>CP099841.1:8045492-8539500 GCA_030062745.1 Capitulum mitella | reverse complement strand
CGGTCCCACACCAGTGTCTCCTCAGCTAGCTGAGACCTTGCGGTGTGGCTGGAAACTGCTGAAGAGGATGAAGACCTTCTTGGCCGGACGCCAGCAGCAAGTGCCGATCAATGGATGTTCTTCTCCATGGTCCCCTGTCATCAGCGGTGTCCCGCAGGGGTCGGTTCTGGGCCTGTTCTCTTCTTGCTGTCCACCAATGATGTTCCTGACGTCGTGCAGAGCCCGTCAAGATCTTTGCCGACGCTGCTAAGATCTACCACAGTGTGGCGCTGAACTCAGGTTCGGCGCTGCTCCAGAAGGGTCTTGGTGCTGTCGTTTTGTGGTCCAACAAGCGGCAGCTTCAGTTCAATGAAGCGAAATGCGAGTCGTTGCGCATCGGGCCCCATAATCCTGGTCGCATTTACAAAATGAGAGGGATGCATCTGGTGCAGTCGGCCACGCAGAAGGACCTGAGATTTCGCAAGGACCCCCTCAAGTTTCAGAAGCAGGCAACTGCATCGGCCGCGAAGGCGGATCGAACCCTGTCTGTAATCCACAGGTTCTTGCAGAACCTCGAATCCGTGACGCAGCCGTTTCCCTACGAAACGCTTGTTCGCGCTCAGCTGGAGTGTGGCACTTCAGTCTGGGGACTTTCCAATCGAGCGAACCAGAAGCTGATTGAACGGGTCCAGAGGCGTGCAACCAGGCTGGCAGCAGTCATCAAGCACAGATCGTATGAGAAGAGGCAACGTCAACTTGATCTACATTCACTGTATTGCAGAAGATATGGGATTGTTTTTTTCTGTTTGTCTCTCTGGGTTTTAACTCCTTCCCTGGCCGCATGTTTACGTGCTGGGGCTCCTAGCCCGAGTCGGGCTGTCAAAGTAAAGCATTTGATGCACATAATAATCATGTGTTTTAGGATACCGTAGTTGTTGAATCAAAAAAGCAATGTGCCAGCCAAACTTGGTACTCAAAGACACTCACAGTAAACACACACATGGATTAGACCAATACCATAGATTTTATCTTACCCACTAAATACGCGCTACCTACCTATGTACAGAGAATAATGAGGACATACTGTCCATTCTGGCCAACCCAAAATGGAATACAGCGCTTTGGTTTTGTGGTCATGGTTTGGTTTCGGTTTCGCAACATGGTTGCGAGGTTGCAGGGGTTCCGCTCGGGACCAGACGATGCAGTCAATCGCGGAACACGACCGTGGCGCACAACAGAGTTTCCTCCATGATCGGACGGGGAGGTTTTATACTGCTCTCACGGAATCGAAGTTTAGGTCTCCTAGCCAGGCTACGCCTTCACCGCCTGGGACATGCTAACCACGCGCGTTCTCGTGAAAACACCGCCGCATGTAACCAGCCGTCGGACGGCGGCCCGCGCCGACGGGCTGCGTCACCGTGATAGAAGCCTGTGCACGGGGGCCACCATGTACAATCCCGACTGGAACCTTACGGTCACAAGGCCACCGTGTCCTAGCTGCCGTCGCTAGCTGATTCGTCGCGCTGATCACTAACGCTTGCGCCTTTGCTCGAAGTTCGATTTGCACAATAGGCGATGGCTGAGTGATACCTCGGCCGGGATGCTGTTGTTCCGGCGCTCTGGTTGCACTGGCATCGGCTCGACCTGCACATCCTATGTGGTTGTAGCTGTTCGGCTCGATGTGCGCCAGCCGTGGTTGTAGTTGCTGCTAGGGTTACGCGCCGGATATCTCACTGCCAGCGCTGCGGCAGGAGGTCATGGCCCAGGTGTTCCGTGGGGTAATCCTGGTCCAAGTACGCGATTCCGGAGGGGGTACACCGCAGATACCCGTACCGCGCGGCAAGCTCATCATCGGCGTCCTGGATGAAAGCGGCGGTACGCGTGTCATTATGCACCATCTGCCGCTCGGCCCTGTCCCAGCTCGCGGCCGGACCGGCGGGTGGGCGTGGGAGATGCGTAGAAAGCGTGTCGGGCGGCCGCCTCGGCCCGACCGGTGGGACAGAGGCACGCCGTGAGCGCTGTTCCATTCTGTCCGGACTTCAGCAGCTTTGGTGTCATGTTCTCTGAGTGCCGCCACCGTCGAGAGGGTAAATCTGTCCCATTAAGACGACGGTGAAATATGATTGCGACGTACCAGGTTCTTCACGCTGAGGCTAATCTCCAGTCAGATTTGTTTTTCACGCCTGCTGCCTTCACTGCTACGAGAGGCCACACGGCACGGTAAAGAATCGGGCAAACTCTTGGTGGCAGAAGTTTTTAGGTTCAGTACTTCGACGTTTATTGATACGTCTTCAGATGAACAGTGATCGGCTGTAGAACATGCGAGTCAGGTTGTCATCAGCACGATTTTTAAAGTCTAATGAACGTGATATAAAAGATAATCTCTTCTAGCGGGGAAGGTTACTAATTCAGAACGCCGTCCCATATGGGGCTGAGGGAAAATTTTCCCTCAGTGCCATATGGGATCCAGAAGGGGGAGGCATATGTCCCTCTGCGCCCGCCCCTGGCTTAACCCTATTCCCGGCAGGGGGGGCGGAATCCGCCCCCCCCTCGGGTTTTTTGCTTGCCAATTCCAGGCTTTTTGACGCAGCTTCACGAAACTTGGTGACTTTTCCTAGCTATTCCTTCTACGCGCTGTGACAAAATTTCGAAATTCTATTTTGCTCAGGGACGGAGCCAGGCAACGTTTTTGGGAGGCACCTCAGGTCATTTTTGGCCATGTTGAGGGTAAAAGGAAAATGTCTGCCAAAAACAGAGTTTTTAAGATAGAACTTAAAACCTTATATGAATGTATAGCTAAATAGTTGGGCAATGTGCATATGCAATTTTGTTTATCTGAGGTCACTTTACAAGGTCAGGTCAAGGTCAAAAGTCAAAATTTGTTTTTTCGCAATAATTTCGGCGCCGTTTTTTCAAATGCCAAACCCGGAGTATATATGACGTAGAAAGATGCCCTCTACTTGTGTACCAAGTTTCAGCTTGATATCAGGTCAGGTCACGGAGCTATGACCTAAAATGTCAGTGCGAGTACCCTATATCGCAAAAGCCAAAAAATGAATTTTTTGGAATAGAGTGAATTCAATCGATTAAAAACGTTTACAGATAATATTGAATGCACACGACATCATTCCAGGTGACCCCAAGGTCACTGGAGGTCATTTAAGGTCAAAGGTCACAAGTTGATCTGAGAAACGTGTGACCATGACAGTTCCCCCTTTTTTATGTCCCTGGCACCGCCTATGCTAACATTATACAAACATTGTAATGTGATTTGTACTTCTTTAGCATAACATGACTAGCAGAAGCTAAAAAAGTGTTTTGGCCTCTTTTGTTCATTCCGTTATTGGAAAACTAATCCCCCTATTTTTGAAACCCTGTGAACGCCCATGAATTTTCTCAAAATTTCAAATTTGCATACCCATGGTAAAAGCCCTATCCATATCTCTCGATTGATGCCAGTTTCATCGAAATCGGTCCATAAACAACGGAGTTATAAGAAGTCCAAAAGTACCCCCATTTTGACATTTTTGCCCCCCTGTATCCACAAATTTCAAAATGTTGAAAATTTATTTTTATAAAAATGTAGTTCACGTCACGGCAAATCGATTGCCGTTTGTTGCGATGAAATCGGATAAGTAGTTCTCGAGATCTCAGGGGGGGGGCCGAATCCGCCCCCCCCTGCCGGGAATCGGCCATACCGTCTAGCCCTCCGGGAATAGGGTTAAAATATGAAAGGGCGTAGAGGGGGGGGGGCGAAGGGGCAAAAGCTGTTGCTCACCAGCTCACCGGCTATATTTCCGCATGAAATGACAGGTCGTGTCTCAACAAGTAACTAGCAAATCTACATGCACTTAGTGAGTTGCTAACCTTACAGATCACACTTGATCATGAGGGTAATCGGTCTTTATGGATGCGATCCTGTTGAGGAAAGTCCTTATTAAATTCCGACGCGTATGCACTTATTACCAAGAGAACTGTGCAGATGTTCAAGTTGCTAGCACATTCATCTTCGTCTTGGCAAAAACAGTGAATTCCATTAAATCAATCGCAGACGAAATTCAGATGGCGACCTAAGGTCACATCCTGTCGAGGGGCATCTTTCCCATCACGTTTCCAGGCAGTGCTCGTCACCCAAAGTTCGGTTCGAAAGCCCGGGTCTGCCCACCCGACTCCCCGCCCCGTCTGAAAAGAAGTGGGTTGTCCCGGCGGGTCGTTGGCCCCCGCAGAGGGCGCCTCCCCCCAGCTGTGGAGCGTTCGTTCGGCCGCCGCTGCTGAGACAAACACGCCCTCCGGACGCCGTAATGAGAGCGCCCGACGCGGCCGCACGGCTCGACGAGCTCAGGACGGCCGACGGCGCAGCTGGCGACGGCAGAAACACCGGAGAGGGCCGCAGCCTGGCAGCTTTATTGTCAGAACTGGACAACAATATCACCCTTCATGGTCTCATAGTAAAAATGTGTACAAATGGCGTCAATAATAACAACCTAATACTAACGACTTCATGTAATAATTGCCTACACGTGTTAATATCAAATAAGTGCATTTGATGCTCCATTACGTAGCAATTAACACGTGCATAAGGCACAAAAACAATACAACCTAAACATGATAAACAATGGTATTCATCTCGTGGCCCTAAATTCCCCTAAACTATCGCTTGAGAAGCACTTGTGTGCAAGCACAGATTCCAGCCACATATTGCGATGTAAGCGAATGCATGCAAACGATTCATAACACTAGGGCAACACATCAGGTAAAACAATATCGCCGCTTTCCTGCCAATATTCTTTCTCGCAGCTAACACATCGGCCTTGAATGCGATGGCACACTGCGCTGTCCGTTTGAGAAGGACAGCGACGCTTGCAGGTGATTCACGAGCCCACTACATCGACAGTTCCCCGTCTGACCACTTGTGAGTGGTTTAAATGCTGATGACTCACCACTACGACACAACCCGGCCGTAGGCCCTTCGCCTCGTTTGCGAACAATGATTCTGTACCGCCCAAACTACTGCGCTCTTTGACGTTAGTTCTTGACGGCGAGGAACAGGAAAACACACCGACTGTTTGAGCTCCAGCGGAGAGGGAACAGACAGTGAACGTCAGCCTGCACGGTCAGGTTCACATTCAGCAAACTCGATGGGGAAAGGCGCCGGCACGTGAAACACCAGTGAAACTTGCATCCCGCCAAAAGAACACATGCATATGCGGTAACACTACCAAGAAGCGAGACGGCGCGACCAACGCCATTCAAAAGGTCAGATACAAGCATGAGATTGTACACAATGTCACGACATACATGGGACAAAATAATGTTTACACCCCACAGGTCCAGTTGCCCCCTAAGGCCACATGTACGACTAAACGCAATGTCCCTGTAAAGTAGACATGCCATAATCAGTCCCGAACGTGATAGGAAATATCTCGGGAATAAAAAGCCCCTCAAAATCCTTGCTTCCCAAACCTGACAACACCGCGACACACTGGACATCGCTTTGGCCACATATAAACACTCAGACATCACAAACATAATTGGACAAGCAATACACCAGATCTAGGTCTTCGACGTAAGCGACTTACACCAGATCTAGGTCTTCGACGTAAGCGACTAACTACTCGGTATTTGTTAATGACTTCGTGAAGGCTGCCTGAGTCCTACAAGATGCCAACCGGCGCAAGGACTTCCACGGGAAACAACGTCGACGAGCACAGTGGTCAGAACCAGGCAGTTAACGGTGAACCACACATCGGACAACAAACGGCCTCGGGAGACATCTGAGAGGCGCGTGTGTGCGTGTGTGCGGGCATGTGCAGGCGTCCCGAGGACAACAGGGTCTCGGCTCTGCGGCCGCAGGGATCCGCTGACAAGGGCCGGTTAGCGACCGAACCGGCGCCGAACGACGAAACTTCCGGAACCGGACTGAGGCCACGACACAGAGAACGGCGCACGCAGGGCAGGGCGGAGGACGAACACAATAAACAATGTCACACCCAACCAACCGCAGCGCGGGGCGCTAACACAATCAACAAACATAGTCACATACAACCAAGAACGGCAAGGGGCAGGAACACAATTAACAAACACACATCCAACCAAGACCAGCACGGGGCGCCTAACTCAATCAACAAACCTAATCACATCAAACGAAGAGCAGTACGGGGTGCCTAACACAATCAAACACAGTCAGTCCGGTCGATGGCACTGTAGGGTGCTAACCAACAAACACCGTCACACCACGGCGCTGCCACGAGCGGCGCTCCGGACTGCGGCGCGTGGCCAGTCCGGGAGAGTGGTCGTGGCGGGACGCCGCGGACCACGGCCGGCGCAGCTCTATCAGAGCTGGGCCAGCTTGGTGTAGGAGACATCGGCGGCCGCCTCGTCGCCGTCCTGCTGGTCGCGCATCACCTGCTCGTAGGAGGGCGGCGGGTCGTAGGCGGGGGCCGCGCTGGCCGCCGGCAGCGCACAGGCGGCCGGCGCCGAGGGGGCGAACTGGCCGCCCCTCCGGTGGGCCGGGCTGGCGCGCGGCGAGGCGGCCCACGCCTGCGGGGCGGCGTGCGGCCACGGCGACACCGACCGCGGCGGGCTGCACGAGAACGGCACGGTGCCGATCACCATCGGCAGGTGCAGGTTGATGTGGCGAGTCGATATCTGAGGCAGAAGGGCAGAGAAGGCCGCTTCAGTCACACCCTCACACAATGGCTCACACAGTCACACAGCTCGGATACCCTCAGTGTGAAACTCGTCGAAAAGGCGTCGACGATTTTCTCACGTGCGAAGTTAACGCAGTCGTCGATGATCAGTTGTCGTAAGGCATTACATTATCGGTGTGTCTCATGGTTATTATCCATGACTGAGGAGCATGGGACAACAATGTACACTGCCATGGCGTGAATATGTGAAATACTGATGTCAAAGTCTCGTAGTCATATATGGCACAGCATCTTACCAACAAAAAACAAACTTTCAGACTGCTCTGGGCATTTGACTTCAGATCGACACGACATGAGCGCTTCATGTGGGCTTCCGCAAAGTAATTGTGGTTGGAGCTCAATTTATCAAAAGATGTCTCGTTTTCAATTACCCAACCCGTTACCATGACGATCACGTTCCCAATATCGTCTTCCCTCAGGTACGTATTTGCTGATCACATCTCGGTGGAGGCGGGAGGAGGTTTTTGTCGACATCACTGGACCCCGAGGCCACTTAAACGCCTCTCAAGTCCCCGTCGTCGCAACCAGGCCGGTGTGGTTTATACATCCGGCAAGTCCAACGCCGGAAACAGAGGTGCGGAAAAAGCCGCTGGCCGACTGCGCTGAACAGCCGGCGACAACAAAAGCAATGTTAAGGGGCACAAAAAACATGGCAGAGACGACAAGCATCACCATGAATCGTTCGGGTAACAGCCACGCCCTGGCGGCGCTCCAGCCGCCCAGCAGGCTGACTTCCACCGTCACCCTTCCTCCGCCCACCTTGATGTAGTGGGTGACGTTGATTATGCGGCACATCTGCGGGCTGATGGTCATGCCCTCGTCCGGGGGCACCCTCAGCTCCACCTGGTGGTAGCCGGATGTCGTCTGATGCGGGTGGACGCCGCAGATGTCCTGCTTCACCTCGCGCTGACCGTTGTGGGCGATACAGGTGACCATCTGCCGGCCGCACGAGCATCAGGACAGTCGTCAGACAGACCCACGGCTCCAGCGCACGGAAAAAAACCTCAGACACACAGATGGACGGACGCACAGGCGAGAGCATGGAAGCACGTGGTAGACAGACATACATGCAGACAGGCAGCGAGAGAACAGAAGCCTGCACTCCCGGCAGAAAGGCAGACTGGCAGTGACACACAGAAAAAACAGACGGACAGATGTATAGACAGGAATGAAAACATGAGTGACTTACAGACCAATGCACATACACAATGGCCAACTGCCTGACTAGTTGGCAAACAGAAAGGTTGTTAAAATTACTGCGTTCAAAATTCCTGACAGTCTGATGGCATGGCTAAATGATTGGTAAGTTTTTGTCACTATTTTCCAAATAACAAATTGCATAAATCTTCAAGTATATATATATATATATATATATATATATATATATATATGTATGTATGTATGTATGTATGCATGCATATACATACAGAGAGAGAGAGAGAGAGAGAGAGAGAGAGAGAGAGAGAGAGAGAGAGAGAGAGAGAGAGAGAGAGAGAGAGAGAGAGAGAGAGAGAGAGAGAGAGAGAGAGAGAGAGAGAGAGAGAGAGGAGAGAGAGAGAGAGAGAGAGAGAGAGAGAGAGAGAGAGAGAGAGAGAGAGAGAGAGAGAGAGAGAGAGAGAGAGAGAGAGAGAGAGAGAGAGAGAGAGAGAGAGAGAGAGAGAGAGAGAGAGAGAGAGAGAGAGAGAGAGAGAGAGAGAGAGAGAGAGAGAGAGAGATGACCTAATGCTTTATTCTATACCTTCTGCTAATATTTTATCTACTGCGGCCGTTTCTTTCGTTATTTTTGCCCATTTTCCTTTAAAACCGGTATAAAATATTGGAAGGACCCAAACCAACATTGAAAGGGCCCAAGTAAACATTCGGTGGACCAGGGTCCTCTCGAAAAAAATACAAATCGACACCCCTGCTTGCTAAGACTGGGAAGCATAATGACAACCAGCAAGGACGGACAAAACGCAGGCACGCTGTACAAGGAAAGCAAACATCGGTCCGCCCGCCACAACCCGACTCACAAAATGTTCAATTTTGTGTGGCAACTGACAGCAAAACAACAATAATTTTTCACTCTTACTCCATCTTTTCTGCTCTAATTTTCCATTCCAACATGATGAATTCCTCTAAATGGAATGACATTAATTGGTAGCCTTGGTAAACATGCATTATTTCAGCTACATACATGCTGTAATTAAATACCAGTAACGAAAATGTACTGGAAACGTCAAGTAGGTCGAGTCGAGCTCCTACCTACATTCCTGACTTGTCACGGGGAAGGGTGGAGTGAAATTCTATCGCAAAAATCGCTTTTTGTTCCTCCGGAATTGGAGGTGCCCTCGCTTCGAGTTGCATTATGTGAAGAATTACGCATCCTTACTTTGCCAAACCGGAGTGCCATAAGGCGTGGAAAATTCCTCTCAGTCGACAAAAGCGGACTGATGAGTTATTTGATTTCTACACTTAAAGCAAGGTTTAAAGGTGTTACGGACCTGAATAAATAGGGATCGTTTCAGCTGGACTGCGCTTTCCTACTAGCGGTCTGTGTACCTCCCATATTTCAAATGCGTCCGTTTTGGCATGGTTACGTTTGCCAGCAAGGTGTGTCTTTGTAAGCAAACATGACATATTAATGTCGCCAGCAACAGAAAAAAACTCAAGGATATTTGTGACCAATTTTACAGTCGTATCTACGCCTGAACGCTGCAAAATATTGCTCGGATCCCGGAAACACCCAGTGACATCCAAACAAGAAGGTATGTAGAACTTGCCTTCAGAGATTGAAAATGAGCTAAAAACATGTGTGACAGCCGTAAACAGATTTATCTGACATAATGGAATGCCAATTTTAGCCGAAAACAGAACACTGTAAAAATACAAAGTTGAAAGCAGACTGGGTACCTATGCAAACACTTTGCGGGCAAGGGCAAATTAGTAGCATCTTGTGCCTCCAGTTATGACGCGAAAGCGACAAATATCGTCAGTAAGCAAAGGGCAAGTGAGCTGGATTACTGGTGCTGAAGCTGGCCATAGCATTTTGCCCACGTATGTGAACGTCCTTAACAAGCATTTAACCGTGGTTCCTTACTGATTTTATATGCTCGGTAATATTTACACCCATAATGGCTCATCTGCATCATGGTGAACCTCAGCATTTGCTTTGGCATTAGATTCATTCATTCATTAGACGATTTTTATTTGCTTTAAATAAGATTATGTTAGCAACAACATATCGACATGTTCAAAATTTATGGTAACAGGGTTTTGGGGAAATATATTTAAATGAGGCAGGCGCATTCTGTTTTCCCCATTAAGAAACAAATTTGTTTTAAATCCTGTTTATGGCTCCTTATTTTTTCATGGCATTTTTACTGGATTTTCCACTCTGACACCTGGCCAGTGTTGGAAACCTGGTTTTTCTTCCTGGTGTCGGAGTGCAAATTCTCTTTTGGAGTATAAAATGTCATGCACTTATGTGAGAAACATGGACTAACTAGGTGCTTTGCAAGCATGTGGCCAGCAGGGGTGGATCCAGTGGATCCGTTGGGGGGGCAAACCAGTTTCCCGGGTTTACTTGGTAGGTCAGAGTTGTTGACTGGAGGGTGGGGGTGGAAGGCGGCTGAATGTGGGTTCGGAGTGTACTTCAGCAGCCCCAGTATGGATGGTAAGCCATCAACCACGGGGGGAAATGACCATTTTGGAATACAAAATTTTCCTTGGAGTATCAATTTTTTGGTGCTCCTTGACACCCGAAAACGACAGTTTTCCAATACTGCACCTGGCACAAGCTGAATTTTGCGACACCCGCAACTAACACAGCAGGAGGGTTCAGACATCCACACATCGGACTAGAAGCAAACTACGACTAAAACGGCCGACGGCCGGACGGCGGCCAGCCCACTCACCCGCTTCAGCTTCACGACGCCGTCAGCCTTGGCCAGCTTCTGGAACAGCCGCTCCGGGCCGTCGATGGTGATGCGGATGTTCTGGCCGCCGGTCACCGCCTGGGCGGACATGGTCAGCCGGTACTGGCCGATGGCGTGGCCGAACAGCGACTGCTCCGCCTCTCGTGTTATCGTCAGCGGCTCCTGCCGGCAGCGTGTGGCAACTGCGTGTGAAGACGAATATGTGATCGTAAAAGGGTGGTGGCGATGCTTGAAATGCAGGGTAGCTTCGAGGAAACCCAGAAGCAGCTAGGACGGGCTCGTGTCAGATGTTTACAAATAGTACGCTGTCAAGTTTCCCTTCAGGGACATGAAAGTCAAGCAACGATATTGACAGTTCTTTGGTTATTTATCCACGCTCTCGACAACCGGATCATTTGCGTAGCAGCTTCTCACGCCGGTTGTCGCGGCGGACGGCGAAATGTCACTTTGAACCAGGCCGGGGAAATCATGCGGCGATTTTCTGAACCTTGGTCAACTCTGGTCACCAAGTCATCGTAACCACTGTAGTTCGCCGCCATCATGTTATGAAATCAAGGAGAAAATTATGTCATCACTATTCCACAAAGCCCATCGCGAAAAGAGACGGGCGACGGTCGCGGTTTTTATACACCATTCCGAACACGGGTTGCAACCCCACGGACAGGCTATGAACAAACACGGCTGCCCCTAAACCTTCCACCCACAAAGTCACATCGCACAGCCTAGATCATTTAAGGAATACACACTCATCCCTACACACACTAAACTCCATCATTTGAATCGGCACACGCTCCGCACGGTGAGCCGCAGCACACCGCACCGGCCGAGCCGGGACCGGCACAAGGCCGGCGCGCTCACCGCCAGCTGGGGCTGCTCGTTCAGGTCCAGGTGCCTGAGTACTGTGAACGCGTGCTCCGTCTTGCCGTTGAAGGCGAACAGCTCGTGGCTGATGGCACGCGCCTTGCACTGGTAGGTTATGTTGCCGAACTGGGAGTGGAACGTCGGTGGCAGGTTGTGTCGCAGCGTGTGCGAGAACGGGTACTGGTACGTGCCCGGGTGCAGAGCTTCCACAGTCGGACCTGCCGGTGGGATCACGCGGTCAGTCCGGTGTTGAACGGGGTGACACAACGGACACTAGGCAAAACCGCGGCTCAGGCGCCTGCTGGCACTTGACCGCGACATTCCGGGACGGCAGAGCGGTAAAAACATGCAGCAACAGACCCGTCCACCCGCAACGCAAGCTCTCCGCCCGGCATACCGTTCAGTGCCCTCTAGGTTGACAGTGTTTGAACGCGGCCCCACGGCCAGGATTTTCTGACACCTGTGCTGTCCCGACTCCTACGTCCTCTGGCCAAGGAGAAACGTGTCACCTCTGATGAAGTAGATATCGTCGCGCACCAGCCACAACTCCTCCGTGTGGGTGTGAGTGCGACGGTTGTTCTTGGAGCCGCTCCTCGTCTTCCACAAGGTCTTGGCCAAACCACGCACCTTCACCAGCAACGCTGCCGGCGTGGACATTCTCTTAGCCAAAAAAAAAAAACGCCACACTGGTCACCGAGGATATTAAAAAACGGAGCGTTTTTGTCTGGCGAAAACGAAAAAAGGCATTTGATCTAATGGCTTAACTATTACTTCGTTTTGTTTCCAACAACAAAGAAAAACGTGGAACATAAAAAATTACAGAAGTCAACTTCTTTGCCGGCTACGCTGCTGGCAGACCATTACTATATACCTAACATTTCCAAACTCATGCTCTGAAACCTATTAAAGACACCATTTCAAATCACCAGCACAGTCACCAGGCCTGCTGGCAGACCATTACTATATACCTAACATTTCCAAACTCATGCTCTCAAACCTATTAAAGACACCTTTTCAAATCACCAGCACAGCCATTAAGCCCAACTTTTTCATGTTCAATAGTACTGACGCTACGAAGGAGGTGTTTTGCCATGCTCCATTTACGGGAATACGTACCGGTGATCAATATCAGTCTCCTTAGTGAAACCCTTTGTACACTGTCTCTTCAGCAGGCGGTTTTCGTAGGATTTAAAGTCTCAATGAGCCCCGGGACACCCCTCCCCCTTTAAGAAAACCCTGCCTGCACCCCTGTTTCGGATGAAACGATCTCATTTCTTTGCATGAGTTTAAAATTTTCAGATCTCCACGGATTGCATTTCATCTGTAATAAGTCCTGTACCCGGTGATATGAAAATCAACGCAGCTAAACATCTCGGCTGCCAAGAATCAGTTAGGTAATCAACGCACGCACCGATGCTCATCATTTGACGTTACGATATAAAAGCAATCAATTCAATTACGCAAAATAACTTTCTTTTTAACCTTTTTAACCCCTGCTGGGTCAGTACTCCATGACGACCCCACGCTAACTTTATTAACCCGGCCACGATTGAGGGGGTTTGATCCCCCCAATGAGATGAGCCAAAATACACCGACGTCAAAATCGGCGATGAATGACTTGGAACGGAGAGGAAATGGCAGAAATGGATCTCACGGTTGTCAATGATGCCAAGAAGTTCAAAAAGTTAAGACATGCACATTTTAGAAATAAACGGGCTTTGCCGAATAAAGCTCTGCCAACTGTGTAGATTTATAACTACCTAATTGTTTCGAAATTTAAGCACGGAAAACTATCACAAGAACCACTGGCACCACGAAACATCACTTGGCGAGGCATGTCAATAAAAAAGGAATACATATTAAAAATTTTCTGCAAATATATTAAACAAACCAGATTTGACGCTTATCGGCATGTACGGACTTTCATCTGTTTGCTGGTGCCTTTAACTAGACTTAATTAATCACGGCGCTTAAGATTCAGACCGTTTCTCGGCTTCATGTAGTCGGCCATGAGAAAACATAAATAGGGCGTAAATGGCCTACAAGTTATCAAAAACTAAATGAAAATGGGGCCAGTTTCGAGCTCTATTCGTCACGAACTCTCCAACGGTATGTTTATTTCTATTGTACAACCAACCGTTCAAGAGTTAGAGAGGGCAGTCAACCCCTCCCCCCGTTGCGCGTGCATGGCGCCGACTGCCAGTCGGGTGCAGGTTAAAGATAATCAGAAAGCTGGGAGGTGCAAAGACATGGGACTTGACTCTCCCTTTTATAAATCCTTTTTACACGACACGCTGTGCAAAATTATGAACAAGGGTCATCGCACGTCACTGAGGAAAAGTCAAGGAGGACCATGACAAAAAAGCGGCTTCCAAAGCATTTCAGATACTTCTTAATATCTGAAGGGAAAAAAGAATAACACAGAACCAAATACAAATAAGAACACTAGTCTGACTTCTCAGACTCTGCTCTTATACCTGAATGTGAATTTTGCAAGCATGTGTGAGCCAGTGTGGCAAAATTCAGTCAATCAGATGTCAAAGATGTCGACTGAAAATCATGCCGTTAGACTTGTTCCTGCCAAGGCTCTGAATCGCTACCTCTGGTTGTTGGCTGTGTCTCCAGTGGCCTTTGCACCCTTCGCGCCTCCAGACCTACCCGTCCAATTTGTATGACCTGGGGCAGTCAGACACCAGTTCGGCAACGTCCTCTGCTCAATGCTGATTGGTTGGTCTCAGATAAGGAGAGGAACAATACAACTGCCAGGAAGCCTAACAACAGAGGGATGCAGTAGGATGAATTAATATCTACATCCTTGACACCCAATTGCCTGAATCTGGCCACACTTGTGTGAACACAACCACTCACAGGAGATTTTGTGGGGTTCCCTTCCACCAATGACGACTGTCATCACACCATGCACTGTTTCGCCTGGCCGGTACATTGTGGAGCCTGCCTGGCCAGGCACAAAGGCGATGCTTGTTGACTCAATGACCATGCCTGAAACAGAGAATTGGCATAACATTAGCATGACATGTTCAACATGGAACATATAGACACACAAGGTAGTTATATGAAGTCATCTTTCAGTACGACACTCCAACTTTAACTTAACAGGACTAGTTTTTCTGGCAACATTGGGATTCACAAAAGATAGCTAGTATTCCATCTACAACTGAAAGTTTGTGTTCAAAAGCTGGTTAAGTTTGTTGTATATATGCAAACCTAGGTGCAGAATGAAGGTGGTATGCACATGAAAATCTTTCAAATTTGATTTCGTGTGGAGAGAAATGTGAAAATCTCTTTGCATGAGACCTATCAAGTAAAAGATTTTCGTAAAATGTCATACTTGTATGGCATTTTAAAAACTTCAGATCAATCTTCAATAAAAGCATACAGCATAGCATTTAAGTATTCAGAGCAGTGCAGCAGATGATTTTCAAAACACACAATTTTTTGAAACTTTTTTAACTTCTTGGTATTATCTGCAACTATGCCAGCCAGTTTCGCCATTTGCTACCCGTTCTGAGTAATGCATCGCCGATTTTGACGGCGGTGCATTTTGGCTCATGACAGTTTTTCGTGACCAAACCTCAGGTGAATGGCTGGACGTCAATGATACTTTGTCCGTCGACGGTAAGGGGATGTTTGCATCACCTAACACTATAAAAAAACTCTTGAAAATGGAGTTGACCTTAGATCAATGACATGAAAAATTCCAAACATTTCAGGCAGCAGATTGGTTGCATTCATCAAGATCTCAAATCCCCGAAATTTTTGTTGTCATGTCATGTTTTCCGAAAAAGTTACAGGGAGTCAAATTTTTTTGGACGAAGATCCACTTGACCTGACCTAGGTCAGGCACTTGACTTGATCGGAGGTCACAATTTTGACACAAGGAGTAAAAATGATCAGGTTAAATGTAGAAAAAGTTTTATGGTGCTGCGTTGGTTTGATTTAAGCAGCTGAACACACATGGCCAAAACGCAGCATGTAAGGTTCTGGTTTTACGGAATTGGCAGTGAGGTCCAATTAACCCGCCCCGACTGGGGGGCAGTTGACCCCCGAGGTTTTTCTGGGATTGCGAGAAAACCAACAAACACGGAGTCACGAAACTTTCTGCACCTTTTGCTTCATCATTTTTACACCTTGTGTCAAAGTTTTGACCCCAGGTCAGGTCAGGTGCTTGACCTAGGTCAGGTCAAACAGACCTATGTTCAAAAAACTCTAGCGCCCTGGAACTTTTTCGAAAACAACCTGTCACAACAATACTTTCAGGGATTAGTGATCTTGATAGATGCAACAAATCTGCTATCTCAGATTTTTCGGAATTTCCCGAGTTATTGACCTAAGGTAAAGCCCATTTTTAAGACATGTCGTTTTTTTCGGAAATTGACGGAATATTTCATAACATTTTTAGTGTGGAGTGAAGCAGACATCTAGTTACCGTCACTGGGCAAGGTATCGATGACTTCCAGCCATTGACCTGAGGTCAGGTCACGAATAACTGTAGTGAGCCAAAATGTACCACCCTCAAAATCACCGACGAATTACTCAGAATGGGTAGAAATTGGCAGAAATGGCTTGCGCAGACGTAAGTAATACCAGGAACCTCAAAAAGTTTGAAAAAGTGGCATATTTTGGAAATAAACAGGCTCTCGCGAATAGAGCTCCGCCAATTTTGTAGACTGATAACTAATTAATTTTTCCAAACTTTAAGCATGAAAATTGTCACAAGAACCACTACGATCAATAAAATTTACATAGAAAGGCTTTTCTCCCAAAAATAAAAGAACGTTAAAATTAGTTCCCGTCAATTTCTTCCAGTGCACGGCTGTGCCGCACGCCAACAGCCGGCGCGAAAATTGCTGTGTCTTTGACTCAACGTTTCGGAGTATATATTGAACAAATCCGAGAAATTAGATGTGTATCGGCATTTGCGGACCTTTACTTGTGCGCTGGTGCCTTTAACTATGCGTTATTAGTCACAGCCCTTGAGATTCAGGCCGTTTTCGGTCTCATGCGGTCCGCTATGAGAAAACATATATAGGACGTAAATTGCTTACATATTATCGAAAACTAAAAAATGGGACCAGTTTCGAGCTCTATTCGTCGCAAGCTTTCGCACGGTATGCTTATTTTTATCGTGCGACCAACCGTTCGTGAATTAGAGGGGGGAGGCCAACTGTCCCCCCCCCTCCAGTCGGGCATGATCGTAACTGAACGACGGTCGTGCGCGGGTTAAGGTAAATAATGACAAGAGCTAGCTATATTACAAAATGTTGGTTCACATTAAAAACAATGAATGCCAAAAATGCAAGAATTCAGACTTGCTACAAGTCCAAGAAAGGGTCTGGGTATACTTTGGACAAGACTGGGGCAGGAAACCAGGTTCGGGGCAGTTGAAAAAATGGGCAAAACGCAGAAATTCCAAGCCTGGGGCAGCACATAGGATCAGGCCTCAGATTGCTATGCCATCATAAACTATGCAAAGGATCACCACCCACCAAACAATGGCATCACTTCATCACATGTCTTAATCCGCGCCCGACTGGCAGTTGGCGCCGATCACGCTCCAATGCGGGAGGGTGGTTGACCACCCCCTCTAACTCACAAACGGCTGGTCGCACTCTAAAAATAAGCAATCGGTTGGAAAGCTCGTGAGAGAGCTCGAAAGTGGTCTCATTTCTAGTTTTGGACGTTATGCAAGCCATTTACGCCCAATCTATGCTTTTCACGGCCAACTGCATGAACCGACCGACATGAAACCGAGAAGCGGCTTAGATATTAAAGGCTGTGATTAATAAAGTGTAGGCAAAGACACCAATGAACAGGTAAAAGTCCGCACATGCCAATGCAAGTCTAATTTTTCCGATTTGTTTAATACATATGCCGAAACGTTGAGTTAAAGACACGGCGATTGTCACGACTGCCAGCGGCCGCCGTAGCCGAACGCGGTACGAAATTAACCAGAACCAACTTCAGCGTACCTTTATTTTTGCGGTATAGGCATTTCCATGTATTATTTCTTACTCCTAGTGGTTCTTGTGATGGTTTCTCATGTTAAAGGTTTACAGCATCTCGGTACTTATCAGTCTACATCACTGGCGGAGCTTTATTCGCGACAGTCTGTTTATTTTCAAAACACGCAATTTTTTGAACTTTTCTTAACTTCGTGGTATTATCTGCAAATATGCGAGCCAGTCTCGCCATTTGCTACCCGTTCTGAGTAATGCATCGCCGATTTTGACGGCGGTGCATTTTGCCTCATGACAGTTATTTGTGATCGAACCTCAAGTGAATGGCTGGAAGTCACTGATACTTTGTCCATCGACGGTAAAGGGATGTTTGCATCACGTAACACTAAAATGTTATAAAAAAATTTCATCAAATTAAAAAATTTCTTGAAAATGGAGTTGACCTTAGGTCAATGACATGGATAATTTCAAACATTTCAGGCTGCAGATTGGTTACATTCATCAAGATCTCAAATCCCCGAAATTTTTGTTGTGATGTCATGTTTTCCAAAAAAGTTACAGAGAGTTAAACTTTTTTGAACATAGATCCACTTGACCTGACCTAGGTCAGACACCTGACTTGATCTGAAGTCAAAATTTTGATACAAGAAGTAAAAATGATCAAGCTAAATGTACAAAAAGTTTTATGGTACTGCATTGGTTTGTTCCCTCTCCATCTTGGAAAAATCTCCGGGGTGGTCAATGACCCCCCCCCCAGTTCGAGGCAGGTTAATGTGAGATAGATGCCTCACTTTTATAATAAAAAACATGGTTAAAAATATGTCTGCTTTAGTGGATTGCATGAAGAAATGGCCAAAATCCAGTGATAAACCTCATCTTAAGGCAGATTGGGCAAAAGAACACATTTCCACCTCCTCACAGACCACTCCTGCTATTTATATTTTGCAAAAGAGTACACAAGCTTTCATGCTTAATGAGAAACTGGATATACTACTAGCATCATTCCCAAAGAAAATCAAGTTATACTGAACTCCAGCATCCAGCTGATGGCCCTGTTCGAGGTCCTGCTGGCACGGTTGTGCAAGCCACGTGCTTGCAACCAAACACAAATGTTGTTCAGAAAGCATTGCAAGCATCTACAAACATAACAAAATTACAGCACATTTTTATAGTACATGTTATTTTATAATATGGATTTACAATATTTTACATTGCATGAAACATTGCACACATGCAAATGACAGACACTCACAACTCCAATGACACCATGTCAAGGCTGGAAAGGTGTTGCTTGGGGTGGAAGAACACCAGAAAACATGTACTCCACAAGCATTTTATGCTTGAAAAGTTTGATCTTGTGCCTCCATCAAGAAGCAACATCATAGCCATGCCAACCTATTCCTACCTCTGTAAGCAAATGGCTGTCTCCATTCAGTAAGAAGCAGTGTTGTGTCCTAATTGACTCACACCAAAAATGCCAACTAAAACCAGTATCACTCTTTGCAAAATTCTGCACTCCATAATGAAAATTATACTCTGACACCAAGAACAAAAAACAAATTTTCAGCCCTGCTGCATGTTGCCTGGCCTGTCTAGCATAGAGTTTCTTCCAGTTGGTTTACCTATTTCAGCACAATCAGTGCAAACAGCCACAAGCAAAAGGTTTTAAGCTTGTATGCCACTTTGCACCTCAGCACCTGAATTTCATTGGTGGATCTGTGGCAACAGAGGCATGCAAACAGCTGTAAGTGGGACCTTGAACAGGGCTTTCTTGTTTATGATGACCACCCCAAGGATGTTTTATATACTCTGCAAAATTTGATGGCATCAAAATTGATTCTGTTAGTAGTACTGGTAGTGGCAGAAAAGGTAGTAATAGTAGTAGTAGTAGTAGTATATAGCTGTTATTATCACATTCTGTTATTGTGCAAAACTTTTTATTGTTATTATATATATTATATCTCTCCTTATTTAACCAAATTAAAAACTAATGAGATAAGGCCAAAATACCTCAACCTTGGAAATGGCCTTATCAAATTTGTTACTAAAGAATCCAAACAGAAGCCAAATAGGTCAGCAGCATGGTAGTTCACAATGGATGGAATGATGATATTATCTGGTAGTTTTGTCACATCTGGCATTTTGGAACAATATGCAGCAGTGTATGGTATCTGCCTTAAAAATGCCTGTTGGATGTTTTTTTTTTTACCATGTACACCATCTTTGTTGGAATATATGCCCAATGCAGAAATCTGTTGCATGGCTGCAAACTGGGTTCACACATTTTATCCCAAGGGAGACAGCCTGCTGTCCCAATGGAACCAAAATTCGAGTTTTCCCAAATATCTTCTTCACTACTGTGGCAGGAAGTTTTCAGCATGGGGTACCAGGTAAAAAAACATTTTAAGTAACTCTTTCACTGTATTATCACAAGGCTAAGATTTCCAAATTTCTTAATGACAGCTGCTCCTATTTTTGATTTACCATGCAACAACTCTGTTTTCATCAGTTTGGGAGACAGGCAAGACAGTCATCATTATTCCATGAATTAACCATCAAACTGGCTGCCAAGCAGTGTTGGAAAGCTGGCTTTTCTTCCTGGTGACAGAGTACAAATTCTCTTTTGGAGTGTAAAATGTCATGCATTTATGTGAGAAACATGGACTAACTAGGTGCTTTGCAAGCATATGAAGCCAGCAGGAGTAGATCCAGTGGATCCATTTGGGGGGAGGGGGGCAAACCAGTTTTCTGGGTTTACACGGTAGGTCAGCGGAGTCGTTGACTGGGAGGTGGGGGTGGAAGGTGGCTAACCGTGGGTTCGCAGTGTACTTCAGCGGCCCCTAGTATGGATGGTACACCATCAGCTGTGGGGGGAATGACCATTTTTGAGCACAAATTTTTTCTTGGAGTATAAATTTTTTGGTGCTCCTTGACACCAGAAAATGACAGTTTTTCGAACACTGCTGCCGATTGCCAACGAACTATATCTACACTCTGCTGTGGCATGCATACCGTCGGTGACTTTGGAGACCTTCTTCGATACCTGCCCCGCCGATAAAAAAAACACTATTCGTCGCTAGAACTTGTTAACGGCCTTGACTGTGAATGCGAAGCGCAACGCTCCGTACTACGAACTAGCTCAAGCCACAAATGAACTGGTTGCGCCATATTAATAGCAGTTGGTGTGTCTGAGATCATACCAATGGGATGACGTCAGAAGACGTCATGAAATGCGTTATACCTTGCGTTATCTCTGGTTTGAGTCATCAGTTCTTCACTGCCTGGAAAAATCCCTCTTTCCAGGAAATTCACTGTCAAAGCCACTGGACGGCTGGTGTGCGGCCGGTACGCTTTGGGTCTTCAGTAACGAGTATGTCGACTTCTGCTTGCTCCTGAGAACGTTAGATGAATGCAAACGAAGGTGAAATACCGTGGTGAAACATTTCAGTGGATTGTGCTATCTGTTAGGTAGAGTCCAATGGTGTTCCATTAACACTTAACTTGTCTGTGTAAAATGCTTCGCCCGCCACAGTGCGGGGTCGCTCTGCCGTCAGCATTGTGCGGACTACGTGGGTGGGCGCGAGCGCTACCTTTTGCGCATGACTGGCACCAGGGGTGCCTGATTCAAGCGCCCGTCGCCAGGCGGCGGTCGCCTCGGCCGTCTTGTGGCGCCCCGGCGGCGGAGCCGCGCATGGCCGCTAGGCGGCGGTGGTCGCTGCATCAAGTGCCTAGGATGCTGCTGCCGGGTTACGCGCATGCGCCTAAGGGTTGAACAAGCCATCCCGTTGTGCGCGCGATGTGGGTCGCGAAGGTTCGGCTTTCGGGGCACTCCGCACCGATGTCTGTCAAGACAGCCCACGCTCAGCCCACGGTCAGCCCAAACTCGAGACCCCTTTAAAATCGCCCAAAACGCGTCAGGAGATAAATGTTGACTATCTGAGCTCATTGACACCATCAGACGTCCATCGCATCTGTTACTTTGCACTCCAGAGCACAAAACACGACACACCACAAAAATGCCGCGGAGACAAATGTACATCAAAACCCAAACAAATAGGTACTCAAAATGTTCGTCTCGGACCGCTGAGTCTAAAAATACAGCATACAGCACGTTTCAATCATAACATTTTGAGTTACTGCGAAAAATAATCGTTTTTTACCCTCTGCTTTATTTCCCATTGGATTTAACATGGGACCCCATGGAACTGATTTCGGCGGACCCCTTCGATTTCGCCAATTTCTTCTGTGCTGGTACCCAGAACCGCAATACACATGAGACCATCATCAGAACTCTATCGCATTGATATCCACATGGTCAAATCGGGCTCCAAAAAATATACGCCAAAAACACATTTTTTAATGTTATTCCAAACCTAGACAAACAGGTACTCAAAATGTTCGTCTTGTGCCGCTGAGTCCAAAAATAGCGCATTAGTAACGTTTTGGCGCAAACTTTTTGAGTTATAGCGAAACGAAACCGTTTTTCTACCCTATGCTTTATTTCCCATTGCATTTAACATGGGACCCTATGGAACTGATTTCGGCGGACCCCTTCGATTTCGCCAATTTCTTCTACACTAACACCCAGAACCGTAATACACACGAAACCATCATCGGAACTCCATCGCATTGATGTCCACATGGTCAAGTCGGGCTCCAAAAATACACGTCAAAAACACATTTTCTAATTTTATTCTAAACCTAGACAAACAGGTACTCAAAATGTTCGTCTTGTGCCGATGAGTCCAAAAATAGCGCTTAAGTAACATTTCGATGGAAACTTTTTGGGTTACAGCAAAACAAATCCGTTTTTCTACCCTATGCTGAATGTGACCAGTAACGAACTACCGAGAAGGTGTGGCCTGTGGACCGACGACCAGACTGAGACCAACCAGCAGCAGAAGCCGCTGTTTGAGGTGTTCGGCAACGGCCAGGTGTCGTTCTGTCCGTGCGGCTCGGTGGAGAACACCACTCGCCGGTACCGCCGGGTTCTGGCGGAGCTCGGATGGGTAGCCTTCATCGACGCCGTTGGCGTCGACAAGTTCCGTTAGATGCTGGAGAAGCTGTTCAGCGCGGACGGCGTCGGCACCAGATACGTAGTGTACTTGGGCCAGCCCACGGGACGCTTTAAGAACCTTGTGTGTGGTGCGGACCGCTCTTTAGTGAACGGCATCGACGGTGCAATATCTGCTGACCTGAGCGCGCCTTCGTGCCGCACAGGCTGGCTCTCCTCAGTAGCGACATTTGTGGATACTCTGATGGTGTTCGTGACGGATGACCCGGAGATGACCTTAGATGTGGATAGGTTCTGCTCCGAACCAGTAAACAGTTGGCGTTCAGTTTGTCGGGCACGTACTTCTGCTAACGGCACACGGCCGCTGTCTCCCAGATGCTGCCCCACGTCACGCCCCTGGTCGGTCACGCGACCCTGGCGCGCGCTATCGGCCTCAAGCAGGACGATTTTGACGTGTCGCCGTCGTGGTTTTGCCGGCTTATCGCCGAGACTGCTGTCGTGCGACAAACGGTGGAGGCCATGACAAGAGCAGAAGAGTCGGCACCCTCGGTCAAGGAGCTGCAGGATGGGAGCGTGCCAGATCTGAAGAACATCGTGACTCACACCGCCGAGTCGTTGGTGCTGCTGAACGCTGTCGGCACCTTATCAGTGGCCGTGCTGACGATCTTGCCGTCTCTGAACGCCGACGGGAATAAAATTGTCTGTTGTTGATGCGTTTTCTGTCGTCGCTTGAGCCAATTTGGAAGTAGATTACAAAGTGTGGTTTTCACAAATTTTCTTTGGAGCCCAGTTTCACCGTTTGGATATCAATACGATGGAGTACTAGCGATGGTTTCATATGTATTGCCGTTCTGGGTATCAGTACAGAAGAAATGGGCGAAATGGAAGGGGTCCGCCGAAATCAGTTCCATAGGGTCCCATGTTAAATGCAATGGGAAATAAAGCATAGGGAGAAAAACGGATTCGTTTCGCTCTAACTCAAAACGTTTCCGTCGAAATGCCACTAATGCGCTATTTTTGGACTCAGCGACACCAGACGAACATTTTGAGTACCTGTTGGTCTAGGTTTGGAATAACATGAAAAAATGCGTTTTTGACGTATATTTTTTAAAGCGCGATTTGACCGTGTGAATATCAATGCGATGGAGTTCTGGTGATGGTCTCATGTGTATTGCGGTTCTGGGTACCAGCACAGAAGAAATTGGCGAAATCGAAGGGGTCCGCCGAAATCAGTTCCATGGGGTCCCATGTTAAATCCAATGGGAAATAAAGCATAGGGCAAAAAACGGTTATTTTTCGCAGTAACCCAAAATGTTATGATTGAAATGTGCTGTATGCTGTATTTTTAGACTCAGCGGTCCGAGACGAACATTTTGAATACCTATTTGTTTGGGTTTTGATGTACATTTGTCTCCGCGGCATTTTTGTGGTGTGTCGTGTTTTGTGCTCTGGAGTGCAAAGTAACTGATGCGATGGACGTCTGATGGTGTCAATGAGCTCAGATAGTCAACATTTATCTCCTGACGCGTTTTGGGCGATTTTCACCCCATTCCCGGAGGGCTAGACGGTATGGTCGATTCCCGGCAGGGGGGGGCGGATTCGGCCCCCCCCCCTGAGATCTCGAGAACTATTTGTCCGATTTCATCGCAACAAACGGCAATCGATTCGCCGTGACGTGAACTACATTTTTATAAAAAGAAATTTTCAAAATTTTGAAATTTGTGGATACAGGGGGGCAAAAAAGGTCAAAATGGGGGGTACTTTTCGACTTCTTATAACTCCGTTGTTTATCGACCGATTTCGATGAAACTGGCATCAATCGAGAGATTTTGGATCGGGCTTTTACATGGGTCCGCAAATCTAAAATTTTGAGAAAATTCATGGGCGTTCACAGGGTTTCAAAAATAGGAGGATTAGTTTTCTAACAACTGAATGAAAAAAAGAGACAAACACCCTTTTTTGGCTTCTGCTAGTCATGTTATACTAAAGAAGTACAAATCGCATTACAAAGTTTGTATAATGTTAGCATAGGCGGTGCCAGGGATATGAAAAAGGGGGAACTGTCACGGTCACACGTTTCTCAGATCAACTTGTGACCTTTGACCTTAAATGACCTCCAGTGACCTTGGGGTCACTTGGAATGATCTCGTGTACATTTAATATTATCTGTAAACGTTTTCAATCATTTGAATTCACTCTATTTCAAAAATTTCATTTTATGGCTATTGCGATACAGGGTACGCGCTTTGACATTTTAGGTCATATCTCCGTGACCCGACCTGATATCAAGCTGAAACTTGCTAAACAAGTAGAGGGCACCCTTCTACGTGATATATATTCTGGGTTTGGTATTTGAAAAAATGGCGCCGAAATTATATGGAAAAAACAAATTTTGACTTTTGACCTTGACCTGACCTTGTTAAATGACCTCAGATAAACAAAATTATATCCGCACATTGCCCAACTGTTAAGATATACATCCATCTAAAGTTTTAAGTTCTATCTTTAAAACTCTGTTTTTGGCAGACATTTTCCTTTTACCCTGAACATGGCCAAAAATAGCATGAGGTGCCCTCTAAAAACGTTGCGTGGCTCCGCCCCTGAGCAAAAAAGAATTTTGAAATTTTGTCACAGCACATAGAAAGAATAGCTAGGAAAAGCGACCAAGTTTCGTGAAGCTGCGTTAAAAAGCCTGGAATTGGCAAGCAAAAAACCGGAGGGGGCGGATTCCGCCCCCCCTGCCGGGAATAGGGTTAAAGGGGTCTCGAGTTTGGGCTGACCGTGGGCTGACCGTGGGCTGTCTTGACAGACATTCCGCACCGTGGCCTCCTGGGGGTAGGTGCTGGGGCGGGGTATAAATTGGGGCTTGGGCCTTTTAGAGTGGGATGTTTCCCTGTGCATCCTGGGTGAATAAACGTAAATATTTGCACTGGCTGAGTGTGCAATCTGATCTGTTTGGATTTCTGATGATATCTTCGTTTGAACCGTTAATTTCGAGCGATTCGTTTGTAGCTTGTGATTTTATTCATTCCCACTTCGTGAACCATTCAATTACTGATTATTCCGCCGTGTTTTAAACCTTACCGATTACCGACTGAAACGTCTTGACAAAAAATGTTTAATATCAGGCCATGTGTGAAGACGGTGTTTCCCCTCCTTAGTGCGGGGTGCCGGGGTTACTCTGCGGTCAGCGAAACACATCAGTGTGTACCGGATAGCACGTAACGACCGTGTGGCAGGCAAGCGAGACGGCGATACCGGTGTTTTGGCTCCCGATGATGAGTTTGGCCGACGACTCACGGTGTCGGGTAGAACAGCGCTGGGCGGTGTAAAGCGCTGTTTGGTGGCGTGATACGGTTCGTCCTCTGGGAGGACCCCTTTTACATCTGCAACGACCGAGAGTTTACGGCGTCGAAATTCAAACCCAAAACCTTGCCGTGATGAGTCCAAGTCTTGATCTGTTGTGCTGACCAGGATATATTTATGTCGACGCCATTCCACCTGCCGTGAAACGATTACCCTCATCGCAGGGGCGCGATGAGGTTAATCTTCATTTGGGGGGTCGTTAAACATTTTGAGTCAATTCTTTCCAGTCAGTGCCCATAGGGCCAATCTTAAAATTCAAAAAGTTGGGGGGCCGGAACCCCCCTGACCCCATATCTTCCGCGCCTATGCCTCATCGTTGCATATTTTGCACACACACGAAAAAGGCATGTCGACTTGAGGAAAGTGATAATGTCCTTGCCTTTTTAACGATGTTATGTCCTTACATACGCGCATCGTCCCTTGGAAGTAGGGCGGGCTTGCCAGCTTTGGAGTTTCCTGGAATCTTCTTTTTGCGGTGCTGCTTAATCATACGTACGGTCGATGAGCGGCTTTTTTCATTCGGACGGGACTAGAGCGTCGGGTGATCATCTAGCACCCAGATCGAGCAGGGGTGGATCCAGTGGCTCCCTAGGGGGGGGGGGGGCAAACCAGAGTTCCCTGGGTCTGGATGGTAGGTCAGAGGAGTCGTTGACCGGGGGTGGGGGAGGGCGAGAGTGGAAGACACTGGCCGTGGGTTCGGAATGTGTATTTCGGCAGCTATGTATGAATGTTTGGTCGTCGATCTGGTGGAAGGGGCGTGGAAGACCGGAGCCTTAGGCTGGATTCGGAGTTCCAGCAACTTTAAACTCTGGTTGAGCAGAAATAGTCATGCCTTTTGGGGGGAGGGCAAATGACTAGCTGGCTCTCCCTAATCGCGGTGGGGGGGGGGGCCAAGGCCGAGATAGCCCCCTCTGAATCCACCAGTGAGATCGAATGCGCTCGTCGCACGGAGGTAGAATGAATGGCGGATTTACCGGCACCTACACCGGATGCACATAGAAGTACCGCACGGAAACGAAAAAGAAGCATTAACCCATGCCAGAGTTTTCGTCGTAGATGATATTTCAAAAACATAAATTTTTCCCGGTCGCGTCTCTTAGAATCAGGCATGTCGCCCCAGCATTTTCCTCGAGGGGGGGGGGGCAAATGCCAAATTTTGTCATATGCCACTGCAGGGACGTAACCAAGGGGGGCCATGCCCTCCCCCCTGAGCCAAGCGGTCTATGCTAAATACATGGCGATTCCGCATGAATACGTAGTAGTGATTATATATATGTTGCAAAAACAAACACATGTTTTTCTGTACATTAAGTATGAGATAAACTGCCTAAAATTGTTACCTTTTCTTGAAAATTTTGTCATATGCCTGTGGCATATGACAAAATTTGACATTTCCCCCCCCCCAGGAGAATCCTGGCTACGTGTCTGTGCCACTGGCATATGACAAAACGTAAAAAGAGGTCAGTCACGCCGCCAAACAGCGTTTTGCACCGCCCAGCGACGCTGTACCCTCCTCAGTGAGTAGTCGGCCGAACTCCTCAATGGAAGCCGAAAGCATCGGTATCGCCTCTTCACTCGTCTGCAGCACGGTCGTTACGTGCGACCCGGTACACATTGATGCGTTCACCGCAGAGTAGAAACTCCACCCCGCACTAATGAGGGGAAACACTGTCCTCACACATGGCAGTATATTACACATTTTACGTTGTGTCGTTACAATCAGTATTCAGAAAGGTCTGAAACTCAGCGCCACAATCATGAATTAAATTGTACACGTGGTGGGGGGGGGGGGGAATGATGTCTCAAGTTCCAGGTGTAACGCACAAAATTTACTGTACAAACGTAGGAACACTTTTGGAAAACCGAACAAACGGAATCGTACACACAGCCAGTGCGAATATGTACGTTTCAACCACCCAGGATACACAGGGAAGCTCCCCACCCTTAAAGTCCCAAGCCCACAATTCATCCCAGTCCCAGGACCTACCCCAAGGAGGCCACGGTGCGGAGTGCCCCGAAAGCCGGGCCTTCGCGATCCACATTGCGCGCACAACGGGACGGGTCGTTCACCCCTTTGACGCATACGTCAAACCCGGCAGCAGCATCCGTAGGCATCTAATGCAGCGCCCACCGCCGCCTAGCGGCCGACCTTTGTTCCATCGCCATCGCAGCTACACGGCCGAGGCGTCAAGCGCCTGGCGACGGGCGCTTGAAATCAGGCACCACTGGTGCTGGTCATGCATAAAAGGTGGCGCTTGCGCCCACCCGTGTAGCACGCACAATGTCGTGTCGCAAACCCGTGTCGTGGCGGGCGAAATATTTTACCTACATTTATGGGAGAAATCAGCGATTTTATGTAACATACCTCATGTTTAAGCGCACAGGGAAGCATATAATGTTTGCTTTTCCAACAAATATGTGATCTCTATTACGTATTCCTGCGAAGGTCGTTAAATATCTAGTGTAGACCGCTTGGCTCGGGGGGGGGGCATGGCCTCCCTTGACTGCGTCCTTACAGTTGGACTGGCCAACGATACTGGTGGCCATGTAGGTCATCGGGAAGATCCTATGACTCATCGGAAACCTGAAGCATTCTCACATGGGCAGACAAACTGCGTCCACTGGCGGGCCAGGGGCATCCCGGCCACGCCCCCTTAACCGCAATTACTTGCCCCTCTCCCCAGAAAAGCGCGGCTGTTTCCCCGCAGCCATAGTGTGAAGTCGCTGAACAGAGCCGAAAAAACAGCGACCAGCTGGTAGAACGTTTCAGCTGCGTCTTGGAACAACAGTTTCTGTTTTGCTCAGCTTATTTTGTTTATACATATTTATTTACATACAATAACAGGTTATTCAGCTCATTGTTAGCGCGGTGAAGTAGTTTGTAAGCGGTCCGTATGTTTGAGCAGATATCAGTCACTGCTGAGAAACGATCAGAATGTTTATTCGCTGCGCAGTGGTCATGAGACTGCGACCCGCTGTTTGTCTTTCAGCCGAGGATTTTTAGTTTGCTTGCGTATTGGGAAACGGGAGTGAATACATTCTATCGATGTTTGATGAGATAACACCGAACCCACGGCCAGCGTCCTCACCCCCCCCCCCCGGTCGCTGACCTACCATTCCCCTAGCTTTGGTCTGCCCCCCCCCACCAGAGCCGCTGGATCCGTCCCTGACAGTGTCGCATGCACAGGTTCGGTTGCATGGCAGCGGGCTGGACAGAACCGTACGTGCAATCGCTTAACGACCTCCGTGCAAAATTACTGCGAGTAGTCTGAGCGAGTCGACCACACGGCACCCTAATTACCCGCTCTCTCGTGAAAACGACGTCCAGCAAGTCAAGCTGCTGCTACGAACCTTCCTAGAGCGACTGACCTTCCTGGTGCCGCCCAATCGCACGTTCGCACCGGACACACGTAGCCCGCGGCGGGCCTTCAGTGCTCCAGTGCCGGCCGTAGCGGGCCCCGTGCTCGGGGACCACTCGGCCTGGGCAGTTCGGGCGCCGCTGGCCCGGAAGCTGCCGCGCCCTGGGGACGGCTCCGACGGCGGGCGGCGCTCCCGCCACGGCAGCGCCCACAGCAAGCCCAACGGACTCGTTTATATTTCCCGATATCCCGCAACAGAGCATCAGATGCCGACAGCTTTTACACGGGCACACCGGCGGCGGCCCTGCGACGGGCTCGCCGCACCGCAGGCGGAGCAGCGCAATGTACGATTAACGAGCTGGGTTCCGACGTGTTACACATATGACAGCCTTTGGTAGGAGAGACAGAACAATGCCAGGAGCTTCAACAACGACGCGATAAGATCACTGCGTTCAGGGAATCCGTGCAACAGTGGCAAAAGCAGACGCCTTCCATTTTGTTTAATCGGTTCCCGTCCCATTATAAGCAATCTGTTATCGTTAATTGTGAATAGGCTGCAAATGTAAGGCTCACCAGCATCACCATCGCATTAAGACAAAACATTACGTTTGGTTCAAGCAGTGACGATCGCGTGCCAATATAGAATTGATTGTACTCCACTGAGTGTAGTCAGAGGAGCCAGCGAATGACAAGCAAAGACTAAAACGAAACTAACAAGCCAAATAAAGTTGTGCACAACAATTACACGGAAATGGATTCAGATTGGTAGAGCAATCAACTTTAGTGCAGAAGCGCACATATATCGCGCCATGACGTCAGACGATCTGAGACATCTAATGAAGTACGGTTAGGCCATGACAGTATGCCGGTTTTGTATCACATGTATACTTCCGGCATAGCCACTACCACCATCTATCAGCATCTGACAGTCTACCCGGGTCACCAGAATAACTTGAGAACAAGTTTTCAGAAGAAAGCATCGTTTTCGATCACGCCAGCCGCAGGAAATGTTCGCATTCCATCATTTAGCTTCATATACTTAATGGGTATTGTTAGTTGAATAAGATATACTGTGCGAACGCCTCGACAACACATACCACCCAACATCCATCACACGGCAGGCACGCCGATTTCTTAAGAGTTCACAAGCCCCTCTGCCTAAAAGTGTCATATTTAAACGGCCTCCGGCCGCGCTCCACCGGCCAACTGACGCGCGGACACGTCAGCGGCGTACGTCACTCGGTACGACGGCAGCGTTTTCCCGCCACTGGAGGCTGCGGCCGTGTCTTTTGCAGTCACTGGAGACGGCGGCGCCGTGTTTCGAAGTCACCGAATGTGGCCGCCGCGTGTTTTTGCGTTCGCTGGATCGGGGCGCCGACGTTCGATTGTCACTGGCTGTGGCGGCCGCGCGTTTTGACGACCACTGAACAGGGTGGCCGCGGCAGGTTTGGCGTCCATCAGATGCGGTGGCCGTGCGTGTTTTGGCGTCCACTCGGCGTCGCGGCCACGTCCCTCCCGGCGTCCACTCGGCGCGGCGCGCAGGGCCGGCGCCCGGTCCCGGCCGCCGCCGCCGCCGCCGCCGTCCTCTAGTTGCGCTGGCCCCGGCCTCGGCCACGCTCGCCCCGGCCGACCGGGTGCTCGTCGTCCTCCTGGGAACAGCGCAGCCGGCCGCAGCCGTTTCAGTGCGCAGCGCCCGGCGGCCGGCGCCGCGGGCCGCCCGCCCGCCACACACACACGGACAGCCGGCCCTGGATCATCACCGATCAACCTGTTACCGACAGCGGGCCGATGACCAATGGTGAAGTTATGAACAGAGCCACTGCAGTGCAAGGGAGATGTACGAATCGAGGTCATCCTGCTACTACGTGCGATGCAAAACACGGTAAAAGGTAAACGTCATCTAAAATATTTCTAAAAAAGTAACGGAATAGTTAAGCTCATGACGAAAAAAAAATCATTTTCATTTATTTCCAAATTGCCAACGATAACGTAAACCTAAGAAACACCCATGCATTTCGGAAACACTTGCAATCACTAAGCAATTTTTTATACTAGCTGACTGAAGAAAGCGTCACAAATGTTGGCAAAACGCATGATTTTTTAACGATGACCTTGCTCAAGTCATTTCCAAAACAATTTTTGCATAATATAAAAACTGGATACAATGGCGTTGAAAGATTACTGGCTACACCTCCCGATGATCATCGCCATGGTGGACAGCAGGTACCCAGCATAACCGTTTCCCGAAAAATCAAATCATGAAAATACTGACCTTAAACTATTTACATCCAGCATCAAATTAACGCTGTCACTACGGGAAAAAAACAAGAGCACCCTACACAATGAACTTCGCCACAAAGCCTAGCATTAATCAACATTACGTTCGGGAGCGGATCAGCCCTATTTAAGTCCAGTCACGTCCTACTTCGCGGAAAAGCCCAGGGCATCAAGCTGTGAGGCACATCAGCGGCTGCCACAGGCTCGCCGGCTCGTACCTTCGCCGCATGGTGGGCCTGCGGCTTGCGGCCCTCCTCCTCCTCCTGGCGCTGCTCGTAGTGGACGAAGTCATCGAAGATGGACGTGCGGTGGCCGTACGAATGGATGATCTTCAGCACCTGCCTGCCCTTGTCGGCCGGCACCTCCTGCGTGTCGCGCGAGTTCGTCACCGGCTTGTTTTCGTTGTTCTCCAGCCGGATGTGCCGCAACTGCGAGTTGGGCACGTCCTTCACATAAATCCACTTCACTTTGAACTGGCCCTTCCACTTGTCCTGCGCCCAGACGGACACCGAGGCGTTATAGTCCAGGGAGGAGAGCATCTGCGCCATGCCGCAGAAGTGTCCGCTGCCGTTGACCGAGAACAGCAGGTAGATGGGCCCCTTGCCTTCACGCTCGCGGAAAGCCGCGTCCAGCCGCTTGTTGCCGTGCTCGGTGCTGCACCAGATCTCGTACTTGATCGACCGGTGGATGTCGTCTTCCGAGTACGACTTGATCACAAAGAAGCGCGCGTTCTTCGGGTTTAGGTCGAACTCCTTGGGGTTGTACTCGTTGCGGTCACGCAGTTCGTCGAGCACGGGGTGGGCGGGCGGCGGCGGCGGCGCCTGCTGCGCCGGCAGCGGCTGCGGCGCGTAGCCGAGCGGCGGCGCGCCGCGGCCGCGCGGCGCCAGCCAGCCGGGCCGCGCCGACGCCGGCGGCCCCACCGGCTTCGGGCCGCCGTTCTTGCCGTCCCACATGCCGATGGCGTCGCGGCCGCCGCCCGGCACCAGCGGCATCACCATCTTGCTGGCGAGCGGCATGGGACGGGCCGGCTGGCTGGCCACGCTCGCCCACGACTTCTTCTGCGGCCCGCCGGGCGGCGCCAGGTCGCCGTACAGGCGCGGGTCGTGCTTCGGGTCCACGCTGAGCCGCTGCATGCCCTGCTCCACCTGCTTGACGCCGCGCTCGTCGGCGCCGTAAGCGGCCGGGTCGCCGCGGTAGTAGTCGTCGTACTTGCGGCCGACGCCGCTGCCCCACGCCGAGTAGTCGCCGTTGCCGTGGAACGGGCCGTAGTTGAAGCCCGGCTGGCCGAAGCCACCGAAGCCCTGGCCGCCGAACATGCCCTCCATGTTGTACGTGTCGGGCTGCACCGGCGGCTGGCTGTAGCCGCCCATGAAGGCCAGGTGGTCGCCGCCGTTGGACCAGGCGCCGTCGCCGACGCCGAACGCCTGGTAGGGCGGGTAGCCGGCCGCCGTGCCGCCGTAGTAGCTGGACATGTACGGGTCGGCCGAGGCCATACCCGACATGGCCGAGCTGTAGCTGGGGTGCTGCTGCGTGCGCCACGCATCGAACGGCTCCTCCTGCTCCGCTACGCTAACCTCCTTCGGCGCATTTCCTGTTCGACATTCATCATGTTAACGTCATGTTGGTCTGAGACACGCGGCAGGATTAGACATTCCCTATCGACAACTGATCAGTGATGATCAGGTGGTGAAATAATGCAGAGCAAGACTTCAGTTGTTGGAAACTCAGACGTGCCTAGATCCGGATGCAGTGCAGGTCATCTCTGTTTTTCAATGAACCATTAACTGAACTGGACGTATCCTTGCGTTATATCTGAAACCGTCATGTCCCGAGAGAACGAAGTAATGCCAAAGTGACAAAATACTTACCATCGTCACGCTGCATACAATATGAGGATAACTGACATTTCAACGGGATCCAGGCACATGTCTGACCAGTGAAACAAATCGTTCGCACCAAAAACCACGCAGCAACCACGATCACACAGCGCGCACTGAAACTGCTACTTTCACAAACGGAGCACGTGACAACTGTCGACTGCAGTTCAGAATAAGGAGCAAAACTAAAATGAACAATGAAGATTTGTCTCACCTTGGGGCTGCTGGTTCTTCCTCTGAAAAACAAAAACGACAGTGTTAGATGTCGCTGCTTGAATTATTTTTTCTACGATTAACCGGACAATCAATTATCAGTTCCAAGCACAATGAACTTTTCAGACAGGGTTTCCTGTGCAATGACCACAGGTGACGTGTTAATGATCCAGGGATGGGAGCCCTGACGGAGCCTGTGTGGGAGGGGTAGAGGCACTCGTCTCCACTCTGGCGCAGAGTTTATGTGGTGGGTTCTCCCCACGCTGCCAGAGATGATTTGGAGAGTTTGTCTTTGACTTTGACAGAACTGATTTTGAGGGTTCATTCCCACTCTGGCTGAGCTTATGAGGGGGGGGGGAGTCATCATCGCTCCAGTAGAACTCATCCATAGCACTTCGCGATAACACCACATCATCTGATATAACTTTGTCAACCATGAGCATTCTGTCAGCTTAACTAGTTCAATATGCAATGCATTAAGTGACATATCCCCAGCATAACGCTCTCACAGCAAATTGATTTGTGTGGTCTGGTTAAGTTAATTGGGTTAAGTTAAGATATCAAACCTAATCTGAGTGTCTTTGATGTGATTTTCCATTTGTTCAAAGGACACATAATTTACTATTTAATAAGTGAACACAAAATTTACTCTTGAATATGTGAACATAATTTGCTCTTGATCAACATCACCACACCAATTTTGCTCTAGCACCCTTTAAAAGCTGTGGATTATATAATGATCTATTTATTTATTCATTCCGCTACCAACAGTTTTCCCCAGCAAAGTGGAAGATGCATGCATAAATCATTAATACAATCCATGCACTCAAAGCCCCATAAAACATGTACAAAATTACAATGCACTGTAAACACAAAGCCAACAAAAGCTACCAAGGTAAAAGTAAAACTGATTGTCAATCTAAAAAACAATTAAGTGCAAATCTGAAGAAAACATAGAAATATGGGAATGCGGTGCACAGATTGCAAAGAAATGACCATAACGACCAATAAGAGCACAAAAGTGACACACACTCTAAGACGCCTCGCCGAATTGAAGTAAAATATTCCTTAAAACATGTTTCCAGTTATACTACCTAAAAACTCATTTCCTTCCCTAAATATCCCAAAACGATATCCGGACTCCACCGTGTCAACCCGCGCCTCGGAACAGCAGAGTTGTGGGTCGTGGGTTGGTCGAGGTGGCACATGCAGAGAGAAGTAACTGAGAGGAGTGGAGGAGTCCAGTTTTACTGAAAAGACGTTTTTAAGGATATGCCAAGTCATGTTGGACTCGCCATCATGCTTAAGTTCAGAGAATGAAATGACTTACAAGACGGCCACATGAAAGAGACGAAACTGAGCCGGACGTAAGATTTTAAGGCCTCATGAGAAAGCTGCGCTCCACTCCACTGACTCGCACTGGATGGGTTTTGACCGCTCCCGCCCACAACATACTGCACTATCCTAAAATTGATCGAACACTGGTGTAGTAGACTACAAGCAAACAATTCTGGTTGAATTTAGTTTTTTGCGCTTGCTTGGAAGACCTTAATGAGCACGCCAAGTGCCCTATCGGAGCGATTTACTATGTCAGAAATATGTGCGGCAAAGTTTTAACATGAATCCAGAATGACGCCCAAGTTTGACCAAGCCCACATGACGATTTTTTCGACTGAAGTTCAATATTGTCCATTTATTATTTCGTCTGGACGGGAGCGCGTCTGAGGGCCACAGTGAACGACCTGCATTTCTCAGGATTAAGTATCAATCGCCATCTAACAGACCACACCGCGGGCGACTGAGGTCGTCTCGCAAAAGCAGCCCGCCAGACGGAGACGGAATTTTTTTAAACAATTTTGACATCAATGGCATACAAACCCGGAAGGTCATTTATAGCCCGATAAAAGAGAAGGAAACTAACAGGGGCTCTTCTGCAGCAACAGAAATGACTGATTTCCATCGGACATTTTAACACTCACCACCACTCTTCGAAACATATTGGACAGGTAACAGACAAACCAACAGAAGGCAAAACCCTGCAAATGATATGAGGCTTGTTCAATTTTGAATGACCAACTGATGACTGACGTTCTAGAAAGCAACCGAATAATTTATGTACATCATGTCCATCTCAGAACTGTCCGACATAGCCTGCCGCACATACAACATAAAAAGTTTAACATAAAAAGAAGACCTCATTTGCCTACTTGGTGCAGTAAAAGAGCACCTAGGTCATATTTCGCCATTTCACGCAATACTAAACTGAGGGGAAAACTCATCTTTCTGTACAACTAGGCGTCGTGTTTTTCCTCACTACCACAGAGTGAGCTGGGCTAAATGATGTTGCAATGTATTTGGGGTGTATATCCAGCCTGAAATCACAATATTAAGGTCCAACAAGGTCAACCTATGTCACAAGTTTGGCACATTCATGTCGAAGCTCGCTGTAACGTAATTTAATGTAGAAGCTGGATATCTGGCAAGAAATTATTTTGGAATTGGTAGGGTTTTTATTAAGGCCGCCAAAAATAAGATAGCTGGGGGAATAAAAACTTAACAAAAAGCAAGAATGTTTGTTTTGCTTAAGTGTGGTTTCTAACATCTGTAGCCATACAAAGTGTGCATGCCTTGAAATTTTTCACAATGTTAGATGAGGTAAGCTGGGGTTAAATGGGATTACATCAATCTTGGAAAGTAAGTTCTTACCAAATATCAATTCTTCTTCAACACATGCAGGCATTAATGAACATTGATAGACTGTAAGCTGATGAATTACTTGGCCACTGATATCAGAATTCAATGGAAAATGTGATCTGACCCAGAACCACTGACCAAAAGGTAAACTTACACTGGCAGATATGAGAAGCACCATATAGTATATTCACAGTTCAAACCTCCAAACTAAACCCAGAATCCCAACTGACTGCATAAAAAAGGGCAAAAGTTTATCAAAACAGGTAGTCACCTTGACATTCCTGAAAAATCTGAGATGACAGAATTGTGGTATCTGTTGTGCTTTGTCAATACAGCAAGTTTCAAGTAAATTGGTACATTTTACAAAACGTTACAACAATCTACTTTTTTGGAACATGGTCTTACTAGACATGTACTTGTCAAGTCACACCTCAGGTCAGTAACTTGAAGTGATCTTATGTTGAAAAAATGGGAAAATGTGCAAAAATGATGTATCAATGGTACTCCAAGTTTCATATCTCTGCACCTTTTTGTTTCCTGGCCATTCTCAAAAACTCAAGGGGGTTCTCATGACCCTTCTGGCCTGGCAAACATTAACTTCAACTAACAGCAATGCCAGTAGCTCCTGGACACCTTTATGAACCAGGCAATTTAGATTCACATGCCCATAAGCCTAATCTAACTCCACATGGCCTGTCCAATCCAGCCTACCATTATCAAAACCAAGCAAGCTAAATGTTGTTCAATGTAAACCTTTTCTTGCTCCTGTCCATATTAACCTTTCCTTCTCTATACTCCTACTGCTTGAGCCTAAAACCTAGCCCTAAATCCCACTCATAGGATCTGTATAGGTTATCTCCATTTGTTCCCTTCCTAAGCCTACCTATCTTATACCATGCATCCTTTCTGCTTTCCTATTGCAAATGCATCCAGCTCACTATGCAAGGCTTGCTGACTAACCAACCCAAATAATTTAAACAACAGGTCCTTGCTTCCTTCATGAAATGAAGACAGGTGCATAGGATGCAAACAAACACAGGTTACCTGATGCTATTTATCATCCTGCCCCCCCCCCCCGAAGAAGGTAGCATGCAGAGTATGATGCTACTATCCACATATTCCCAAACAGGAAGTATTTTTCCCTAAATGCCAAATCAGGTGGCAGTGGAGGACCTTTATCATGCCGGACCACTCCTTGAAATGGCTGCCTTGTAGCTGGCTGGCCCTTTTGGTCTCAGCCCAAATGCAGGTGCCCATTCTGGGACTTCAACCCAATTCATGCCACATGCATGCCTCTGTTGTCAGGCTCCTAATCCACCATTCCATGACAGTATCTTGCTTGACAAATGGTGTTTAACATGGGACACAGGGAGCAAATACACAACACTGTAACATTCTCTCCCCTCCCTACAGAATTCCCCAGTCACTTCTTATTAGTCTGGGCTGGGCCTAGCTAGCAGAGGGAGCAACAAGAGACCATTCAACCCTTTAATATGCTACCTGGTCCATGTCTCATCCAAGACAACTGCCCACTCCTTCCTCACCCACTCCCAAAGGGGACATGCCATATGATTCACCTCCACAGACATACAAATGGGGAGGGCCTGGGAGACAAAGCCTGGGACCCTTCCACTTTTTTGACAATTTAGCATTTGCACTACAACGCAATGACTTTCCCGTTTAGTCTGTATCTTAATCTCCCCTTTTCTACATGTTCCTATGCCCCTGTTTACCTCTCCACAAGATGTATGTTTCCTGTCTGAATTCTTATAACTACTAGTTCAAACCTACCTACACTCTACCCATTTCTTGCTCTTCATTTCCATGTGAGATGCATTGTTTATTGCCCTTACACAGCAAAATGGACATGGTACAAGGGCAGAAATGTAACTTTTTTGAATGGACTGGGGTTCCCACACATGCATTATCTTGGAGGCTGTAAACAACTGTGGGTGTCTCTCCCATACAATTCAATGTTAACTCCACAGATCTTTAGGGATGCACAGTGAATAATGGAGATGTTGAAACACCCACAAAAGAATGGAAAACTATTTTTATGGATTGAGATTCCCATCCATGCATTATGTTGAAGATGCAAACAGTTATGGGTGAACAATCCATAAGATTCAATCTTAAATTCACAGGAATTCAGAGATGCACAGTAAATACTGGAGATGCTGAAACACCCACAAACAAACAGAACTACAGCAATTCACAATGGCACATAGCACTCTAAAATAATGAAAACTTAAATCAAGGCAACAGCCAAATTTCTCAAGGATGTTTATTTATGATGGTATTAGTAGTCCATATGACATCTACTATACAAAGTACAGAGACAAGCATTATATTGGGAGTTTGAATGCAGAGTTAAAGGCATTTCTTCAGCCAAAACCAGTGATAATGACAGCTAGACAAAAGTTGAGACCCATGGCCACCCAGTCCCCTGTGAATAAGCAGTCACCACCATGACTCACATGTCATGCTCATGTTCTTATATAATTCATATTAGAGTATATATATATATATATATATAAATGAGTTTGGGATTGGGAATGATCCAGTTACATTGTTCATATCAGCTGTAATATTATAGGCAACTGCATCACATAAAAAGGAACACTAGCAATGTTGAACAATGAGGTGTTGTTTGAAACACTCAAACAATGGCAATGATCTACACAACAGCAAAACTGTGACAAAAACAGTCACATGACAGTAATCTCAAATAATATTATGGAATGAAAAATAATGTACTTGCAGTTTGCACCACATCCATCATTCCAGCATAGTAATGAACCATTCCTTTGTGGATTTGATCACAAGTGGCCAGTATGATAAAACCATTTGTTTAACACATGAGAAGCTTCTACTGTCATATTAATCAATACTTAACTAGCTTTCATCTTTGTCTCCACATTCTACACCAAATGCATGCTGCATTTTTTGGCTACCAGTTTCTCCCTTTGGCCTAAATTGAGCATGCCTGTTGAGTGAAAAACCAACCTCCTGCACGTGTCAACAAAAAACTGGTAAAACACGTCAGGCGCGGAGACCGTACATACATACTGGATTATGCACCAAATTTCGGGGAGAATGCACCCACCTGGTCTTGTGCACCGGCTGACATCCCCTTTCCCAACAAAAACGAAACAGAGGATTCGGAAACGTCCACCTATCTAAATGTTATACACGGTAAGCGTGGTATGGTGGAAAACGGGAGAGACTTAATGGCAGGATAGTGTGAAATCGACGGCGCAGATTCGGAACCACAACACGGAGTTCGGCACACATTTACGTGTATGCCGTGGGAGATTTGGGGTCATATACATTGTTACCAAATCCCATACACTTGATACTAATCTAACGACGTTGTTTCCTTGTCTGTGAAATCCTGATGATATTTGAAAAGCAAGTTAGGTTTTTGCATATTCCTCCAGATTTTTCCTAAAATATTTTGCGATTCTTCTATATTTAAAGATTACTTTATATATGGCAGGATTGCATCAAACTACACCACAACTGTAGCAAATGCGCAAGAAACGTTTACCTTAACTACGACTGAAGGCAGCGAGTGCGGAGGCGCGAAACACAAACACCTGTGGGTTTGTGCCGAGGAGGCGTGCTTATTCGAAGGCACATTGACCTATTCGTCCTCAGCTCATTGGGTAGAGACTCAAATTCAAATTTGCAAGGTTGTGGGTCAGAATTTTGACCTAGCTAGCTCTCGATTGTGACAGGTGTGGTTTAGATTTAACACCTGAACCAAAGTGGCTGTGCTGTTTGCTGTAACCAACCATCCAGCTAGGCTAGATGCGTTTTAAGTTTTAATAAGAGGCGGTGTCCCTAGCAACTATGGGATATGCTCTACTAGCTTTGGGACATTTATAATCATTCTTGTGATGCTGCATGGAAAAAGACAACTTGAAAGTGCCATGCATGCATGCCATGCAATCCCCCCCATTCAGGGAGCTAATGCCACCCATCCATGCTGCAGCTAATGCCAAGTTATGGTAGTATCTTGTTTGTATCTCAGAAGTTAGCTTTTACTTGCATGTCTGCATTTTGCACAGTTCCAGAAAAACTGTTGCCCTTATCCAGTAACCATTTGCAGTTTAGGTACTTCATTGCCTAGTGATTTGTGTAACATACTTTTATTATGAAACAGTGTATTATGATAAAATAACCTTTGTGCAACATAAAATACATTTGCTTCTCTTGCTACACCTGACAGACTCGATCTGTAAGTCTTCTGTCATACTGAAAGTGATTTGGGTTCCAAGATACAGCCTCTCATGTTAGTGGAGGTCTAACAGGATTAAAAAATCTGTTCTCTAACTGAAATAGGCTGAAGAAGCCACAGTCTTATGCCCAATACTTGAATTTAGTATCTTTTTGCAATTAATATCTGTGTGTACTGGTATGCTTTCAGTAGGTTGTGTGGTCTAAAATGTTAAACCTAAAAGCTTTTATCTTTAAGATTTCCTTGTGTATTAGCATTACATGTAGTGTATGCCCACCCAAACCAGTCAACAATTTTCACATACAGGGTGACCCAAAAAAATATAAATGGTATCTAGGACCTAAAGATCTCCCAGTACCTGAGACCCAGGTGTCAACCTTACCAAAGACCCATATATGATTCAGGCTTTGGTCATGATTTTTGGTGAGAGATGCACCAGTATCTGATATTCAAGTTAAACATACCCAAAGATGAAGGTTTATCCAAGATCCAGTTGCCGCATTTTTGTAAGATTGTTATTGTATGTGATGTGGGACACTGAGCTAGGCAGGCAAATGGGCAATGTATTTGTTGTACATAATCCTCGTATCTTCTAGATTCACATCCTTTGTGCAGAAGGGATGCTGTCATAGAAGGTATCAGGTGGAATTTCATTGGAAGGGGATACCATTATGTTTCAACCTTTGACTTTTGGTGCTTATTGATATAGGGCACATATTTTTGCAGCCATGCTGAGCTGTGGCAGCATCTGCAGTGCGTTTCACGTCCACTTCTCCTTAATGGGGTGGCGTGATGGTCTAATGCCCCATGCAGTATGATAGTCACTTATATGTCCAGGCTATCTCAGGGCAAATCTTTATGGCCTCTGTGGCCTCGGCTGAGATGGAATATTCTAGAAAGTCACTTTCTGCGTGTGCGGCGTGCGTGCCTCTGTTTGGTTGGCTAGTGGTTTGGACCGAGGAGAGGTCAGGGGCGGCTCGGGTTGGTAGGTCAGTCCAGGCCTGTAGAAGTCAGTCCAGGCTGAATAGACTACACTGAGAACTCACTCCATGATGTGGGAGGTACAAGCGGATCGATGAGGGCTGCAAAAGTTAGGTTCTTAACAGTATGCTTTTGCCGGTGTCAAAATTTGGGGCACTTTTCGTAGTTTTAAGTCCTTAATATGTTTTGTTCTGAGAAAGTTTATTCTGAAAAAAATTTATTCTAAAGGAAAAATCTGGATTAGGTGAAATTAACCATGTATTCCCAAATAAACAAAGGGTGCTCTGCACACTTATCCAATTATCCCATTATCATAATGGTTGCTAGTGATTTCCATAGTTTATCACATATTGGGATTATCAGTCTGTTGCCCATCTCAGAATGGCAGTGTAATGCTCCTGTCGGTTCATGTTGTAATTGCACAGATAAATCTGAATGAACACCCTGTAAACAGTGTTCTTGATATTGACCTATCACTCTTGAGATACTGGCTACAGACAAAGCTACACTTTATTTCGGTTCTGTTCTCATTTTTTTCATTTTGCTGTCATCAACATCAGGTCACAGAAGTAATGTTCTAACCTTGTGTCACACACTTAGTAACATGCATACTTACATTTGTAATGATTTACAGCACTGCATCAGTATTGATGCCAGGAGGCACATAGAAAAGGACTAGGAATGTCTGCAACATCATCCCTGACAAAGGTAATGTCTCCTAGTATGCTCCATCATTTGATAGTCATTTCTGTGTTTCTTTGTACAAATTTTTGGTCAGCCCCATGTAATTTCTTTTTTTTTTGGTATGTCATTCAGTACATAACACATGTAACCAGGGATCATAATATATATATATATATATATATATATATATATATATATATACATTGTTCTGTTTGGCTTACGGTTTTTGTTATGTTTCCAACAATTTGACATGCATCTCAATTATTCCCGGCCTCATCCTTCCCCCATTTCCTTTTCAGTCATGTTTTGTATTCAAGCCGAAGTCGCGAAAGTCCCAATCGGAGGAGCTGGACAGCGGTCGGTACTTCGCGGCCTGTGCGGACCAGGCGGCGGCGTCGTCGGCCGCCCGCCGCAGTGACGCCTTTGTCAGCACCTGGAAGGTGGCCCAGAAACTCTGCACGGTGAGCTGGAGACGGGGAGCGGCCACGGCCGGGCGGTATCGTTGTTGGAGGCGTCGCGTTCGCAGAGCGAAAGGGGAGCTGCAGGCGCGGCCGCCGGAAGAGCTGCGCTGTGCCGTGATGGACGGCCTGGTGTTACTACGTCCAAAAGGGTGTTCTGTGGCGTTGTGCTGCTTTTCGTATCGTGTTTCAGTTTATTTGCTTTTATCGTCAACGGGCTGCTCCCAATCACGGACGAATGCGGCAAAATTTATCACGGCAGTGATTGTGTCCGTAGTTTTGGCAACCAGGTTTTGGTCTTCTCAGTTCTCATTCCAAGTGCTTTTACCAGTACCGAAAGCGAGACATTTACCAGAATACATCTTACTGAATGGTTTTACAGTACGGTTAGAGTAAATCGGTACAGTATGCGGCAGCGGCCGCCACATACTGCTTTCGCTGCGAGCCTGGAGATCGCACAGACCCCGAGAGCACTGCGGCGAACAATTCTATTCAGAAGCAATGATTCACGGCAGACAGAGACCGGGTGCAGCCCTGGGCAGGGGGTCCAGTCAAGGACCTGGCGTTGAACAAAGGCTGGGACGTCACTTCGTTCGCCGCTACAAAGGCACAGGAGTTCGGAGTGGATGACCACAGACCTCATGCGAACAAAGGGCGGCTGCGCCCTGCGCGGCCAGGAAGATGCGTGACAAAAAGATAACGCAGTGTGACAGGCGTCGGGATAATTTCAGTTTTAATGTAATGGTATAAGGCCTCCTCCTCACAGTGGCCCTTACGGCCCGTTCAGTACAATGTAAGCACATAAAACGCATCTCGCGTTGTAAAACACTCCCCTCCCGACCCACCCCAGCACCCTCTCCGTGCCCCCACCCCCGACGCCGCAGTCAACACCACCGACTAAGGTGGGCGCAGCATTCCTTATTCGGTGTTTATGTTTCGCACTGTTTAAATAGGAAAAAATATGCTACAATGAAGCCACTGATCAAAATAACTTTTTTTGAAATTTCACCATTGGCACCTAACATCCCAGGTGACTGTCCTTGACCTCTCGAAAAGCACCGAGGGTAGCATAAGTATAGCTTGCGGCGTGGTATAAAGATTCAGAGGCTTTGAGTTCCTTTCCTTTTAAAACCATCTGTGATCTGCTGGAGGTATGGGAGGGAATTCTATCGTTCGTTGGCAAATATCATATTTGGAATTGCTTGCCGTCTGACAACAATAAACATGATAGTTTCCATACAATTTCCTAACAACTGAATGGTAATCTCTGTCTTTCTCTTGGTCTCTAACGTTTTGAGTCGCGTGCTTTTTTTGTGCATCAGCGTCTGTGTCTGACGTTGTTCTCGGTGTCGTTCAGGATTTCCAGGACGAGATGTTTAACGCCGTGTTCAAGGACATGATCGAGTTCCTGAAGCGGTCGGCAGAGGCGGTGGAGGACGCCAGTATTCCCACGGCCGCGCTCGTCACAGGTAAGCTAATCGGTCCGGCCCACTGCCAGTCGGCCCGGTCCTCTGGCGATCGGTCCAACCCTCTGGCGGTTTGTCCGGCCCTCTGCTAGTCGGTCTGGCCTTCTGCCGGTCGATCCGGCCCTCTGCCAGTCAGTCTGGTCCTCTGCCGATCGGCCCGACCCTCTGCCGATCGTTTTGACCCTCTGCCGATCGGTGCGGCCCTCTGCCAGTCGGTCCGGCCCTCTGGCGGTCGGTCCAGCCCAGTGGCGGTCGGTCCGGCCCTTTGCCGATCGGCCCGACCCTCTGCCGATCGGTCCAGCCCTCTGGCGGTCGGTCCGGCCCTCTGGCGATCGGTCCAACTCTCTACCGATCGGTCCAGCCCTCTGCCAGTTGGCCCGGCCCTGTGGCGATCGGTCCAACCCTCTGGCGGTCTGTCCGGACCTCGGCCAGTCGGCCGGTCGGTTCGGGCCGGTCACGTGCCCCGCGCTAGTCTAAGCGACTGTCGTTGACTGGTTGGAACAGTCCCATTGTTGGTGCCAGTGTTGGACGAAACATGGCTTTCAGATTTAGTTTCTCCTGCATAATGTCAGTTTGATTGAAGAGTTTCGAAAATATTATACCGCGAAACATCAAAATCAAACAGGACGAAGCCTGTTTGGTTTCCACGGTGAAGGAGATTTAGTCTTGTGCTGCTCGGATGACACGCCATTCGCTAATGCCATAAACCAGGCAGATATTGCCAAACTGTCCGCGAACGTCGCTTCCTCCTGAACCATCCTCTGACGTCACGTCCTGAACCACCGGCTAATGCCACGTCCTCCTAAACCATCCGCCGCCACGTCTTCCTGAACCATCCGCTAATGTCACGTCCTCTTTAACCATCCGTTAACGCGTCGTTCGTCAGAACCGTGTGCAAGTATCCCGTCTTGAACCGTCTGTTGGTGTCTTGCGCTCCTCCGCTGACGCCGCGCACTGTCGACTGCAGGTGTCAACATGCCGGACCACGGCGGCGTGTTCGCCTCGCTGGCGGCGCGGCTGCGGTCGCAGGTCAGCCGTCACGTGGCCGTGCTGGAGCCGGCTCTGTGCGCCAGCGTGCAGGCCACCGTGCGAGCCATGGTCCGGCAGCTGGCCAGCCACGGCGAGGTGAGGAGGTGGCCCCCCTCCGGCTGGAAAGGTCGGGCGCCGGGAGGGGAGTAGAGGGGGTGCTGAACTGCGAGGAAAGGAGTTTCTCTGGACGTGGCTACCATCAAGTTGTCAGAGATCGTGCGGGCGACAGGCATGGGCGTGTGTGCAACGTTTTGCAGGACTGTGGGGATGGGAGAGGCCCGTGTATATGACAGTAATGGAGTTGTAACACTTTTTAGTGGGAGAAGGCATTGGACGTAATATTCAAGGCATTATTTGTGTTTTGTCGCGAGGTCGGTTGTGTGTATCATGAGCATAAAGTTGCGTTGCTCTTGTGGTGGTTTGATCGTCTGTCTCTGATGTATGTGATGACAGTAAAGTATGTGATGTAAAGATGATGATGATGTAAAGATGTAAAGATGTAACATTAAAGATGTATGTGATGACAGTAAAGTAAATGTCCTGTTACTTTGGTGTTATGTCAAGGCCTGTCGTGCTTTGCTGTTTGACACATTGCCTCTTCTGAGGCCTCTCTGTAATGATAAACTAATCTGTTACAGCGCAAACACGTGACTAATGGCCCGTGAGGCCGACCTTGCGAGGATCGTTCTCCCTTGAGTGAGACCTCGTGGTGGGTTTCAGCCGCTGAGCCCGGACGCCTCCTCGCGGGAGGACGATGCGGAGGAGGACGAAGAGGAGCTGGCGGAGGACCCGACCAGGCCGCGGTCCGGCCGACTGCCCACCACCATGCCGGGCCTGGCCGACTACTACCAGGCGCTCCAGGCTCCGGCCTGCTCTCCTCCTGCGGCCGACGGAGGTCCGCTCACGCCCTTTAAGCGCCCCGATCACGTGACCTCGGGAAACAGGTCATGGTTCCGTCATTCGTTGAGGCGAGAGAAATAGTGTCTCTTGAGTGATAAGCCGATGAATTCCTGTCGGAAGTGGGAGCGTGTGCACGGGTGCTGGCACAAGCTTGGCATTCACCATGCGTATACCGACGACTTTCTTCAGTGCGCTGTGTTAGCTGTCACATTCACTGCACGTGACTGGCGTTTTTGGTCCGGTTGTCGGGCGGCCATTGCCCGTCTGCTGGCTGAGAAGGTGCAGACACTGACGTCGGTCCGGCACCGTCCAGGCTCGCGGCGTAAGAGGGTTCGTGCTGCCCCCGCCCGCCAGCCGCTGGTGGTTGTCTGGCGAGACCTGGAGGCGTTCCAGCCGAAGGTGCTGCAGGACCTCGTGCTCATATGCAGGTAGGTCGGAGCAGGAGAATGAGGTGCCCGAGCGGGGTACCTGGTAGTTATATGGACGTTCTCAAGTGGAATATGCGGCCGTTCTTTTTTCAAGGGTTCATGTTTGTTCGTGTTGTCTGCGAATGTGGTTTGAAATCGTCGTTATATCGTCGTTGTGTCTGTTGTGTCGTTATATCATCGTTGTGTCTGTCTGTTTATGTGTTGGAACGCACAACTCGTTGAGACTGGGTGTCCATTCTTGGGTCAGGCCGTTGTTTCTTGAGGCGTCAGTCACCCGTCTGTCGTTATACTCTAATTGTCCGCCTCCGCGCGCCGTTTTTCAGCGAAACTTTTTCGTCGTCCGCTCCGGAGCGCTCTGCCCTCTATCGAGCCGCTCGGTGCCCAAGGAGCCGGGCGGGACAGCTCCGACCGTCGCCGACTCTCTGTTCCGTTCCAGCCAGTACCGGCGCGTGCTGCCCATCTCGTTCGTGTTCGGCGTGTCGACGTGCGCGTCCGCCGTGCACCGGCTGCTGCCTCAGCACGTGTCGGCCCGGCTCAGCCTGGAGAAGTTCCACTCCCAGCTGGCCACCCACTATCTGGCGCAGATCATTGACAAGGTGGGTGACGCGTGAGGGCTCGTGAGATGTGAGGCTCGAGGCAGGGGACGTTAGTCGCCAGGCGCTGGTCATTGACGAGGCGCGTCAGTTGTGAAATGCGGGCTGAAGATAAGGCGCGATAAATGTGATATCGTTAGCAAGTTGCGTCGATTGCCCCTCCCCCCTTCAGATGACGGCAAAGAACGCCAGTTGTCTCATATTTCGCCATCTGGCTCCGATAGCGCATACCACGAAACGATATGTGTCATTGGTTTGCCACATTTCGCAAATTAGGCTGGTGAATAGCCAAGGCTGACAAGTCTTTCAGACGGGCGGTGTGGGCAACTAATCAGCCGAAATCCTAGCCGGGTGTGTAACGCATACATGATCAGCCTGCCCTCCCGCATATACCAAACAGGTTACGAGCGTCACAGTGGCGGGCTCGAGCGCGTTTCAGCTAGTATGCGTTAGCAGATATTCGACTGGGATTTTGACCACGGCGTGTTTTATGCACGGGTGATTTCAGTCATCTTCCTGTTATCGCGTAGTCTTGCACACAACGTATCCTATATTGGTTTCATGGAATAACTGTGGACCTGTGGCATGCGAGGTCTGCCACTTGACTCACTCCAAGCCCTTGACAGGATATGCAGATAATATTGATCCACTAATGCTGCACCTGCAGCCTCAAATTCTGCTAGATACTCAGATATCTGTGCTCGAAACCTGTTGCTTGTTTTGCCAGTTTAATTCTTTAGAAAGCCGACAGCGAAGTGCGGCGCAGGTGTGCCGGCTGTCATTTCTTACGTGAACGTATTTGTAAAAACATTATGAAATGTTGCGTTACCCATCTCTCATGCGGTGCATGGTGCCACCTACCCGTGTTCTCTTTGTGCTTTCCTAAAAGTTGCATGAACTGATTATTGCAGTAAAGATGTGCATCCATGTGGCGTGAGATCAGAGTCGGGCGTTATTGTGCAGGTCATGTGGGTCCGCTGCTGGCTCAAGAGCGGCTCGCGCCTGGTTCTGACCCGCTGCGACAGCGCGTGTCAGCCTCCCAGTGCGCGGTGCATGCCGAGCCTGGTGCGTGCCCGCTTTGCGGTGGACTGACGTCATTCCGGGGCGTTCGGGTGCAGGTGGTCCTGTCGCCGGCCGTGCCTTTCCGTCTGGGCGGGCGGGCGCTGCGCCTGCTGCTGGACATTTTCCTCTACCACGACTTCTCCGTCAACAACTTCATCTCGGCGTACAAGGTCGGTGGAGCCGGCGGCGCGTGTGGCGCCGGAGTCAGTAGGGATGAGGTGCTGCCCGTGGCCGCTTCAGAACTGGTGGAATGACCTGCAGGCCATGAGCCGTATCTCACGCAGGCAGTTCAGGATATGAAGGAATAACGCCTGGCTGGTTCAGGTGCTGATGACCATTGCTCTCAGTGGTACAGGACGGGATAAAATGCCACATGACTGGTCGATGGTTTGATGGGCTGACTGTGAATGATTCAGGACCGGAAAAATCGTTTGTGGCCCGTTATGACTTGCTTCTCGAAATTCTGGCATGTCGTATAGGCCACATTTGACGTTTTAGCAGACATTGCATACGTTTCAGTCAGTGATATCAGCCCCATCGTACTCCTGAACATTTTTATTGTGAAACGTCTTGCGGTGGTTTGTGGCGTATGAATTCCGTGCGAACTTCCGTGCTCAGATTCGTACACATTGTTTGGCACCCATTTCCAGCCGCGTCCGCCGTTTAATCCGTAATCCTCAGCACGGTGTAAATGTCACCTGCCATCACCTCCAAAATATGCGGTAGGGCATTGTTTATGGTCGCAGTGGACTTATTATCACTGTAATGTACTTGACACTGTTGCCGACTGTCGTAAGCAAACTGCATATTGCAGCGTTTTATGTTGTCATCATTGAATGTCGTCCTAGCGCTGTTTATTGTACTGCTATGCACTGTTACCTCCAAGACTGATGTCTTTTGTGTCGCTCGCTGTGCCACCATTTGTCGTTATCTGTAAGCCTTCTATTCGCAGTGCTGCATAGTCGTCCTCCACCTGTTGTCAGTTTTTCGTCACCTTTGAATCTGTTTGCCACAGAACTGCACGTGCGGTTATTGCCTGTGATCCTTGACCACTTCGCCATTACCATTAAAAGCTGTGTCGGCGGTACTACATGCTGTATGTGTTGTGGACACTGGTCGTTGTCCCCGCCAATTTGCTATTACCATTGAGTCTGTCGTTCTCAGTACTTCATACTGTACCTGTGATTCCTGGCCATGTTGTCGTCGACGCTGAATCTGTCCCGACAGTATTGCTCGCCGTACCGCTGCTTGTGATCCTCGGCCATTTCGACATCTACATTGCACCTGTTGCCGGCAGTAGCAGTACTGCGCGCTGTACCATCACCTGTAATCTTTGGTCATTTCGATATCACCTTTGAACCTTTTGCCGGCAGTTCTGCATGCTGTACCACTACCTGTGGTCGCCGGCCAGCGTGCTGTGCTGCAGCCGCGCGGAAGTGGGCGCCGCGGTGTCCTCTCTCGGGACGGACCAGCTGGACGCGCTGCGGTCAGCGCCGTCCGTGCGCAGCCACCTGGAGGCGGCGCCGCCCGAAGAGCGCCGGCGCCTCGAGCAGGAGCAGCACTTCAGGGTCAGAGGCGACGGGGCCGGACCGGGCGTTAGGTTGGCCGGCGGCGGCGGGGTGATGGCATCACGGACGTTTGGACGTCTACGGTGGCCGCCGTTGGGGAAGGGGGATGTGATGTTGCGAGTTGGTTTTGTCGACGGTGCGTAGGTTGGTGCGTGTCGAAGTCGTCACACCCCAGTCAGGCTGCCCATATTGTTGCGGACAGTTTTGGCGGTGATGTCACTGCATCTAAGACGCTGTAGCGTAACATTCTTGACGCGGAAATCTATATTGCCACCGGCACACGTTTCTCGGTTTATTTTCACCGAGAAGCCAGTGTATGTATAATTTCTTTTAGCTATCTTCATAAGCTTTCTTTGCTTTTCTTTGCCACTCGTGTTCTCGTCACCTCCGTTACTTGCAAAATGGTCTGCATTAACCGTGTCTGCTTTAGGAGTGGGTGACTGATATCCGTGACTTCCTCAGGAGTTGGTGACTGGTGTCCGTGTCTGCCTCAGGAGTGGGCGACTCTGGTGTCCTTGTGTTCCTCAGGAGTGGGTTACTCTAGTGTCCGTGTCTGCCGCAGGAGTGGGTGACCGGTATCCGTGACTTCCTCAGGAGTGGGTGACTGGTATCCGTGATTTCCTCTGGAGTGGGTGACTGGTGTCCCGTGTCTGCCTCAGGAGTGGGCGGCTCTGGTGCCCGTGTGTTTCCCAGGAGTGGGCTACTCTGGTGTCCGTGACTTCCTCGGGAGTGGGCGACTGATACCAGTGATTTCCTCAGGAATGGGTGACCGGTATCCGTGATTTCCCCAGGAGTGGGTGACGCGGTCCGTGGAGCAGCTGCACAGTCACCACGCGGACCTGGTGCTGGGTCTGCGCTGCCTGTTCGCCCTGACCAGCCGCGTGCCGGGAGCGCCGCTCGGGCGACAGGTACCGGCCGACCGTCCGCCTCCGTCCCGCCGGCGGCAGGTCACTGGCGCTGTCGTCAGCCCGGCCCCGGCCACCGTCACGGAGCGTCTTGTGACGGGTTTGCGGCGACCGGGGTCGTGCCTGGCCGGTGTTTTTGATGATGTTGGACTCTCGCAAGGGAAGGATGCGATTGTTCGTCGCGTTGGCTGCAGTTGTCCGAAGGCCAAAACTGCACTGGTCGATATGCTATCGCTACCAAAGTACCAGCAGCGAGTTATTCTTGCGTCTCTTCCGAGCGCCAGGCGGCCTCAAGGGCGGTTATATTGGACGCCGCGGCGTGTCCTTGTTGAGCCTTTAATTAAGCGGCATGGGAAGTTCTGGGGGTCGATGGCTGCCGCGATATATGATCCGCCTGTCGCCTGTCTGTGTGCCCAGTTCCGTGAGCTGTACAACACGGCCTTGCTGCACCCGCTGGGCGACAGGGAGGAGTACAACCACAGCATTAAGCTGATCAACATGTTGTCCCGGGACGAGCTGACGGCCAGCTTGGAGGCGGCGCTGCGGGCGGTCACCGGTGAGTCGGCCGTGCTCTGGAAGCCGAGTCGGCGGGCCAGTCGGTAACAGGACCGGGGGTACTGGGATTAAGAAGGACGGGTCATCAGTGGTGACATGGGCACGCTTCGAACGACGAGATCCCTTAGATCCCCGGATATCACCCCAAGGGCGTGATATGCAGGAGAGAGGAGAGAGAGAGAGAGAGAGAGAGAGAGAGAGAGAGAGAGAGAGAGAGACCAGTGGCCAATTTTCACACAGTCGGGCGATCTTTGGCTCAGGTGGCCCACCAGCTGCTCCAGTGCTCCTGCGTTAATCCGTGAACCAGTTTGGAGTTCATGGCCAGCCATGCGGCAGCCACGCGCGCCACTCCGTACCCCTTGACATGACCGGTTTGCCGGCTGACGACCAGGATACGTAGGCGATATTTTTGTGCGCTGTCGTTTGTCGAGAACACTTCGTGATCAGGTGCGACAGGATTAGTCCGGGTGATAACTGGAACACTAATGGTATCTCTCGGCCATCGTGCGGAGCCAGATTTTCCCGTTTTAGGGTGCAACCAGTCGCGTGCCTTTGTTCAAAGACTTTTGGGTTATTGCTGCATTCTCTTGGATTGTACGCGCGTTTCCCGTCATTAGTCCTTGTCACTCAGCTCGAGTGGTCGATTGAGATCAACTCACCACTTGTCAAAAGAAAATATCCGGCTCATTTTCGTTCACGATTGTGTGGTTGACGCTCCTTTTGCGATGATCCGCTCGTGGCGGTGGTGCTGGCGTCAGAGCCGGAGGGGACCTCGAGTTTTCAGCCGTCTGGTCACGTCGTGTGGTTCGATAAGATCATGGCCGCTGCAGCACGCGGTATTTCCGAGAACAGCCCCGTCTGTGTCTGACCTTCGCCCGACCGCGCGGTGCGCCGTATAACTGCCGGGCAAGTGGTCCTTTCCTGGCTCGCTGGCTGCGGCCTACGGAGCCTCGTTGAGCTGGCATGGCGCGTGGCGAACTGCAGGACTGCCGGCTCCGAGCCCTCTGATGACAGAGTGTGCGCTTGCCGCGCTAGCTTGCTGCATCTGTCGGAAGAAGTTTGCGTGGTTTGAACACTCTTCCAAAGTTGTGCAGACGTCGAATTGAACCAATACGGTACAAATTTCTTTATTAATTAATTGATTGGTCTTTACTATTTCTTTATTTCTAAAAATTACCAAGCTTATGCCATAGTTGTGGAAGCTTTGTAGAAACCAGCTTCTGCTGGTTTAAAGAATATTCTTTGTTGCCTTGATCACGACGTGAAATGGTTTTGAATCTAATACCCGCCGCTGGTAGCACTTGGTTTTTCGTGAAAACATTCATCGCCTGTAAACGGAAGCGCATATTTGGAGTGCGGCGACTAAATTCCAGTTATCCTTTTCGTCATTATCTCTGCCTCTGTTGTCGTGCTTTCGCGACAGCAGCTGAGGCCTGCACTCTTATTCGGTTCCGAACCATTCAGACTGCGCGCAAAATGCCGTCCGAACGCGTCACTTCGCGCGCGCGGCGACCGGTCCGCCCGCTGCCGGTTCGGCCGGCGGCTCTGCGTTGTGGCCACCCTGAGCCGTCCAACCGGCGGTGTCGTCTTCACGTGCAGCCGAGCGGCCGGGCTCGGAGCTGGCGGGCGGGCTGGAGCAGCATCTGCGGGCCGTCCGGACCCTGGAGACGCGGCCTGCTGAAGCCGGCGCCGAACAGGACGACCAGCAGCGCCGCCTGGTGGAGCGACGGCTCAAACAGGCCACCAGTCGGCAGTCGCTCAAGGAGGTACGACTGACGGGACGGAGGTTATCGGGAGGCGGGAGTGGTTTTGGCTTCACAAGGAGCTACGACTTTAATGGAGGTTGTGGAGGTACGAACAGTCACCAGGGAGCGACATTGTCTCGGTTATACAGGGAGGAACTGGTGATACGGGCAGTCGCGTACGGAGTAGGCATGCACCCGGATCCAGACGGAATACAGGTGCGTACAGGTCAGATTCTCGGCTGACCAGGACAATGTTTCGGCGCCTGGGCACTGCTTCACTCGGCCCGGACATGACGTGTGCGAGAGGGTGCAGCGGGTCATGAAAATGGTCAGTACAGATGGTATATAACCTGCATTCCATTGAGATCGAGGCACTTGTCCGATAGGAAAATCAGCGTTTATTACCCGCATACTTGCTGCGTTTGTTCAGAGATGTTCAGTCAGTTATTGAGAAAAAAGCGGTACGGGCCACGGTAAATGATGATGGAGGTACGGGAGTCCAGTTTGGAGAGGGTTATAAAGATTATGTCGCTGAATACGGTAAAGAATATTCGTTATAGGTATGCGTTACGGGGTAAACCCTCGTGGAGCAGACCTTGGATGATAGCCGGAACACAGGCCACGTTGGCTGGAGCATGAGCGAGATCGTGACTGACGCGGTGCCGACGTCTGCGGGCAGAGCCTGCAGTCCATGGGAGCCGCCCAGAACCGTCGGCTGAACCCGTACGAGAGTTTGCGCGCCTCTGTGGTGGCCGACTTGGACCATCGCCTCAGGGCCTTGGTGACTCGGCCGGCCAGCTGGCCCCTGCACGTACGTATTGCCGTGGCCCGAGGTCAGCCAGGGACAGGGTTGTGGTGACCCGGCTGGTCAGGTGGCTTTTGCACGTACGTACTGTCGTGACCTGAGGTCAGCTCGAGACAGGGCCTTGGTGACCCGGCCCGTCATCAGGCACCTGCGCGAAGGTACTGCCATGGTCTGAGGGAAGCCAGGGAGAGGGTTGTCTGAGTTTCTGAATACCTGAATCACGTTTGTGTCTGTTTTCATTAGCGTGATGCCAGACATGATATCTTGCTTGGCCAGTGGCATCTGGATAGATGAACGTCAAGGGAGTGTCAAGAGCAGGAGAATGGCATTAATTTCCAGTCGAAAACAGACTGCAAAACATTGGCAGTCCCTCTCTGCGATCACCATGTTACATCACTGCAGTAGCGTCAGGAAACGTGACGTGGCCATGAGTCAGTGTGTCGTCGCCAGGAGGCCGTGCTGTTCGACTCGGTGTCGGCGGTGCGGCGCCAGCTGGTCGGCACCCCGCGCTCCTCCCTGCAGACTGCGCTGGCCGACCCGGTCAAGTACTTGCAGTGCTCCTGCTGCAAGGTCAGGACCCCGGCGGACGCCGGTGGGGGGGGGTGGAGCTCAGCGTGTGAGCCGTAGCGGCAGTTGGTGGTTCCGACTTTTCGGTAGTCTGTGCTTTGTGAAGAGGCCAGCCAGGCTTTGCGACAGTCAGTTGTCCTCGCGTTTTCAAGGTCGTACGGAATTTATCAGTGTTCTTGTTTATTGTGGTAATGTAGCTATCGATGTAGCTTTGTCAGTTCCGTCATGTTTTGTACTCCGATTCTCTGTTCCGTAAGTGCTACCCACTCGAGACAGCGTGTGTGGTTCCACGGAGCACAGGGTGATTGCTTCCCCTGGTTTTCCGTTGGGCGGCAGGAGCGCAAGATGGTGACTGGGAACGTTTCAGCTGCGCGGTGTTCTGTTTCACTCGTTCTGGACCGGGTGTCTGAATTTGGCTGAGTTGGAATGTGAGTTTGGCCACGTCGGAATGAGTCCTTAAGGTCTTCTGGGGCGGGCACCGTCACCTCATTGCTCCCACCCGCTCACCGCGGTGCTGTTTCAGCTGAGCGACCCGGCCTCGATCGTGCCCAGCATGCCCGACCTCTGCGTCGTCTACAAGCTACACCTCGAGTGCGGCAGGCTCATCAATTTATTCGACTGGCTGCAGGCCTTCCGCGCCGTGGTCGGCGCCGACGACGAAGACGACGCGCTGCAGTATCCTTTCCGGGCGCCGGGCCGCCGCCGGCGGACGCGAGACGCGGCCGATAGCGGGCCGCGCCTCCGCCGCCACCGGCCCCGCGGTATCGGCTGATAGCCGCCGGTCCCTGGCGCCGCGGTGGCGGCGGCGGCGGCGATGGCGACGCGCGTGCGGCGGACTTTAGAGCGTTGGTTGGTGTTGACAGATGGCATCTACCAGCCGGTTTGATACGATGGACCGCGCTCGCGTAATGGCCCGACGCGCGGCTGACCGTTACTCGGGACTCGTGTTTAACGATGCCCGACGTCCGGTTCTGTTTCGTGCATCGTGTGCGAAATAAGGAGCCTGAGCAGAAACCAGCCCGAAACTGACGAGTCGCGAGTTCCGGACGAATGGGTTTTAAGATGAAAACATGGCCAGTGGTGTCGCCATCCGCTCCCATCAAATACCCATAGACAATTCGTCATTTCACAGTAGGCCATTTTCAAGCTTTTTTTCTTTGGAAGACGCTGCTAATGCAAAAAAGATTTTTCAAGACGTGCATGTCCCGCACCTGCGCACGCAAGCCGTGTTTTATGGTTATATGGGCATATTTCGGAACACATGGCCTTGCACTGCTCTTCAAGCTATCAGAAGTATTGAAGCACACATTCTTAATCAGTGACGATCAGTCAGTCCGATGATTTTCACAAACGGAAACATCACGAAGGAGGCAAAAATGAACTGCAAGGCATCTAATTGCGCGTATTTATGGGGATATCAGGTGCTCATTTGATTTTTATTCGTTGTCTGTATAGTTTGTGTTTCAGTTGTGGAAAAATGCACCATGATATTGCACAAATATTGTAGGTTGTTTGTGCTGAAAATGAAAGCGATATTTTGGTTGGGTCGCACTTTGCCATTTTCCAACCTTTATTTGCATATGGTCGATTTTTCGATATTTAATTGCGTATGGTCGAGAAGGAAATCAGTTGATTGCCGGCGGTGATTGTCTGTTGACAGACTGATCTTGTGCCTGTCGTACTTTCAGTTCATGTAACTTCTGGCTAACTGTAGTGAAAATATTCACATTTGGGTGTTTTTTTAGGGGGGAGGGGGGCGGACAAGATTTTCAGATACATTTCTTACGAAATTACGGACATCGGTAAATATTCATGTGGGCGATCTTTTCTCGGAGGAGGGCTTGTCATTTAGGTTGTGTGTAGTTCCGTACACGGTGTAGGGTAAAACACGCGACCCAAACGACCCGTTGTCTACTGGATCAAAGTAAATGGTGATATGTGAGACCTCGTGGTAGGTTTGGTGATTGTCGAAATGAATGTAAATTATTCGTCAGCTTTTTAGAGAAATTTTTTTCCTGCGCAGTGGACCCCGCTATTCGCGGGCCTATTTACCGAACCCCTGCGAATAAGGCTGATCCGTGAATAAACCGATCCTTTTCTCTGAACCACTGTTTTACTGTTCAAGTTATTGCGATAAACTACAGACCTTGTATGAAACCAATTGGGTTTCGTACATTAGTCTGTAGCCTGTAGTCTTCTTAAACTTTTAAGCCAGTTATGCAGTAATACGTCCAGGGAAGATTATTGAAATATAAAATGCATGTAGAAAAAATATAAAGGCAAAAATGTAAATATGAATAAAAAGATACATAAATGCATTATGACACGAGTCTTAGTGGGCACACTGTCTCCTGTGCTGCACAGCATATATTTTTAGTACATGTACGGCATGACCATGAAGGACAGTATTTTTCATCGGAAACATGCAATAAGAGCACCATAACCGGTAGGAACAGCTTCCGCCGCTAAAAATGCAGGAGATAGCCTCCTGTGATATTTTTCATCGGAAACATGCAATAAGAGCACTATAACCGGCAGGAAAAGCTTCCGTCGCTAAAAATGCTGGAGATACCCCCTGTGATATTTTTCATGGGAAACATGCAATAAGAGCACTATAACCGGAAGGAACAGCTTCCGTCGCTAAAAATGCAGGAGATAGCCTCCTGTGATTTCGTTTTATTAATATCCTGAAAAATCCGCGAATGCGCGAAACCGCGAATGTCGAAGCCGCGAACAGCGGGGGTCCACTGTAACAGAATGTAATATTTTTGTCATATTCCCCTTTGAATTAAAATATTGCTTTGCGATTGCTCGTTTCACGTTTTTGGTGTCCCCTGTCGTTTGTCAGTCATTGTGAAATTCGAATTCCTTGACAGCGTCCCCGCAGAGCGCGATTTGCGCACGCGGTGGCGGAGCTGCAGTACCTGGGCTTCATCAAGTCGACGCGGAGGAAGACTGACCACGTTGCCCGCCTGACCTGGGGGTCGTGCTGACCAGGCCTGACCTCAGTTGATGCGGTCAGACCAGACGAGATGGGCCTGGTGTGGTGACCGGGCTCGACCCTACCTGGTCAGAACAGACTGCGCAAATGGGACTGTCTTGGGTTGGCATTGCCTGTCGACCATTGTGACTGTGTGCGGCTTGACCTGGCCGGCCTGTGCATAACTTGGTCTTACGCGACCAGATAAAGCTTCTTTGAACCAAACCGGGCTGACCATCCTCACTGAACCCGACCTAATCCTAGTCTGATTCAACCCTAACCTGTCCTTTCCTCAACCTGACCTAACCCTAGCCTGTCTTGTCTCCAACCCAACCTAGCCCGAACCCGACACAACCTGACTGAACCCAACCCTAACCTGACGTCACATACCTGCAATCGTGTCTAATCACACCAGGCTAAGAACCTGACCAAACCGGACCTGATCTGCCCTGACCTGATCTGGACTGGTACCGTCGGCCCTGACCGCAACGACTGAATCAGACCTAAGCGACCTGACCTGGCCTTACACCCTGTGGGTCTAGTGCGGATCTGCTGTGGCCGCTCAGCTGGCTCCGTCGGCTGCAGGGATGTCACGAAGTCGATGCGCCATCTGCGAGCGACACGAATAGCCGGCAGGTGTTCCGATATTTTTTGTGGTACCTTTTGTTTGTCGGTGATTTGGAGCTGAATGCTGCTCAGCTGTGACGAAGCAGCTGTTGTTGTTGAGAAATAAATGAGTAACAGCGATTTTTTGTTGGTGCAGCACAGAACCATGGGCTGAAAGGGAAAAAAGGAGATGGACTTAGCGCGCTTCTCCCGAAAGCAATGTTCGTCCGGCTCTTTTTAGGGTACTCTGTTAGAGGGAGTGTAGGAAATAACCAGACATGCCAGGATTACGAGCCACGAAAAATGCGACGCTTCAATGACTCGTGGTTAACTGCACTGCATCTTGAAAAGGAGGCGCGTACGCAGAAGCACTGAATCTGACGACACCGTTTAGTCAGGAACAGATGGGCACGGAATTCTAGGTCCAGCCCTTACCCGCCAGCTCTAGTGTGCCGCTTTCTTGAAGGGAGGCCCCACTTCCCACCTCTGCAACTGCTTTCGGAAGACCGGACTCCTGCAGTCGTCCGTGCATGGGCGGCACCATTCCTTCGATACGCCTTAATCATTTCACGAATATTGCAATTCGTTTCGTTTTTTCGTTCCCGACAGCAGCTTTTCATAGCTCGCGTCGTGCATAAACTACGGGCACCATAGACTGTTGGTTAGCCTTTTGGTATACGATACGAAAATCCCCGCTTTTTGTCTTTGACCTCGTTTTGGATGATTATTGATCCATGATAACGCATTGAACAGGTATCTGCTATTCGTACCAGTACCCAGTTCCAAAAGAACAGACATATGCATGGAGTATAACATCTGATATTTTGTAACATTCCTAAAGTGTAGAGGATTCGAAATGCCTGGATCAGTACACCTGGGACCTGAGACTGAATTTCGCAATCCTTTAAATAAAGTACCATGCGGTGAAATGTTAGAGCATTTATCCATAGCTTTCGTCTTCGCTGACCACAGCACCACAGACTCTGGAGTATCGCATATAGCTTATATTTGGGCAGTAATGATGCGCTTTTTGTCATGTTATTCGAGGAGAACAAGATACCAAATTGCATGTTTCCTGAAAGCTACCGAACTGGCGTCACATACACATGGCGGGATTGCGCTAAGCTGAGCTTTGTAGCCTCCTCACAGATGGCGCTGGGCGCACGTGATGAATCGATGATCTGGCAAACGACCTTCAACGAATCCCTGGCGGTGACGTCACAAATCCAAACAGGCCGAGCGAGTGGAGTACCGTCTGTGCGACGGCGGTACTGCGCGCGGCGTGACGGGGCTGCGACAGCACCCAGACGCGATCGGCGAGAGGGGCAGAGTGGGGTCGGCGGCCGAGCGGCGGCCGCGCTGTCGGCCGGACATGGAAGTGAAGTGGCGTGCTGTTTCTGCGCCGCTGTGTCCGCCGCCGGAGACGTAGCGGCCGTGGACAGCGCCGAGCCGGGACCTGTTTCTGGCCCGGAGCACTCGCCAGTTACGGACCGTGCAAGGTGAGGGCTCGCCGGCGTTCGGCTCGAGATACGCGGCGGGCTGTCGCGCTGTCAGGGGCTGTGTCCTCCCTCGGGGGAGTCTCGGCGGCGGCGGGCGCGGCGCGGCGGCCGACGGCCGATGTTTGGCTGCGGTCGGCCGGCCGGTGTGTGCAGGAATTCCGTTATTGGCGGCGGCGCGGCCGGCCGGCCGGCGGCCCGGTCTGGGTGACGAGGCCGGCCGGCCGGCCGGGCGGCGCCCGAAAGCGCGGCGGCGGCGGCGGCGCCCGGCCCGGCGCCGCTCACCGGGCCGCCGGCGCCACGCCGTTTATTTATCCCAGACGGTGACGTCACGCCGGCCGGCCGGCCGGCCGCCGGGCGTATTTGTCGTGGCGAGGCGGCGGCGCGGGCCGTCCGGGCGGCGCCTCGCGGGGGGAGGGGAGGGTGGCGGCCGGCCGCGTCTGACCGGCCGCGGCCTCGGTCCGCCGGGTCCGCAACTGTGGGGCGCCGAGCAGCTGTGACGGCCGAGCTGTTTTTGCCCGCAGCTGCGCCGGCCGCCGGACCGACGCGTCATCGGCCCGTCACCTGACGTCGGCGTCGTGCCCGTGTTCTGACGCTGCGTGCTGTTCCCCGCCCGAGTTCTTGCGGGCACGCTGTTCCGTGTCGTTCGGACGTGTGCATTGTGGCTGTCAGAAACGAGGGAATGAGGCTGTCATCACCCGTCTTTTCTCGGATAGCGACGAGGTCCTCTGATCTCGTTGGAGGCGAAATTATATAAACATTCCGGCTTTCAGCAGGCCAATTAAAACTTCGGCGCACTCACGTCATCGGGATAGTACGAAACTAATTCTGTCCCCTCCACCATAGAAAATTAATAATAGTGCCTCCATCCATCATCTTAAAAAAGCAAACATTAAAACAGCGCCTTCTGAAAGAAGGTACTTCACACATCTGCATAACTCGGTTGTGCAAATGTCGCACACCCACTGAAAACCCGGCATCATAGGTGTGAGAACGGTGGAAAAGTGGGGCATTGGCAGATTCGGCTTTCCATGCGACATCATGGGGTTAAGGGTAAAGATAAAGAAGTGAAGGCTGCCCCCTGTGGTCCGCTTTTCGTCAGCATCATTTCTTTCCGCTCCGAGAAAGAGGCGGGACGTATACCCGGGCTTAGCTGCACACATCAGGACAGGCCCGGCCCAGATGAACCGTGCGGCGCCTCCCTGGCCGTGCCTCTGTCCGCTGCCGGCGGCCGGCCGGCCAGCGGTAACGACAGGAGCCGGCCGGCCGAGCCCAAATGTCGCCGACATGGGCGCAGTTTCACCTGACGGAAGGTGGCGCGTCGTCCGTCGCGAAATGTCGGCGCCGACGACCTTTGGCGGTGGCCGGCGGACGCGCGCCCGGCGAAGACCGCCTGCTCTCGACGGACGGCCGGAGCCCCGGCGCGGCTGCGGCGCGCCCGCCGGGCACGCCCCGACGCCGCCGGCCAGCCGGCGCGAGATTCGCGGCGGAGTTGGTGGCGCCGCGCGGCCGAGTGCGGCGGCGACTTTCATCCGCGGCCGTCGGGCACGGACCGGGCGGCGCCGCATCCGGCTCGCGTCCGCCTGGCCGCGCCGAGCCGGCGACACCTGGACCGACCAAACCTGTCCTCCGACGGGCGCCATGGGCGGCCAGCCCGCCGGCCGAATCCGGCAAGCTGGCGGCTTAAAAACCGCCGGTGAGTCAGAGGAGGCGTGAGTGCCAGTGGATCAGCAACAGAATCTGTCATGCTCCCCTGGGAGGGGGGGGCTTTGGCTCGGTAGGTTTGTACAGCGGCAATGGCACACCATGGCGTCCAGCCTGAAGTTTGATTTTCGACGGCAGTTTTGAATTAAACGATCTGCTACGGCGACACTTGGTGGACAGATTTCCCCACCGAGCGGTTGATGGAAAAGCCCTGCATACCATGTATATTTTTTACCTTTCGAAATACGGCCAAACTACGAATCGTCGTCGTTGCTCCAGGGCTCCACCCGAAACGGCCACGTCACGTGAACGCAGCCATCGTCACGTCGGCAGCGCCGGAAATGTTGCCTGCGCGTTCCGCTCAGTCAGATGAACACGGAGGTAGCGCCGGACGCCTGGCCCTGGCGAGCGCCGGGCCAGGCTGCGCCGGGAGCAGCCGGGCCAGGCTGCGCCGGGAGCGGCCGGGCCAGGCTGCGCCGGGAGCGGCCGGGGAGGCCGGCGCCGGGAGCAGCCGGGGAGGCCGGCGCCGGGAGCGGCCGGGGAGGCCGGCGCCGGGAGCGGCCGGGCCAGGCTGCGCCGGGAGCAGCCGGGGAGGCCGGCGCCGGGAGCGGCCGGGGAGGCCGGCGCCGGGAGCGGCCGGGCCAGGCTGCGCCGGGAGCGGCCGGGCCAGGCTGCGCCGGGAGCGGCCGGGCCAGGCTGCGCCAGGAGCGGCCGGGGAGGCCGACGCCGGGAGCGGCCGGGGAGGCCGACGCCGGGAGCGGCCGGGCCAGGCTGCGCCGGGAGCGGCCGGGCCAGGCTGCGCCGGGAGCGGCCGGGCCAGGCTGCGCCAGGAGCGGCCGGGGAGGCCGACGCCGGGAGCGGCCGGGGAGGCCGACGCCGGGAGCGGCCGGGCCAGGCCGGCGCCGGGAGCGGCCGGGGAGGCCGGCGCCGGTCGGATTGCGATGTCGGCTGCCGGCCAGTGGCGCAAAGATTGCAGCGCTTTGTATCGTCGCCGGCCGGCTTATCCCGGGGACGGCGCGGACGAATCAATACCGGGCCGAGTGCTACCTGCCGCCGCAGGCAGAGTGCGGAGTGGACGCTTCCCGGGACGGCGGCCCGCTCGGCAGCGGACTGCGTCCATTCCGCGAAGCGGAGCCGGAGTGGAGGCGTCCCGACACAGCAGGCAGAGAATGGAGAGGCCGCCGGGCGGTGGCGGTACACTACATGCCGGAGCGGTCGGCTCTCGGTGACGGTACAGGGTCGGGAGTTGAATGTGCTCATTTCGTTGAAAACGGCCCGTGTGGTCTCTTTTCGTCGCACCGCAGTCAGATCCCGGATGGACTGAGTCGGGAATGGATCCTTCCGTTTCATGAATGCCAGCCGGATCAAATTCCTCGTGGTATTATGGACAGCGTTTTTGGTCCCTGTCATGCTGGTGAAAGAGGCCTCTGGTGTTTCCCCTAGGTCCTGGAACAGCAAGCCACCGTGAAGAGCTCGCCATTTTCCTGTTGCGGCTTTCGCCCTCCAGTGCGATGGTATCCTGTGTGTTTTGCGCGATGTTTCGCCTGCCTGCTGTCTGACCGGTGCGCGCCGGCTGCTCTCCGTACTCCCACCGTCACTGGCCGTTGCCCACTCCCGTCTCTGTCTTCCGGCTGCTGCCCACTTCCCTGTCTCTTTGTGTCGGCTCCCCATTCCCTGTCTGTGACTGCCGGCTGTTGGTCGTCCTCCTTTGTCTATGTGCCGGCTGGTGCCTGACCGCCCTATCAGGTAGTTACTCAAGAGAGGTGACCATATGTAACAGCGCATGGGATGGGGGTCTTTGCAGCACCTGCAGTATGCATCTGCAGGGTGACCATTTTTGTGGCCGTTTTCAGAGGACTAGGTGAATGGTGTGACTCATGATAAGCGTTCCCGAGTCCGAGCCGAGGTACTGAAATCTTTTAATCTCGTCACGCCTAAAGTGGCCGACGATATCGACAAGCGTTACTAGCTTGCCATTTGTTCTGGTCGAGATCCGGGCTAAATCCACGAACAGCGGTGGACGGTTGTTCTGTGGAAACCAGAAAAAAAGAACTCCTAGAAGTGGCCATCCAGCGAGTCAAAGCACACTACAGTGCAGTATAGAAATGCAGTATCTGGCGGGCTGGTGTTTTCTTTCGACATATGGGCACGCACGTACGTACTCTCTCTGTTCAAAGGAGCTACCGTGTCCATTCACATGCCATCCGGTATGTCTGGTACCCTCGTCATTAGAAATCTTAATTTGAATCCGGTGAACTAGGTTGTTTTTATTGTACTGATCAGTCCATTTTTATTTTGGGCCGCAAATCTGCTGATGTGAGGTCCGGTTTGTGATTCCGGTAGTAGCTTGTATGGATGGTTCATGAACCGACTCTCCGGTCGTGGAGCGTGAAGGTACCTGTGTGATGGTCTGTAATGTCGGGACCTTACGTAACCAAAACCTCCATAAGTGGTGTTCTAAAACCGTCGGAATGAGGTGCATTGCTGCAACGAAATCGTTGTATTTACTCGTGTGGTGTTACTCTTGTTGCAAAGATAGTTTTTTTTTAATATCGCACAAGGCATAGAAGAGTTCGGAACCTTTATGCGTCTTGTCTGAAAATTTCAGGTCAGTACCTTGATAGGCCTCTGACCTATGACGTCGTTCTTGATGGCATGCCACAACCAAATCAAGATACGGCGACGGGCATCATATAGCAAATGTGCCAAGTGTTTGATAATTGTCGGTCTTACTTATTCTTATGCATGCATAAGACTGGTAGGTACGAGCAGGTGCAGGCCAAGGAACCTAGCATGAGACCGGTATTGTTTAACCATCTTTTGGTGGTGTCATTATATAGTTTTTAACGAATTCCATTTATTGATATGGTCCGATATTTTTTCAGAAAATTGGTGTTAAAATGTGGTCAGCGACCTTTTTGGGACCATCCGAATATGTTTCTCTAAAGACGACCAGGGGAATATTCCCTGCAGCACTTGTTTTAGGTCCATTACATGATTTGTTCCATACAAAATACATTATGGCAGATACGTTAGGGTACATTTTGATAGATACATCATGGTTTCGATAGTCTCCTCTCGATAGATAAAAATACACGTCATGCTCACACACATCACTGATACATCGCACGGACCAAAACAACCATCTAAAAAGAAAAATGCACCGAAGGTCCGATCCAAACATACCTTAGTCCCGTAACTTCTGAGCATCGTTTTTTTTTCGTGAGGCCGTCCAGTTCCCAGCCTCTGAATCGACGGGTCTGGTCTCATTGGTTCAGTCTCGTCCTAGCGGAGAACGCGCCGCTGTCTGTGATTCGTCCATAGGGCACACCGTTCTTTCGCCCGATCCTCCCGCAGGCAGTCCTTTCCGGCTGCGTCGCGCCCAAGATCGCCAGACGTCTTCGGGCCTGAAGTGGCCGATCCCGGCCGTGCCAGGTACCCAGGTACCCCGGCGCCGGCTCAGCTCGGTCCGACGGGTCCCGATCGGACAGGTGCATCGTGACTCACTCCGGCGCCGCCCAGCGGCGAGCCTGGTGGCGTCTGGCGCCCTGGTCCGGTCCGGTCCGGTCCGCCCTCCCGACCCGGTCCCGCGGTCCGGCCCGGTCCGGTCTCCGCCGCCGCCGCGGCGTGACGCCGGTCCGGCTAGGTTGCGGCGCTGCGCCGGTCGAATCGACTCGGCCAGTCAGCTTTAATAAGACCAAGGATTTCAGGGAACGGCATCAATTGATTCTCGGAAGGCAGATTGGACGCGGCCGGTTGCACGCGCGTAGCCACCTGGCCGGCCGCCAGGGGCGCTGGCGTCGCCGCCCGCCGGGCGCCGGGCGCCGCGCGCCACGCTCGGCGACAGTTATGAGTGGATGCACCGAACACCGGCGCGGCCCGTCAACTGTGTAAACACGGCGCGGCCGGCCGGTGGCCGAGGCCGGCGCGACGGACACGTCGCGCCGGGAGCGGACGCCGGCCGCGGACGCCGGCCGAGGGACGCCGCGTGCCAGGCGCTGGACGTTAGGCGCCGGACGCCGACACCGAACGTTGGAGGTGCGCCGTGGGACGCCGGCCGCTGGGTCATGCTTAAAACGCATGTGATTAAAGGAAAGCCCTTTGCCACAAAACATCCATCGGTCTGTAATAAAGACTCCCAGGGTCGATTTTCTGTTATGTTGGCACCTGTTCCCCTCCTGCGCTTAGCGCATAGTTGGGGACAATAGGCATGTGGCGGAACAATGTAGTACCGCGACAAGGGAACGGGCGGAGGGGACAGACAAAAGACACCGCCCTGACTTTGGCGGCAACCCCTAACTTTCGGCGGACATTAGCCAAGGGCTTACCTAGAACTTCATGGAGAGGACGGCGCAAGAGGACAAAGACACCCGGTGGTGTTCAGTAGCCAAGCACGTTTTTTGTTTGATCCGTTTCTACTTCCTTGGTGGTCGATGATGAATGTGGCCTTCCAAGCACGTAGCCAGGATTTTCCTTGGGGGGAGAGGCATGTTATGTAATGTAATGGCATGGTATGCAAATGTTAATTGCTATCATATGCAACCGGCATGTGACCGAATTTATAGGAAAAAGCAGCATTTGATGACATTAACCTCGTGCACAGGAAAAAAATACTTTTGCTTTTGCAGCGTAGATATGATCACTGTTCCGTATTACTATGGAGTAGCTAAATATCTACTGAAGACTGCTCTGCTCAGGGGAAGAGCATGGACCATCCCTCCCCCTCCCCACCTTTCCCCCGGCTATGTCCTTGTTGCCTTCGTCTTGTGTTCTATGACCTGAAAGTGCATTATGTGCTCCTCTGTCTTACGGGGGCTCAGAGGGCTGATGCGTTCCTCGATAGGGCTCCTGGTCACTTCGTCATTGTTCTGGACAGATCGAGACGACCGCTTTTATTAATGTCGTTTCCAGTCCAAGAAACATGGGCGGCAGTTTGGGGTGAGGGTTTGAGACGTAATGCCTGCCTTCAAACGTCACGATTTGGCGGCGATTCCCGGTGTACAGCGTCACGTGGACGCCAGTCGGTGCTCGCTACAGGTGACGTCACGCTCCTCCGACGATCTGGTCGGCGACCTGCTGAAGGCCAACTCTGAAGCCCCGCGGCTTCTCGGCAAAGTTGCGCGCTGGATGGACGTATGCCTCCGATCACGCGTTTTGCAGTCAAACGACACAAATTTTAGCTTTTAAATACTGGGATATTTGATGGAAGTGTTGGGGTCTTCCTGTCGGGATGTTCGAATGCAAAACATCCGTTCTAATTTCCCGCTCTAGTACTTGACATCCTTGTCTGGCCTGACAACGAATCCGTCGATATTGGTATAGTTCAGGTGTTTGGGTCGCGATTACTGGCCTCTTGTTCTCCACGCATGTGCATTCTCCACGCCGGGGCGTTTGCGAGTTTGATGCTGATTGTGAATGCTTGTAGTATACGTAAGGCGGCCGAAATCCCAGAAGAAACATTGATGTAGGAAAAGGCTAGGGCAGGATCCGTTCGTGTGTACGTCTCACTCGAAAATAAGTGGCGCCCCCCCCCCCCCTCCCCCCAATAACGATGCGGACCATCTGTAACCTGGCCAATAGAGGTTACAGATGGTGTAGGGTGCAGAACCGATGCGACAAACTCTGCTTAGCTCGGACTATGATCACATGCAGCACCCGAACAAAGTATGTTGATGGAAATTATGAAAGCATGAAATAAGTACGTGAATGTCGAGATCCGGTATGCGTGCTGTCAGTTTCCTGCATTGAGGTGAACGAATGAGCTTTTCTTCAACACCGTTTGAGGTTTTGAATGAAGAAGGCCTACCTTTGATGCCGTTGAGCGGAGTGGATCTTCACGGTAGTGCGAAAGTTTCAGTCCTTGTCAAAGCCCGTCAGAGTCTCCAGTCAGCGATTCCGTGATCGCCGCTTGGTGAATCACCACGCCGTCTGAGAACGCCCTTGTGCTTTTCTCCACTGCGCAGTAAAGGTCTGTTGCGAGGAAAGTCTCCCGGCTCCGAAAGCAGCGCCGGGCACGTCACGGGGTCGCGTCCGTCACGTCGCTGGGCGAGTTGGAGTAGGCACGCGGTGTGCTGAGTTCGTTCTCCGAACGTCCGTCACGGCCGCAGCGATCGGGCACGTCTCCGCCGCGCGTCTCTGGCGCTCGCAGGCACCGGGCCGGTCATCGCTGGACTGCAGGGCGGGACATGGTCCGGGACTGCGGGGCGGGACACGGTCCGAGACTACGGGGCGGGACACGATCCGGGACAGCAGGGCGGGACACGGTCCGGGACTGCGGGGCGGACACGGTCCGGGACTGCGAGGCGAGACACCGTCCGGGACTGCAGGGCGGGACACCGTCCGGGACTGCGGGGCGGGACACGGTCCGGGACTGCAGGGCGGGACACCGTCCGGGACTGCGGGGCGGGACATGTTCTGGGACTACGGGGCGGGACACAGTCCGGGACTGCGGGGCGGGACACCGTCCGGGACTGCGGGGCGGGACATGTTCCGGGACTGCGGGGCGGGACACCGTCCGGGACTGTGGTCTGGGCTGGACTACAGATGGCAACGAAGCCCTGTGTCGTGCAATAAGGCGTTGCAAAGCGGCACCCGTTGGATGCTTTCGGACGGACAGAAAAGGTGGTGGCCGGTTACTCCCGCATTCCGGTCGAAGGCGTGGTTTTGTCGTATTCACAATGACCATGTGGAGCTGACGAGCGGTTTTGTATTCTTGTATTCTTTTTTTATTTTTAACAGTGTAGTTCGCAAAAGGGCTGGATTTTGCGACCAACGCCCGACGCTGTTGGTATCGAGTCTTCTGGAACCTGCGGGCGTGGGCGGGGCAGGCCGTTGATGGGCGCGGCCGGCGTGGTGAACGCGGATGCATTCAGCACCCGTTGGTGGCCGTTAATCGGACTCCGTTTTTTTTGTTGTTTTTTCTTCGGAGCAGGGTTGGGAGACGATGGTGCCCCGGAGCAGCGAGATGGTAGCGATAATAAACCTGGTTGCCAGGCTTCATGGGTGCGGGATTTGGAGAAGAGTTGCTAAGAGTGATTGAGGGAGTGGCAACCAGTTAAAAGAAAACGGCTCAGAAAGCTGTTCGCAAGGTTACGAACGAATGTCAGATGCGACCCCGAAGGACGTGAACAACAGCGTCCGCGTCGGTAACGAATGCTGTGTCGGGCACGCTGCCGATCGTTGTCCAGGCGGCGTACCATGGGAGAAGCAAGCGGGCGATGCCACCTTCCCAAGTTTCACTTTTCAACATTAACCTTATGCTGTTGCATGTAGGGTCGCGCCTCAAAAGTCACGGCCCCTGACTGTTTCTAATGTCCATATTTTCATGGCTTAATGTGGGTTTTCTGCCCTTGTTGGCCATATTTAATTTCTGCCAGAGTTATCGTTATTAATTTACGTAATTGATCAGCATCGCTTGGTAATTTGTGGAATTTGCCATGACGTTTTGCTGGTTAACCAGAGTGCATTTCCCTGTTCGTCCTGACGAACGAAACAATGGTTGTAGGACCTTTTATTTTTCGAATCGGTTTTTAATTAACCTCAGGTTATCACCTCGATATGCCCTCAGCCTTGAATTTGTTTGCTGTGTGTCTCCGTGGGGCCGGATGTCTGTACGGCCTTATGACTATATGACAGTGTCTGCTGGCTGTGAGCTGTCTCCGTTCGTCTGTCAGACTGTGCCAGCTGGCTGTGTTCTGTCTTCGGCCGTATGTCCGACTCCGCACGCGGACTGAACCGTCTTTGGCCGTGTGTCTGGCAGTGCCAGCTGGCTGTTGGCGGTCTTGGGCCGTATGTCTGACTGTCCCGGCCGGCTGTGAGCTGTTCGGGCCGACTGCCGACGGTCTCTGTCCGTGTCGGCGCCGTCGGCTGGCGGCGGCCGACCGCCGGCCGCTGGCACCTGTCCGGTTCGCGGCCTGTCCGGCGTGCCTGCGGTGTTGTTCATGGACCTGGATCAACTGTATTTTTACCGGCCGGTCGTCGTGATAAATTGAGGGTTCACGGCTGGCGCCCGGCTGGTGACGTCGCTCGGGGCGGCGCCGCGCCTCCGCCAGCCGGACCGCCGCCGGACAGTGCGCGGGCCGGCCGGACCCGCCTGCGCCGGATCGCCGCCGGCCGCCGGCCGCGCGCCGCTGAATGGCGCCGCCGCGCGCCCGGTTGCCATTCATGAGACGCGCTCGGCCGCCGCCGGCGTCTGGAGCCGGCCGGTCACCGACGGCGCTGCCTCTTCTGGGAAACGGCCGGCTGCGGCGACGGCCGGGAGAGCGGGCGCCGCCGCCAGGCGGCGCCAGCACCCCGTTCCCGGCCGCCGCCGCGCGCGGCCGTCTGTGGCGAGCAGAGCGCGCTGTCGCGGCGATCGCCGCCGCCGGCCGGCGACGGGTTCGACGCGCCGGGCGCGGCCGGCCGGCGCCACCCACCGCTATCATTCATGGTCCAGTCTGTTTACACGCTGACGTCAGGCCGGGAGGAATTCCGCCGGCGCCCCACCGGTCCGGGCAGCGGTGGCCGCCGCCACCGGTCCGCGGGGCGGTGGCGGGCGGCGCCGAGGCCGGAAGCGAGCGGCTGGCGCCGGCTTGGCGGCTGGGGGCGGCCCGCTGGGGGCTGGGGCGGCCCTGAGACGGCCGGGCGCTGGCGGGCGGCCGGACAGGGCCGGGCCGGGCCGGACAGGCCGGCTCCGGGTCGGGCGGCCTCGGGGAGACGGACACGGATGGGGTCGTCTCCCTGTCCTTTCGCCAAGCGCTAGAGCGGGGTCCGGCGTAGGGGTCGGCTGTGTGTCGTGAACACTGCGCCGTCCATCGTGGCAAGCCGGCCAAACCTGGTGTCTTGGGTTGGGTCGCGCTTCGACCTTCGGTCCGGGCGCACGTTTGGATCAACCTTGAGAGCGGCACTTGATGTCATCGAACCGGGTACCGTTCCTGCAGCACCGAGACTGCTCCGGCATCCCTACGAATTTTACGGGCCATTTTTGGTATATGATCGTGGTGGGAGCAGTTCTGGAAGGTTTCTAATCCTTTCCAGTGGAACCTGCCCGGTAATTTATTCGCTCAAGTTTGCTCTAACCACCTAAAGAACAAGTGGACTGGTTTCCGCGAACTGCAGGCAGGTTTGGCGGCGGCGGGCGCCGCTGCCTGCCTTCAGGTCCAGTGGGCGCGAACGGGCGCCACGGATGAGTGGCGCCGTTCACCTGTGGTGTGAACCTTCACACGCGCGGGCGGCTTGCCGGCAGCGCCACGCCCCGGCCTGGTGATGACGGATGGCGTTGCTCTCGTTAGCGCGTGCTGCGTGCGGCGTGCCGTGGTAGGTGATCTGGCGTCGTTACACGCGCCGTTCGCGCTCGTCCAGACGACTTCCGTGGTTGTGTAGACGGGTGGGTGCTGTTGCGCCTATCATTGGTGTAGGAGCGCTGTTTTCGCGCCTGTTAGTGCTGGTGACACGTAGTGCCACTGGAGTGGGTGGTGGTGCCAGACGTGACTGAAACACACCCGGTTTGCAGGACAGCCACCAACGAATTGTGCCAGAGCCGGTGGTGCGGTCTGAAGTGCGGGGACGCGCGCCGTGAGCGCCGGACAAGCGTGCGCAGGGGAGCCACTCGGCGGCAGTGGACACGGCCAGTGACGGCGGAACGTGGCGGCAAAGGGGTCCATTGCCCCCTCCCCGCCTCGGCGGCGCCACCCTGAGCCGGGCAGACGCCAGCGGTGAAGCGCGCGCCAGCAGGAGGGGGCAGGCGGTGGTAGCACAGCGCTCAATTACACCAGGCCGGACGGCATCGGTGCGGGGGTTCAGCCCAGGACCCAGGGCAGACGGTGGCGGGTGTGCGCCGCAGCGAGTGCTCGGACCCTGTCGGAGACGCCAGGATCACGCCACCCGGACGCTGGAGCGGCCGGGAGCGTCGCGGGCTGCGCGCCGGGCAGGCCGGAGCTGCGGCAGGCCGCGGTACGTCTGAAGGACGGTCCGGCGCCAGGGAGGCTGACTTGTTCTGGCTGGCCGGCGGGTGGGAGAACAGGCCGGCTGTCTCCGGCAGTGTGTTACCCTGCCGGTCGGAGTCTGGATTGCTCGCAAACCCCGCCTGCTTGCCTGCGTTCTGTGCCTGTCAACGGTCAGCACGTGCTCCCAGAACGCTACTAGCGTGTCGCTTTGGTGGAACTGGGCGGTAATCAGTTGCAGGATTCGTATTTGACGTAGACAGGCGTACCGGAGTAGAACTGCTGTAGGATCTGTGGCGCCGTGTTGCAAGTCACGGCGCTTGTTGATGTTCTTTGGGCAACACCACTGGGCAAATAGATCACGTGGCGTCAAGGATTTCAGGAGAATGGGACCGGACCTGCTCTGCTAGGATCGAGTGTTGTAAATGGCCGTTTCCTGCCGGTACGCCGCGCAATCTTTCGAGAATGAACCCCGGTGCCGGATGGTGTGGGCGTCGACCTGCCCGTCTGTCGGAACCTGACGGCCTCTTTCTTTCCAGAGTGGAGAATGGCCTCGTCCAGTGACGCCAGCTCGTCAGATAACGGTGGCCACCATGGTGAGTGCGCGCCCAGCGGCCTGGCGCACGACACGTGGACACCGAAATTCCGCGGTGCATGCCCGGATCTGGTCGACATGGCTTTTGTCACCGTCTGCACCGCTGTGGTCTTGACGGATGGCAGTGCTGAGATCGGGGAGACAGCAAGCTTCGGCCTCTCCATGCTGGTGTTTGCCGGCAGCGAACATTTCCACTGGCTGTTCACCGGCTTTTCTGTCCATTTTGCAGTGCACCCCTGTGAAAGCGAATGTTGCCGTTTGCGGGTGACAACCGTAGTGCAGAGATAACGGGGCAGCATTTGTTTGCGGCGTTCTCATGCGGAAGTACACTGTTGGTGGAGCCGTTTGACTGGAAACTAACACGTTCCGATTTTATCCGTGGTGTTCATTTGCGTGCAAGCTGTTGATCGTGGCGCTTTGAGTAGCTGTTCGTACATTAAAAGAAGTCCGCTTCATTGTTTCGTGATCGGGGATTTCAGGTTGTGAGGCGTGAATGGTCGTATGATATATATATATATATATATATATATATATTATATATATATATATATATATATAACCACATATGTAATACGACTATATATGTACACACACACATATATATATACATATAATATGTATACATGTCGCCCTTCGGGGTATGGTGAAAGGTCGTTAGACTTTGTCTGATAAAGGTCAGGTCCCAGGCCTTGAATTTGATATGTCACGACCCTCGTGTCCCGGTCCGTACATGTCGGCAAACCGCGTTATACCGTACCACGTGGCAGCCACGGGAGCCGAGTTGAGTGCGAGTGACCGATGGCTGCACGGTCAGGACCTGCCAACCAGCTCCAGTCTCCGGGTGACCAGAGACGTAACCTACGGCGGCGGACCCAAAGCACAGAGATGTGTTTCCTCCTGTGTTCAGATATGCAGCGATCAGTAAATGTGCGGCACGCTAGTGCCGCGCGCAGAATTTCTGTGGAAACGACCCCTGACCACTCTGCTTGTTATCCGGCGTTGTCGTGCGCTCCCGACGTAGGCTGCTGCCCATTTGAGTCCGTGCAGGCGCGCTGAACCGCGTGGTAATACCTGGCGCCGGCTCACAGCGGCTGCGCTCTCGTGTGATTCGCTCACATTTCACTGGCCACCTGGCTGACAGGCGGGAGGCCCGTGCTGGGGTCAAACAGCTTCCGGCCGGCGGGCCCGGCCGCGGGTTTGCCCGCTGGCGCGGTGAAACACGAGCGGCTGGGGTTCGGCGAGATCGGTATGCAGTGGGCCAGTCACGGATACGGATGCACCCGTGCCCCCGGCTGGATGTGATGATGTCGTCCGCGCATGGAGCGCCGTGTTGAAAAGACCCGGACATGCCGTTGCCTGTCCGATCGTTGCACTGAATTCGTTAGTAAAAGTTTGCCGAGATGCAGAAACGATCGGATGTTTTTTTTTTCGGAGAGGCAGTTTAATTCCTTTTGGATGTGGTATTGTCCGTGTTCCGGCGATGATAAGGACATATTTCCCGCACCTTCAAAAGTGCTCAACGTACCTTTTAAACAGTAGAGGTTCTGTCTGCAATGCATTTCAGTATCGCCGCTTAAACGAAGTTACGCAATAACAACAAAACTATGAACTTCATCCTCAAACGTCAAGCTGTATGGCGGTATAGCTGGTTTATGGATGTAATTTGAAGTGGTGTTTGTGTTTTCTTGCCCTCTCTTCCGTGGCACAAAGTTTTACAAGCTTCCATTGTATACCTGAAGCTATCGTCAGGAACCTGTACGTTGCAGCTCGTTCATGCTGCATGAACAAGCTGCTTGCAAGCTGCTTGCTCATGCATGAAGGTTTTTATTTCATGAGGTTCTGTGTCATCGCTGATGAAGTGATGACCGAATTGACTTCGTCCATTGGTTTATTTCGTATATGACAGCAAAATAATGTTTCCCAGAGCTGTGATAAGTACGATAGGGCTCGAAATGTCCGATAACTAGTTCCGCTGTATTCTTTTAACACAACAAAAAAGACCCCATGATTCCTCCGCGCGTATGATAGACCTCGTTGTGTGTAATCTTCACGCGGCGTTTACGAGGGCCGCCGCGACAGACGCCGTTGTCAGCGCTTGTCGCCGCTATCTCGTACGCCGACTCTCCGCCCTGTCCTGTGGCGGCGGGGGGTCGTCAGATCCGTCTCGGTCGCCGGCGCCCGGACGCGGCCCGTCCTGCCCTTTCCCGGCCGACCTGACCCCACCGGCCGAGGGGGAGAAGGGATGGGGGGGTTGCGGTCCCGCGGCCGGTGCGTCAGATCGGACGCCTCCCCCGCCGGCCGCCGCCGCGCCGGGCCGGCCGGCCACCCGGCGGGGCCCCGTCAGTTGCTAGGCGACGGGCGTAACACGCCGGCCTCGTCAGCCGGCCGGCCGGCCAGCGTCCCGGAACCGGACCACGTGACCCGGCGGCCGTCGCCGCCGCGTCGCCGGCTATGGGCCGCCGCCGCCGAAATAGCGCGCGCTCCGCCGCGGCCGGCGCCCTCTTCCGGCCCCGCTGACCTGGGACAGGTGGGCTGTGTTGAGCGGCGAGCGGTGCCGTCCGGTCGCCGGGCAGCGGCGCCCGGCTGCGACGCGCCGTGGCGTGCGCCGCGCCCATCCGCGCGCCCACATCGATTGCACGTGACGCCGCGGCTTGCAAGGTCTCCGGGCGGAGGGCGCGGCGGGTCGTCGTGACGTTTCGTGGAGCGTTACGGTCGTCTGTCGCGGAGGGCGGTGAAGTACCAGACCAGGCCGGCTCGTGCGTTGCCGACTGTCGTCTGCCCGGCGGAGTTGCCACGACGGTGACGTGTTCACGGACGCCACACGGAACGATAACGGATTAAAACGCCAGTCAGCCGTATTAATTAGACTGGTGCACCTTTATCTGCATCTGTGGCACGGCGAACTGTTTGTTGATTCTGATAGTTGTCCACAAGAAAAGTTTCAGTGGTGTTGGTGTTTGTGCCTTTGTGTTTGAGCCTCGGCATCTTTGTTGCTGGCCATACTTTTCACAAAAGTTCGGTGGAGAAACCTGGGAAAAGGTTGCTTTCATGTGGCGTTATGTAATCTTGGCATGTGGTTCGTGATGTTCCGGTCTTCATTTTTAGATGCTGATTCATATACCTGAGACGTTCATTGTGTTACGTATCGTTTTCTTATTCGTATTCTCTTTGTTCATCTAGTGAGTGCCATGAAGAACTGGCGTGTAGGAATACAGCACTTAAAACAGGTTAGGAGCGTACTTCCTCGGAGATGTCCATGTTCCGCACCTTGAAGCAGGTCCCTGGTTTCAGGGGTTGGATGTCGGAACTTGAAGACATCATGTGTTTCGTTCACGCCTTGTGTCTGAGCCTGGCGTTTAGAGTCGAGTTTCATTCATTTCTCTGTAATGAGAACCGATGTCGCACTATTTATTTGGACCACTTAAACTAGGAGAAATGTTCCTTTCAAGATACTGCACCTGAACTTCGCAGGCGTCACTGTCACCTGTATTGGTTTTGTTCTTGTTGTTTTTGTTGGTGTTTTTCTCGTGGTGGTCTAAACGCAGCGTCATTATGCCTACCTGATTCATACTCGAGTGCTGCCGTTAACAGCCAACCGCGTACTAAGGCCACGGACAAGGCTGCGCTTGGCGTGTGTATCGTTGATAACCAGATACTGTGCACGATTCACGCAGGGCACAGTTACGGCACCGGAAACTGCGAGTGTTGCGTGCAGCGCGTTTGCTCGGGTAGATCCCTACAACGCACAGATCCGTGGTGATCTTAGGTCATGGGCTTCTCGGTAACCTTGTGTATCCGTAAACAGAAAAATGCGTGTTATGCCAGGTGTTCAGAGTCGGACGTCGTTCGTTAGCACTGGAATGCTGTGGTGGTTTACGTGGCATGTCGGCATACACAGATTTAATGAAATATTTATACTGAACTGCACCAGCATCGGAGTCATTTCGACCCCGTCCCTTTTCCTGACGACACATGCTTCTGTCGGACTACGGCTATGGGTCCGTCGACCGTCACCCGTTATAACCAGCCGTATGGTCAAATCATTCGTAGAAGATGAGGTGGACTCACGTTCCATGTTTAGAGACGTTACGAAAAGCCGGGCTACAGACATACCTTTGGCCGCGCCCAGAGGGAGGGATACAAGAGATGCGCCTTCCTCAGTTTCTGCGGAATTAAACATCATGCTTGTGGGCGTTGGATAGAAGAAACGCATTAAAACATTTGGCATCCCTCTCCATATTTCACCCGCAGTGGACTCCTTGAAAGTACGAAAGTTTCCTCACCGTGAGGGAAAAGTTCCAAATTTGGCAGTGATCGCTTCGCAGAATTTAGAAAGCTGAAAGACCTGCAACCAGAGATGTCACGCCTTCCTTTTCATTCTTCTTCAACTCTGGAAAAAGTTAGTCAGTTTTAGCCCTTGGTTTTAGCCAGGGATATAACTTTTTCATTGCATTCTTGGGTTAGGGGATTGTTTCCTCGTTTTGCAGCCTCAAATTCCTTGTGTTTTCCGCGCTTTGTTGGTTTCTCATCGTTCATATTTTGGCTCACGTTTAAAGGGCAGAAGTTTTGAAGAGCGTTGTAAGCGCCGAACGGGGGTGTCGTGCAATGTTTCTTGGACGCTTAAGCCAGTTCCGCAGTCCAGTCAGCTATTGCCATAACCTTGACGTGGTTTTCGGTTCTGAAATTTGCCGAGAAGTTCCATGAAGAAGTCAGGATTTTTAGTAGCTCTGAGTAATTGGGCATTTTTGTGGGTGCCTGGACGTGAGCTTCGTGAGCTTCGTGAGCTTCATGAGCTTCGTGGGTGCCCGGACACCCACGAAGACACACAGACACACGGAAAGTGTCGCCCGTGTCTGCGTCCGTTACGCCACACGGTCCCGGCGCTGGACAACGGAGCTGAAAAGGCTGGAGCCGGCCGCCCTGTTCCGGAATCGGGCTGGTCTTTGGATGCATCTGAAGGCCTCCGCTGCGGTGCGGACCTCGGCTGGAGACGGTCACGGGTGCGCTGCAGACGGGCAGAGGGGCGGGGCAGGTCTGGAGGCTGTCGCCGCGCTCTGTAGCGAGACAGAGGGGGGGGGGGGCGGACTGGAACTGTTTCAGCCTCTGTGCCGGGAGTCTCCGTGTGTGTGTCGAGGCCGAAGGTGTGCTCTGGGGCGGGAGAGAGGGGAGGGGCCAGACTGGAACTGTTTCAGCCTCTGTACCGGGAGTCTCCGTGTGTGTGTCGAGGCCGAAAGTATGTTCTGGGACGGGAGAGAGGGGCGGACGGTCTTGGACGCCGTCGCTGCGCACTCTGTCGGTAGGATTCGGCGCTCGCTGCCAGTGTGACGCCAGAACAGCCCGTCTGGCGGCACTGGCGCCCGGGCCGAGAGCGGCGCCGCCTCGCCATGTTCGGACACGGCCGATCGCGCCGCCGATCGCTCGCGTCCGATGCGCGGCCCCCGGGGCGCGGCCCTGCCGGAGCCCGGCCAGCAACAGGAGCGTCACGTGTCGGGACGGCGCCCCGCGCCCGGCCGGCTGAATGATGCGGTGGCAGCGCCGGCCGCCGTCGTGAGGTCGCCAGCTGGGCGCGGCGGCGGCGGCGGCGGCGGCGGCGGCGGCGTCGCCCGCCAGCGCGGCGCGCCGTCTCGGCCGCGCGTCGCGCGCGGCGGCGGCTCGTCGGCAGCCGGGGCGGCGCCGCCGCCGGGAGCGTCTCGGCGGCGGCGGCGAGACGCGTGCCGCTATCGACCGGAGACCGGTGGGCGCGCCGCGGCCGGCGCGCGGACGCGCTGACTCAGGCGCCGGCCGGCGTGGTGCTGGCGACCTCGGCGCCCGGACTGACGTCAGCCGCGCAGCTGGCCGCCGCTCTGCAACCTGTCGGCCGGCGGCGGCTGCAGCTCGCGCAGACGGCCGGCCGTGCCGCTGCAGCGGCGGCCGGCGCGTGACCGACCGCCGCCGGCCGCGCGCGATGAATCGCCAGACGCAGCGGCGTGGCAGGAACCGGCCGCCGGTGGAACGCCTCCGCCGGCGGTTTCTTCGCGTCGCGCCGGAATGAAATGCCCCTCGGCGCGCTGGAAAGAAAGGCATCTGCGATTGGGACTGGAGTTTGGACGACGTCGTGCAGTCTTCCGTGAATCCGCCAGGCGTATTGGAAAAAATATGCACCAATGGCAGTGTTTGAGTAAACTGTAATTTGAAGAGTTTGACTTGTCTCGGAGAGGACAGAGCGCCGCCGGACGACTGCCTGGGCTGAGCCCGGCCCCTCTGTCGAAGTGCTGGCCGCGCCACTGGGAGGCCGGAGCGGGCTGCGGAGGGCCGGAGCCCGGCCGGCCCCGCGCGCCGGAGACGGACCGGCTGCATCATGGCGGCTGTGACGTCAGCGGCCGCTCGGCCGTCGTCGGCGGGCGGCTGGGACGTGCTGTGCTCGGCGCCGTGCGCTCGAATACCGGCCCGTCCGGCCCGGTCCGGCTCGGCCGACCGACCGGCACCGGAATGTGGTCCTGGCCGGCCGTCGAATCGGCGGGACCACGGCCGCTGCGGGCAGGGGAGGATCGGCGGCCGGCCGGAGACGCCGACCTGACCTGCTGCGGCGTCCCGGTCACACAGAATGGCCTGCGTGCGTGCTCTCTCGTGCAGGAGAACCTTCTGCCGCCCGACCGGTCCGGCTGTGTCCGAGTGGCAATGGCAGCCTGTGACGTCATTGGGTTCTTGGTGCCCCGTTGCCGGTGTGTGTGTGACGTAAATTTGTAATTATAGTTGCGGCGAACTTGTTACTTCAGACCTTAAGAGGCTCATTCTAGCGGAGAGCTTAATTCAAGTTCTTTGAAAATCCGGATTGAGTTTATCCATGTTACAGCCGACCTAGAGTACACCTCAATAGAGGAATGTTAGCACTAAATCGAAGCGCATGGGCTTCGCCACGTGGGACCTGTCCTCCTCGGGTTTTTATTGAAACAGATGGTTTCGTCTTTGTTTGCTGATGGTTTTTATCGTGTGTCGCAACTTTCTTGTTGTTTTATTTAATACTAATGCTAATTCGCAAAATGAAGCACATGAAATGCTGTAGGAAATGAGCATTACATGTATGTTAGGGTTCAGTGGGATTTCCCCGTCCCCCAGCCCCCAGGGCAAGGGCTCACCATATCCATTTTGAGCAGTTTAACATGGGACCTGTTGGTGGTGGTACGCTAGAAAGAGTTGATTAAAACACCAAATGTCACCCCCTCACTCGCCATCAATTTAAAAAAAATTGATCGTGATGCACCTTGGGCGAAATGACCGCCCTTGCATCCATGGCTCCGCGCCAGAGGCAGAGCGTCGCCGCGGTGACGGCGAACGGTAATCAACGGCGATCGACCCAAGAATATTATATATGCAGTCTATCCATGTCGTGCGTAAATGGAGTTTTATTTCCGTCGAAAATTACCACCGAGTCCCTTTTATGGGAGTTCTTGTGGTCTCAGGAATACATCTTTGTCAGGGTGTCTTTCGGCACCTGGTTTCCGCACATCAGTCCAGGTAGTAACCTTCGGCGGAGCTATTTTGGTCAGCGCCCGTCTTCCCGTCGCCGGAGTGCTGCGACTAGAGGACTGCTTGGATAAAATTACCCCCAATGTAGGGGAAAGACCCGTCTATATTGGACTCTCGGAAGCATTGAGCAGTTTCGCGTATCCGTCGGAATTATCACCACTTTCCGATGCCATTTTGACGAAACTACGTCTAGGCATGAAGACTTGTTTGCGTACCTCGAACGTTTTTCGAGTCACATATCTGGAAACCACGCGATCAACCTGCTACCCGAACGGATTATTGCCGGCGATCAGCTGATTGGTGATTGCATTCAAGGCTGAAAGCGAATACCGGAATATTGGAGGAATGCTACTTAACTTGAAACCTTCGTTAAGGATGAAAAAACGGATCGGTGTCGTGCAGTTTTCTGTTCCTTTCTGGGTACGTAGGCACTCCCAATTGTGGACTGGACACCCCAGAGAGTTGTGAATAGGCTTAGAAGCTTGAGAGGTGTTGGACGCAGCCTGTCTGCACCGTTCTTATTCCTGACACCGCTTAGAAAGAACTAGCCGGACCTGAGTACGCTCCGTCGAGTTATGATCGCGTAATAGGTTCGGCTGCCTGGAAAGCCTTCCAGGAAAATTTTGCTGCACATAATTCATAGAATCGACGGTCGGAAAAACTGCATTCAAGGCCGCGCCTAAAACTGGACATGAAAAAAGTCTTCGGGAATAGCCGGGACGGCTGGCCGCAGGAGAGATAACGTTGCAGCCAGGTATTGATGAACGTGACCAGACTGGTTCGGAGACATTTACTGGCTGTTTCCAACCAAACCTGCTGTCGCGTTCTGAAGTGTTTGTATCAGCAGCGCTGAAATGCATGCACGGTTTGTGGTAGCAGACTTTATGAATAGGAATATGGGAATCGTCTCCAAGAACCACTTCTAGGTCACGCCTTCCTCTACGGACAGAATTAGCACGAAAGTTACATTTCCCCTTCTTCGAATGAGGAATTCTTGGTATCGGATTCCTCAGCTTGATATGCAGTTACTTCTCCGGCTCGCCGTCATATGAACAGCATGCGTATGTGCTGGTGTCACTGAATGGCTCGTACAGAGAAGTGTATTTTTGAAACGGCGCTGTCTGCATCGTCCACCTGCACCAACCGGTGGGCAATTGGCGTTGGCAGTAACTGCCATCAAAGTTCAGTCGGCGTCGGGTGCGGCATATGATTATTGCCTACAGTGTCGTGAAGCATCTGGTGCACTTTTTTGCTCCGGACTTCGACTAGTAAGCGACCATTAAGACTGCCTCGACACAGCCTGGCGAGAGCCTTGCGCGGCGAGCGGCCTCAGCGCTCGTGGGTCGGGGAGTGGGCGGGTTCGGCCCCGGCGCGGTCCGGAGGGACCGGCAGCGCGGCGCGCTCTGGCCGATGGGTCGGAAGCCGGCGCGGCGCCCTCGCCGGCTGACTCACGACTGAGGAAACCTCCGGAAAGGCCCAGAAATGGGCCCGCCGGCGCGGCCGCCGCGGTCGGGGACGGCCGCCTGGTTTCCGGGCGGCGCGGCCGGCCCGTATCGCGGCGTGACGCAGCTGCCGACCTGACGGCGGGACCGCGCCGGCCCGTCTGCCGAGGGGCGGCCGTGATGGCGACGCGGGGTCACGCACGTGCGGCGTCCGTCGTCGCCGCGTCACGCGCCCGACCGCGCCGCCGCCGCCGCCGTCACGGCCGCGGCGCGCCTGCCAAACCGGCCGGCCGACGTGACGCGCGCCCCGGCGCGCCTGCGTAGCACGCCGCCGGCGACGTCACACTTGTCGCGCGCGGCCGGAAGCGGCCCGGTGACGTCATGCGGGCTGCCCGCGCCCGGCGTCGGAGGCGGCCGTTCGTCGAAATGGCTGGTCGTCTCCGTCGACGGGGCGGCGCCGGCGGCGCCGGCGGGGCTGGTCGGAGCGCCGGCATCGATTGTGTCTGCCGCCGGCGGCCAGGTCCACTCTGTCTGGCCGGGCGGCGGCGGCGGCGGCGCCCGGCCGCTCTGGTCACGAGCCGCGCGGGGGGAGAGTATCGGACCGTCCGCACTGGCCAGAGTCAGACTGTTCTCCAGGCTGTAGAGGGTATCGGGTCACTGGGTGGACTAGAAAGAGAATTGGACCATGGCTAGAACGGAGAGAGGGACTAACGTCTGAACTGTAGAGATTATTGGACGCCGTCTGGACTGTCAAAAGCACCGTATCTCTGCCCGGGCTGTAGATCGTTTACTGGGTCGCGGTCCGGACTGTATAGAATATCAGAACACCGTTCGGACTAGAGAGAATCAGATCGCTGTTGGGACTAAAGAGAGCATCAGATCACCTTCCGGACTCTGATGTGTGTCCCGTCAATCCCCGTCCGCGAAAGATTTCAGGCCACGGGATCTTTTTTATCTGGGGTCGTATTAGGCTCATGGCTGCTCCCAGATGTGATAGGTCACTCTCCAGGTTATTGTTGCTGTGCAGGTTGCCAAGGCGCTTCCGACGCAATTTTGGTCTCTGCTGAGCTGTCTCGTCCTATTCCGTAGCACGCCGTCGCTCAGCAGAGCGCCACCGGGCTCTGCTTCGTCTTCGCCGCGGCTGCCGCGCGCCGACGGCGGCGGAGGCGGCGGCGGCGCGGGCGATTCCGCGGATCGAGAACGTCGTTATCGACGGCAGCTCTCGGCCCAAGCGGCGCCGGATCACATTGATCCGCGGGTCGCGTTTCGCCGAACGCCTGGCGATCCCGTAGCCGGAACTGCCGGCAAGTTTCGCTGCGTTCCTCGGAGAGCGCTCTCGGTCCCTGGCTGATTATCCGGTTCGAGGTAGCGCCGTCTGCTGCGCCGCTGAGAGAACGGAAAGGTCATTCGGCGACCTTTCCGGCTGGCGAGGGCTGCGAGAGGATCCTTGGACGGGGCAGTTAGGGCCATCAGCGTGGGCCATGAGCGCGTGGTCTGGATTTTTTTACGTGTGAGGCGACTGGGCGCAAGATATGCGTTTGGATGGAAGAACTTATTCATTGGGCGGACTGGCTGCATATAGTCCCATTTTCATGTGCGAAACCGTTCAGGGCCCAGGCCAGCATAAGATTTGAAACCCCTTCCGAAGTGTGCGAAATGATTCCATGGGTTCGCACGAGAAGACGTCGACAGCATTTGGCATTGCCGGTTCGCCCATGACGCTCTGAACCATCCCACTGGGCGCCAGCCCGCGCCCTGTTAACAGGCACGCCATTGCCGCGTTATGGCCGCCTTCCTTGTAGTAATCTCGGCCGATAGCTTGCCTCGCGTTTTTTGTAACGGGCTCCCGAGAAGCACCGAGGCGACGTACGGTCGGCCGTGGGCGGCAGCCGCGCGGCCGAGCGCCGCCGGAGAGCGCCGCGCCGGACCGCGGATTGTGGGGCACTAGGGTACGTTCGCCGGAAACCGGCCGCCCCCGCCTCCGGCGCGGACGGCCGCCCTTCCCCGCGCTTTGTGTCGGTGCAGCGCGCGGCTTCCGCGAGGCGGCGTCCTCGGCCGCGGCCGCGCCGCTCGGGGCGTTCTCTCGAACGCGTCGGGCGGGACCGGCAGGCCGTCCCCAGCCGTCGGACGGCCGTCCCCAGCTGTCGGCTGTCCGGCGCCTGACGGATTTCACGCTGCCGTGACGCCTCGCGCCACGGCTGCCGGCGTCGTGGCCGGCGGCCCAATCGATGACACGGTGGCGAAAATGCGGGCAGCTTGCCCGCGGCGAGGGCGGTCTGACGTCACGGTGACGTCAGAGGAGGGAACGGGCGCTGTTGATCCCGGCTGGACGGGTCACAATTAGCCACGCGCCGCGGGTTTCTCGGCGCGAGAGACTGATGTTGCCGGAGTGCAGCGAGGTGACCCAACTGCGTCGTGATTGTTCCTGCGAAATTCCATGGTGTTGGCGCTGGTAAGAGCTCTCCCGGCCAGTGCTGGCCGTTTCAGAGACATGGGGCGAGGATGGAGGCTTGAGTGATACGTTGTTGCTGTTTATTGAGCTGTTTGCTTTTTGTTCTAAAAGACTTTTATGAGAGGCTGTCGATCGGCAGAACGAGGACGAACGTGCGGACGGCGGAATTCCCCGTGATTGGTTTTTGCTGGTTGAACATGTTATTGTCCCGCCGCAGGAGAACGAAACGTTTGCCGCTGTCTGAAAATTGAAAACCAATCGAGACCAGGGTGGTCCAGTAATGCGACAAAGTCGAACTGTGTCGTGCTTATTGTGAGGCCCTGACATAGTTCATCTCGTTTCATCGGTACAGCCATTTAGAAATGTTCTCGTGTTGCTCTTTTTATTTTCTTTATTTTTATGTTATTTTATTTATAAATCATGACCTTTTTATTTCTGCTTGAGCCAGAAGGATGCTCGAGATACATCGTCATTCTCACGTGGCCGTTCGGTTACAGGTAGCAAAGGCCTTATGTAAGGCCTAGCCAGTAGCTGACTTGTGAGCTCCATTGCAAAGCCTCATTGAATTAATGAGGTGTAGAATTTGTGAAATCCGTGCCTGTTCGTCGTTCACTGTCCAGATCGGAACTTTTCCTGAACCTAGCTCACGTCCGTATGCTGCTTCCTGGGATCTTCTAAGCCCCTGTTTTTTTTTTAATTAGCTGTATAATGAAAAGGAAAACGGAGAATGGTCTGGCGTTGTTAAACATAACTGTGTTACCTTCTCAGGCAATGCTGACACTGGTATCTGGCGTTGTCAGCCCACTGACGTACTCATTCCATGCTGAGGCAACTAGCAAAACATATAAAAAAGGGGTTTGACGATGTTGCGTTAAAAAGCATTTCAGGTTCTTTTATGTGATACGACTTTGTTTTGAACGTGCAAATCAGAGGCTCGCCGTGCACGAATGCTCCGGCAAAGCTGACAGCGTGCCCCGTTTCCAGACGGCATCACGTACTACCACAAGAAGTTCAAGATCCGCTCGAGCCTGTCGGAGCCGGCCGGCTGCGAGGCGGCAGCGCCGGCGCCGGCGCCGCGGTCGGCGCCGCCGGCGCCGGCTCCGGACAGCCGCCGCGTGCTGAGCGGCGCCGACCCAGCCGAGCAGGCGGCCGCCGGCGACGAGTCGGCGCTGAAGGCCGCCCGCAAGGCCGGCAAGTACCGCTGCACCTTCTGCGGCAACTTCTTCGCCAAGCCCAGCGTGCTGGACAAGCACATTCGGTCGCACACCAACGAGCGCCCCTTTTCCTGCGCCGTCTGCAAGTACTCGTTCAAGACCAAGAGCAACTTCGTCAAGCACTGCAAGACGCGCAAGCACGCGGCGCGCAGCGCCGGCGGCGACGGCGGCGACCTGCCCAGCGACGAAGAGGTGTCGGACAGCGAGGCCAGCGAGCCACAGGACGAGGGCGTCGTCTCCGAGACGGACAGCTGGACGGCCTGGGACCTGGTGGCGCCGGTGGCCCGCTGGCCGTCGGACCCCGCCGGCGGCGGCGGCCGGCCGGCGCCGGACTCCGCCGGCGAGTCGGGCAGCGGCCACGCGCCGCGCCACCACATCAGCCACTCGATCGAGAACATCATGGGCCGGCCCGAGGACTCGAGCTCGCCGCCGGCCGAGGCGCCCGGCTCGCCCATCGCCAAGGGCGTGGTCAGCCACATCGACAAGGTGATCCAGCTGAACGAGGCGCAGCTGAGCATCACCAAGCGCGCGCTGGACAACTTTGGCCGGCACAGCACGACGCTGGGCCGCGAGCGCGAGACGGTGCGGCGCGTGGCGTCGACGGACCCGACGGCCGGCCGGCGCAGCTCGCTCTACCTGCCGCGGCCGCCGGCCGAGCTGGCGCCGCCGGCGCTGGCGCGGCGCAGCTCCGTGATCGGCGTGGAGGCGCAGCACGAGCAGCCGCGGCCGGCCGAGCCGCAGCGCGCCGGGCCGCCGCCGCTGCTGCGCGGCAGCCTCAGCTTCCCGGGGCCGGAGGAGCCGCCGCTGCCGGCCGCCGACAGCCTCCACTTCACGGCCATGCCCAGCCTGCTGGAGGCGGGCTGCGTCGGCGGCGGCGGCGGCGGCTCGCACCCGGGCCTGTGCCCGCCGTTCGCTGACGGCGGCCAGGGCCACATCCTGAAGCGGCACCTGCTGTCGAGCGCGGCCGGCGCGCCGCAGATGAAGCGGCGCCGGCTCTCCTCCGAGGTGGAGCGGCTGTCGGCGGCGCGCTTCGAGCCGCTCGTGCCGCCGCCGCCGCCCGCCTCAGCCGGCGTGCGCTCGCCGTTCGAGGAGCGCAAGAACCTGAGCTACATGGCCGGCGGCCAGGTGATGGTCAACGAGCCGACCGAGCGGCGCACCTACCGCGTCAACCAGTCGACGGCCACCTCGGGCGTCAGCTTCTACGTGTCGTCGCCGCCCGCCTGTCCGACGTCGACGCGCGAGACCAGCCCGCAGGTGATGACCATCAAGTCGAACCTGAACTCGGGCGGCAAGATGATCGAGATGAGCGGCTCGTCGGACAGCAGCTCGGGCGGCTCGCAGCTGGGCACGCCGCGGCTGACTGGCTCGGCGCCGCCGCTGCAGCGCAACCCGTTCCAGTTCAACCAGCCCATCTCCAGCATGTTCACCGGCTCGTTCTACCCGGCCATTCAAGCGCCGAACATCACGCCGCAGCTGGGGCCGATCCTGCTGCCTCCGAGCCCGAACCGACCGGCCGGCGCCGGCAAGCGCTTCAGTTCGCCCCGCTCGCCGTCGGCCGGCAACCTGCTCAGTCTTCCCAGTCAGACGAGCCAGCCGGTGGCGGTGCCGGTGGCGCGGCCGGCCGCCGCCGCGCCGCCCAGCAAGAGCCTCAAGCTGACCATCCAGATCCCGCGCCACAACTTCCCGGCGCCGAGCACGTGCGGCGCGCGCTCGCCCGGCGTGCTGCAGCCGCCCGTCAGCCCGGCGCCGCGCCGCTCGCCGTCGCGGCACGCGCCGCACGTGCCGCACGTGCCCGGCATGCCTGGCCCGTACAGCCAGCCGTCGGAGGTGGCGCCGCTGCGGCCCGGCGACCGGCCGCCGTCGGCGCCGCCCGCCCGGCCGCTGCCCAAAATCCAGGTGCAGGATGTGGAGGCGGCCGCGGCGCGGCCGGCGCCGCCGCCACCGCCGCCACCGCCGCCGCCGCCACCGCCGCCGCCGGCCACCGCCACCGCCGGCAAGTCGCCGAAGCCGGCGTCGGCGCCGCGGCCGAGCTCTTTGCCACTGCAGCCGGTGCAGTACGTGAACAAGTCGCAGCGGGGCGCGGCGCTCTACAGCCCCGAGACGCCGCGGCCCAAGAAGGCCATCCAGCAGACGCACATGAACGGCAAGTGCTACACCTACATCGGCCACAAGAGCTCGACCAAGCTTTACTTCTGCAGCCTGTTCCAGCCGCAGCCCAACTACGTGGAGCAGAAGTGCGGCCACCAGGTGTCCATGTACTCGCAGTGGAAGCACGCCGAGTCGACGGCCGACGGCGTGCCGGTGACGCAGGCGCTGACCACGCTGCGGCTGGCGGCGAACCGCGGCAGCGGCGGCCGCGTCAGCTGCGTCAGCGCCGAGATGGGCCCGGCCGAGCCGCGCCTGGCCGCCGCCGGCCTCGGCGCGCCGCGGCTCGCCGGCGGCCGGCCCGCGTCCCCGGACGTTCAGGTACGTGCTCCTCCGCGACCGGGCGCCGGGGGATGGCGCTGGTCCGGACGCGGGGCTGGGTTCGAGTCCGCGGGATCGTGCAGGTTTCGCCGCTGTGCTCTCCTGGCCGCAGCGGCCATGTATCGCTGGCTGACAGGAACGGTGCCGGGTGCGATGTCCCGGAATGCATGGAAGCCCTCCGCACTGCGAATGTTTGGCCGACTGTCCGACTGAGTGTCCTTGACGCACGGAAAGGTCTGTGGCCGATGGAGACTGGAGACGGGTGGGTGTGATGCGAATGATTCCAGGTGTCCTCCGTCGTATTTGTCCAGCGTCCATCCGCACATGGCTCTATTATAATTCATTCCACTGTGACCGGTCACCACGGGTTCCTGGTCGTATCGGGCGTTGGAAAATCACTGGGCAAAGCTCGTCCTTCAGTGTAATGCGTAACAACAACCGTCCGCACCCTTAGCATTTCGCGCACGTACCCACCGCCTCCTCACCCCTCCCCCCCCCTTCCCGACTGTATGGCCCGCCACGTCACAGGAGAACCTGTCCGGCTTGCGGTGTGGCTGTGCGGACAGCTCTCGTGGCCTTGTACCGACATCTGCATCAACACGCTGGAGGCGGGCCGGCGCGGCGCTGACTAGAGGGCCACGCTTTTCCTCGGGGAAGCGGCCGTCGCCGGCGGCGGTGTCGTCCGTTGGACGGTCCCTGCGGGCGCCGCGCGCGTCGCCGCGTCGATGGCGGCCTGCGCTCGTCTCGCGGTCGGAGCTGCGGGGGCTGTCACGCGCTGCGGGGGCTCTGTGTCAGGAGCCGACGGCGCGGCCCGCTGTAACTCCGGACGCTTGCCGGCTCGCGGCCTTTGGCGCTGCGGGCGCCGTGTTGTGCGGCGTGGGAAGTTGCCGGCGACTCCCACCGCGACCGGCTCGCCTGCCGGGTCGTAATGAATTCCCACAGACCCCGCACGCCTTCCTGCCCTTGGTGGTTCCGAGGCACCTCTGATCGGCTTAATCGGGAACGTTATGACGTAAGTCGTGACCAATTCATGGAACGTCTAGCCGACGTTTCCTGCTCGGGATCGCTTTTAGATTTACTGAGGCAACGAAAACGAACGCTCTGAATGGCCGGGGGTTCTTAAATGACCCCCTGTCCTGTAAGCAATAAGCTCCATGTGAATGAGTGGTAGGAGTGCCCGAAAGCCTAAACACGCAATGTGCACAAATATGTGGAAAGCTTTGAAATCGTGTTAAGATCTTTCAAGTAAGTGATGCGGTTTTTCAGCAAGCTGGCAGTGCAGATCTCAGACTGGTATCTTCTTAACAACAATAACGTTGTGACTACTTCTTGACGTTCCTCGAGTCTTTTTGAGAAGCCACACACAGAAGCCTTGCTTGCTGGTGGACGATTGACTTTATTTCTGGGGCCGCATCCCGCTGCGATGGTTGTCGACGAGCCCCCGCGAAACCCAGGGCCGCTGTGGTTCTGGTGTTATTGAATGCTAATTCCAGAGCCGTCAGCACTAGGACTTTCAAAAAGCAGTCAGATAAATTTCAGATGCGTATCGGAAGGCGCTAAATGTAGCCGAAACGCAGCAGAAATTCATGATGTTGTCGCACGTTGTCCATCACCCATATTTGAGGTGGTGAGAGCGATTGCGATGCGACTGAATAGCGCTGATTTTTGTGCGGTATGCGCCGACCATCTGTGGTCGGTGTCGGCTCCTTTGAAGTCGACCTCTGTCCCTTTGTGGCCATTTTCTGTCTCTGGTCTGTAGCTGTCTGCGCACGGCCGATGTCTGCCCGATGTCGAGGCCGACCCCCAGGTGGTCGAGCGCATTTCCAGTTCGGTCTGTCTCTGTCCTTGTCTTATCTAGGCCTGTTCCTGCTCCGCTGCAGCCCTTCAGGGACGGCTCTGTCACTGATGTCATTTCCCGCCTGTCCCACCCCGCAGCCATGCCGGCGGATGTTGTGCGAAAAAAGCCGGCGCCGTGTCGTCATTCAGCGCCCTGAGTTCTGGCCGTCAGTCTTACGGCGAGGTCCGCTTGGAAGTGGGCGCTGGCATGTCGTTCCTGGCGAACTCCTGGTAGCACTCTCGACGTTTTGCCGCAGCACTGGTGCGCTGGCTGGTCACCAGGGACATAGCCAGGGGGGGGGGGCATGGGGCCACGGCCGTGCCTCTAGCCGAATACGGAGTAGCGACCATATATATGTAGCAGAAGCAAACATTTTACGTTTTCCTGTGCTTTAAATATGAACTAGATTACATACAGGTGCTGCATTTTCGTACAAAGTTTGTTATAGCCCAGTGGCATATGACAAAATTTGACATTTGTCCCCCCCCGGAGGAAAATCGTGGCTGCGTGCCTGCTGGTCACTGTCTCAGGGAGCTGTTTACTCGGACCGGGGGTTTCCGTCCGATAACGCGGACGCCTGCCGGTTTTTCTGGCACGGCTGCAACACGAGCAGAAGACCCATTCTCCCTATCTGTGCCATTCGCGCGCCTGCACAGTTGTTTTTGTTTGCGTGCGCGTTGTGCAGCGGTTCATTCGGATCGTTACTTGGCTTTGGTACGGGAAACGATCCGTCGTGCAATCATCGTCATTCCACGGCTGATTTGCAGCCTCGTCTCTCCACTGTCCTCTGACGTAAAACATGTCTCCTCGTTCCGCTCAGTTGTCCTACAGCCGCGTGCACCTCGTAGCTTTCTGTCCGCGCGCTCTCCCGCGCCGCTGTCCGCGCGGCCGCCCACGCGATACCGTTCCTGGCAGCAACTGGGACACATGTGGACGCGAGTAAGCGGCTAAGAATGTGACCTTCCTCGTTGCACTCGCTCCGTCCGCTCATGAGTCGCCATACAACGCATGCGCCGTCGCCGAAAATAACAGGACCAGGGTGGAGGTGCAGCTTGCTTGTCAACGAACCGGCCACCTCGGATTCCAGCGAAGTCGCTGCAAAAGACCGCGTTCTCCGGGAAGAGTACCGCACGCTGCACGCCAGGCCGCAGTGCGGCTGCGCGGTGCACAACAGCCCGCCTGTCCAGACTCGTCTCCGAGCTCCTGGCGGCGCGGCGAAACCGGCGCCCGCGGACGCGTCACGCACCGCAATTCGCCGTTAACCCTTGCCCAAGCGGGCGCGCCGGCGGCCGGCGGCCGCGCCCGAGGGCGGCCGGCGGCCGGCGGCCGGCGTCACCCCCAGCTGCGCGGGCCGGGTAAACAGCTGATTGCGCCCGGCGGGCTCCACTGGAGGCCAGTTCTGGGAAGGCGCGGACCTGGCCGGCCGCTCCTAACATGGAATTCGGGCGGTTCTCGGAAGCGAGGGGCCCGATACGGAGGCGAGCCGCCAGCCACTCTCGGCCGTCTGGCCCGGCGGGACGGCCGAGCCGGAGGCGCGGCCCGGCGCGGCCCCTTCTGGCGCCCCCAGCTGAGCTGCCCTAGCCACAGGCGCGGTCCGAGTGTGGCCCCGGCTCGGTTGCCTCGGCCGCCCTGAACGCGGATCAGTGGCAGGCTCCGGTGTGAGCCCAGGAGAGTGCCGCCGGCTGTGGGCTTGACCTTAGTGGTTTAAAGCTCCATCCGGGATGCCTTACCCAGTTCCTCTGGCAGTCGATCTGGGGCATGTGTAGGTGCGGTTTCAGTGCATGACACCCGTCAGGATAGTTCCAAATGGACTCAGGCGCCAGCTCACTGCGACTCCCACCTGAACGGGCCGAGACGCACACCTCGCTTGATCACTATCCTGGCGTTCTCATTGGCCAGGCATGTTGCAGTGGCTTTGGCAAACGGCCCACTGCATCCGTGTATTTTGGTCGGCTGTTTGACAGGGCATTTATTTCCCCTCCAGACGGGCGCATGAGAGGTCATTGGTTACTAACCGCAAATGCTGCGATTTGGTACTGCGTCCGTATGGTGTATGCTGCTGTGAGGCTGGTATTAATTTTGTTATTTGCACCCATGTCCCGCCTAGCACGTTATCAGACTGGAAATGTAGCGGGACATCGTCGAAGAGTTATCTAAGGGATCATGATCCATAAACGACATTCTTTTTGCACTGCAACCGAACCTGGTGTTTCCGAGTGATAATGCCTCTGTCGCACGCCTTGGCTAGACCACAGCCAGATAGGGTGGCACACGGAGTTCGTTTGGCCGTCGTTGGACCGTGAATAACGCATTTATGTTGTGCTCCGTCTGGTGGACTGTTTGGTTTGCGTTGGCCTTCTGGCTTTGTCCGGCCGATGACCTCCTTGTCTCGTTGGCTGTATGTATACTCCGTTGACGGTCGTCCTTCCTGTCACGGACGACTGCTGTGTCCCTCTGGCTGTCCGTGTACCTGTTGGCAGTCGTCTCCGGTTTCACGGACGATCGCTGTGCCCCTCTGCCTGTCCCTGTACGCGGGCGACGTTCGCCCGGCGTCCGGCAGGCGTCTGCCGTGTTCCGGTTACCGCCACGACTCCCCTACTGACCTCAGCGTCCCCCTGTAACGACCGTCTGCGGCTCTAACGGCGGCTCTGTCCGGCAGGCGGGCCTGCCCGGCTCGAGCTCCCAGCGGCCGGGAGGCTGCAGCTGCACGCGCGGCGCCGGCCGCTCGCCGCACCCCTGCTCCAGCTGCCGCGCGCCGCCGGCCGCCGACAGGTAGGCACCCGGCTGACCGGCCGGGCCTCCTGGAAAGTCGGCTGCAGTTTTGCCAGCGACAGGCGCGCCGGGCCGGCCGTCGCTGCCGGCTCATTGGCGTCGCGATTAGATCTGTCGCCGGGCGCGTTCCCACACGGTGCCGCTCCCACCGGCGCGCCGGCGCCCGGAGGTCGTCGGGTGCTGGCCGCCCGCGGCCGCCTGCCGGGCTTTTCCCGGTGTTTCCGGCGACAGGGCGGCGTGGTATTCAAACAGACGGCCAGGGTGATCCTGTCCGTGACGGTGTTACAAGGACATGGAATGGCGGCGCGGAAATTAAGGATTGCTTGAGATCGAAGAAGGACGGTAGGACTTCCGTTCAAAAGTTTCACGTATGGTTACTTTACATCTTCGAAATTGTACAGAATAGAACGCCATACATGGAGCATCGTTAAAATAATGCATCACAAATAGAAATGATCAGCTGATCAGATTACTCCTTTGCGCTTCCCCGAATTGGTCATGTGCGGGCAACTGAGAATTTAGTACCACGCGAAGTACATTGAGGTAGCTTCAGTATGCCAGAAATGTTGCGGTTACGTTGACAAGTAGACAAGTCTTTGAGAGCTAGTCTGGTTTCTCCTTTACTTGTCATCAGGATCGCTGCAATGCTCGCAGAAGTGTCAATTTCTGTAAATGTGGGCCGAGCCGTGGGCCCGACAACCTAACCTCCCTCCAAGTGTGGGTTTCGCAACGGATTTGGCTCACTTTATTTTGATCAATGGAATTTTTTATTTTTTTACCGTTTTTCAATAAAAAAGCTGTGTGTACTCCATCTGTATAGGTACATATGTATATATGTATAGAAGATATATAGATACATAGATACATCCATCACTTTTTGCCTTATTCTGTACTCTCCGTATATCTTTTATCTATTGCGGCCGTTTCTGTCGTTGTTTTTGTCCAATTCCCTTTAAAACTGGCAGAAAATACTGGAGGGGCCCAAATCAACATTGGAGGGTCCCAAATCAACATTGGGCGAGCCAGGGCCCCTCGAAAGAATACAAATCAACACCCCTGAATGCTCGTTATCATGGCAATGTTTGCTGCAGCCGTACATTTTTGTAATGCATATCTTTCCGATTAAAATTTGTTGGCAAGACTGACGAATGCTGAAGATGCTTGCGTGTAAGAGTATAAGAGTAGCTCGACGGCACAGTGGCAGAGATATCCAATGTTCATCGATACATGGCTCGCAGTCAGGGCAAATGATTGCACTGCTTGCTGGGGCGCAAAAAGCGTCTAAGAGTGTCGTCGTTAGTCGTAACGTCCGGTAGGATTGGTTGCCCAGGAGACCAAGCTCGGCGTATCCTATTTCCATTCACGCTGCAGTGTTGGGAATCCGACAGCTAAATATGAACAAGGTTTTCTCGTAAAATCCTTGTCGTGGTCTCCTGTGGACGTACGCAGACAAAAAGCGATGACCAGGATGTTACCACGAGTGGGTGTCGTACCACGTGCGTTGTACCAGGCACGGCACGAAAAGGAAATTCTGCGAGAAAATGACCCGACAAGCGAAAAAAACATTGGCATGTATTGACTCGCGTCGTGCCGTCATCGGTTGACCGTTCGCGACCCTCCACGCGGGGCGGTCCGGCGGCACCGCTGCTGTGACTCAGCCGTCGGTCGGCGGCGGCCGGGTCGGGTGTCGCTGCCGCCGCGCCCCCTGGCGCCTCCAGGTGCGGCCTAATCCCCGGCCGACAGGCGGAGAGGCGCTGCAGGCACGTCCGGCGCCCGGGGCGGCCGGCCGCGCCCGCCGCCTGGCCGGAGCACCCCGGCCTGGGCCGCCGGCGGCGCCGAGGGACGGGCGAGGCCGTCTGGAGGAGCAGACCGGACTTCGAACGCGCTGTCCGCGGTGGAGGTCGGCCGGTGCCGGGTTGGTTAATGCACGCTCTGAGAGCTGGTGCTGCCGGAACGGAACGCTCTTGTGTCCTGGCCTTGGTCGTTCGTGGCCTAACCGGTTGGCGAGACGATTTGGACCGACCGCAAGGTCCTAACATGTGGTCCTTTTAGTCACTCTGATCAGATGAACTAACCACGAAGTCTGACCATTCCATCCGCCCACGCGGCCCGACCGTGCGGTCCGACTTCCGTTCCCGCCCTATGTTCCGATCATTCGGTCCGACCGTGCGGTCTGACCGTTTGGTCGCAGCCCAGGCGGCCGCCCGTCAGGGACCGGAGTCCGGCGGTCGGCCGGGGCTCCGACCTCAGCGGCCCCCGGCCGCCGGCGGAGGCGCCGACCGGCCGGCCTGCCGCGCCCGGGTCGCTGCTCGCGCCTGTTAGTCACCGGCCAGGAAGCTGGCGTCACCGCGTCCTGCTGCCGGCTATTGTGCTATCGTGTCGGTCAGTGGGCCGCCGGCTGGCGTGCCGTGCTGGACCTGCACGGAGGGGACGCCGGGCCTCTGAGGCCGGCGCCGCCAGCGTCCGTGTCTGGTCGTGCATTTGATGGCCGTCGCGAACGCTACCCGACTCACTTGAGATTCTCGCTGCAGGTGCGGCCACACGAATTTCACCGCGCACCTGAGTGAACCTCTGGCGGCGCGGCGCGCCGGCGTGACGTCTCGCGCCTCCTGGGTGACGCGTTGCTGACCGCTGTGTCCTCGCTGTGTTGGCAGGTCAGAGCCGGGGTCGACGGCGGCCGAGCGCCCGCAGGGCAGCGTGCAGAGCCGACTTCTGGGAGATGACCTGGCCTCCCGATCATCGGTAAACAACGCTTGAGCGCGCGCCGGCTCTCTTACCGTTGGGTGGTGAAATGCCAGTTGTAGTGCCACCTCGCCGGCCCCCACAACAGGCTTGGGAGCCCGTGACGTTGAATTGCCCTGACGCATGATACCGGCGGTAAATTTCCCCATAACCAGGCGTCAAACGTTACCCTGGAGACAGTCACACGCCTTTCAGCGAGTCTTTCCAGTGACGCGACGGGACTAACGCCGCGAAAATGGCAAGGCATCCGCCAGTGAATGTTGATTGCCATGCCGGACCACGTGCGATATTATCTCGGGAGAAGAATGCGCTTCCTCGTAGTGGCGGCTATGCGTTGTGAAACATGTCAGCTCGGAAATTGCCATTCAGCAGTCGGGGCGTCTTATGATGCCGGAGAATATCTCACAGCATGTCACACGTCACCCGGAGACGGAACCGCGTCCTGCCAGGGATGTGTTCAGCAGCATCCTGGAGAATGCCCCACATAATGCATGGAGCTGTCCAGGGACGCCCTTGTCGTTCCCCGCGTTGCCGTGGCAACCAGTGCGCGCCGTCGAACTCATCGTTGCGGAGTTTTTCGGATGTCACCCAGAAAGTGCGCGACAGTCCTGCGGGGCAATCTTGTACTTGTAATCCATCCAGTCCGATGAATGTGCTGCGTATGAGATCCATTGACCTGTCACTAGTTGTCGCTGGGAACCAGTACCTGTTCGCGGCCGTGTTGATCGAGGAATTGACGCCAGCTTTGGCGCGTAGTCCTGTGCCGGCACATGTGCTCATTTGTGGTAGTTTGGAGCCCTTTGAATGGTTTTCATCCTTCAATCGCACCTTCGTCCATCAGTCCCTGTTCATCAAGCGTCGCTGCCTTTGAAAGTAGCCGTAACCTTGGAAACGTTAGGCACCGACTTTTTTATTGCGTGTCGTTGCGTTAATCTCGTGAAACACCGGAAAAACGTGCAGTAATCCGACTCATTCATTGTCCTCATCGCTGTTAAAAAGCTCAGGCAGCATCAGTCCAGGACGAGGTTAGCTTTTAACCCGTGTCATCTGCGCTCACAGAGGAACGGTAGACCGGAAAGCTGGGGAAGCAGCTGGGACTCCTCAATGGACAACAGGGACACCACTCCCAGCCCCCGAGGCAGACGTCACAGTAACACCTCAGGTGAGACTGCATAGCGAGGTTGCTCCTACCTCGGACAGACGTGACAGTGACATCTCGTGTGAAACTGAACACTGAGGTAACGTTTCTTCCAGGCCCCCCCCCCCGCCGAGACAGGCGTCACAGTAACGTCGCAGATGATGCCTCATTGGCTCCGCCGACGAATGATGGTCGTGCGGTAACGTCACTGGCGCCTTTTTAGGCTCTTTCCTACGCTAGATTCTTTCTTTGAAGTGCTGGAGATTAGATACCGGTTTTGTGGAGATGTTCTCTGATTATTTATTAAGTTACCATGTATCGATTCCATATACGTCATCGATTGCATCAGCGTAAGTAATATGCTGTTTGGAACTATATGATTGGAACTCAAAAAATCGGGTCTGTTTTGGAGGGCCTCTGTTTACGTTTTTACTACGGTATTTCAGTCCGCCGACAGTACGCCGAAAAACAGACAGCAAGGTAGACAACGGAGCGGTCCCGAATGTCCTAACAAACACACATCCCAAACCTGCGGACACTGTCTGGCCGTCATAGCGCACGGCCTGGTCCGGCACGGCCTGGTCCGTCCCGTGGTGCAGCGTGATGACGTCAGCACCTTCCGTCCACAGGCACTGCCGAGGAGATGGCCGCCGCCGAGACGCTGGCCACGTTCAGCGGCGCCGAGCCTGAGGAACAGGACAGCCCGATCGACCTGTCGATGCCCGGCGGCCGGGCGGCGCTCACGCCGCGCCGCCGCGCCGCCGACGTGCTGCGCGTGCTGCGGGCGCAGGAGGAGCTGGCGCTCATGTTCGCAGCGCTGACGCGGCTCGAGGCGCGGCCGGCGCCGCTGCCGCTGTCGGCGACCGGCGCCGCCGGCCAGCGCTACGCGCTCGAGCTCGAGCTGTCCGCCAAACAGCGACGCTTCTCGGCCGAGCCGGCCGCCCTGCCGGCGCCGGCCGCCGCTGCCGCCGTCTCGGCGTCCGCCCCCAGCCCCGCCGCCGCGGTCACTACCGACGTGCCGCCGGCCGTCGACGAGCACGGCGACGCGGCGGCATCCTGCTCGGACGACGAGATCGAGATCGACGTGGTGTCGCAGGACGCGGCGCGGCCGGCCGGCAGCCCGGCACCGGCCGAGCGGCGCGCCTCGCCGGCCGGCGCCGAGCCGGCGCCCTCCGGCGCGGGCGTGCAGGCCATACTCAAGGACATCTTCAACCAGGTGCGCCACGAGCGCGCCAGCGCCGGCTTCGCGCCGGCGCGCCCGGACGCGGCGGCCTCCAGCGCAGCGGTCGCGCCAGCCGAGCCGGCCGCCTCGGCGCCCAACCTGATGCACCCGAACGTGACGGCCGGCCAGCCGGGCCTGGCGCTCACCCGGCCGACGGCGCGCACCAACGACGCAGAACCGCAGCACAGCGACTCGTCCTTCTTCAACAGGTGGGCCGCGGCCCTCGGCCGGTGGTGATGGAGGGGGCGGGGGGCTGCGACGGGTTCTGGTTTTGGGGAGACTTTCGTGTTCGAGAGTCCTTCCGTGTCCGTTCGGGTTCTGGCCGCTGGATATCATTTGATTCATTCTTGTCATGGTTGGCTTTGTAAGACGGCGGCTGGTGTGGGACTGAACGGTTCCTTCCGCCTCTTGGCGTAGTCCGTCGTCATGCTGTGATAACATGGTGGCGTCTTCCTCGTGGTGTACCATTTTATCCATCATGAGACCGCAGCTGGCGCCTGTCACTGCCCCGTGTCACGGTCCTCCTGGAATCTCTGACCTGCACCGCAAAGCAGTGAGTTGTAGCCGGCGATTCTGTCCCTCTGCACTCACGGTTGCGGTGTGTCTCTTTAGCCAACGTTTCCAAATGGCCCACCCACCTCGGAACTTCCAGTCCGTCTGCGTCATCTCCCTAGAATCGACCCCCTCTCACCACTCTGCGCGCTCCGCCCGGGCAGAAACTCTGATCGGCTGGTGTGCACCGTGTGCAACAAGCGCGACTTCGTCAACCGCAACCAGCTGTCGGCGCACACCAAGACGCACCAGATGGACCAGCGCCGGTTCCGCTGCGACGTCTGCGAGGTCAGCTTCCGCTCCGAGCAGCAGCTCAACAAGCACCGCAAGAGCAACGACCATCTGCAGAAGGTGAGGCGGGCCGGCCGGACGGACAAACGTGTTCCGCACCCAGAAATGACGTATCCCGGTGTGCCATGTGCTTTATGGGTTGCTTCGCAGGTCATTTTGGGTTTTCAGGGGAATCTGTTTCCTTCAAAGCGTGTCATTTTTAGCCAGATGTGCTTCGTTAGCCGGCCACTAGTGATGTAAGTGTGTGTCGTAAACTCGTCATTGGCTTATCGGTATCAGTTATTGGCTTTGTATGTTGTACGAACCGTGAAACGACTTATTAAGCGGGCGTGATGATCTCAAATGTCAGTCTCAAACTTTGTACTAGTGGTTATGTATCGAAACAAGCGAATGATAGCGCCCATGTTGTGGTCTATTCAGAGTCGTCATGCCGTACTTCACGGACCGCGTTCTGGCTCCTGTTCGCAGGCGAGCATCCATCGGCAATTCGGGAAGCCGCAGGGTGACCGGCGCATCTACGAATGCCTGTTCTGCATGCGCGGCTTCCACAACATCGGCACCCTGCACAAACACTTCCGCTGCAAGACGCATATCATGGGTCTTGAGAACGCCGGCTGGCTGCCGTGCGGCACGTACGCCGAGCTGGAGGCTCTCGGGGTGCCGGGCCGGACGGACGGCGCCGACAGCATCAACGTGGAGGGCACCTGGCCAAACTACTGCCATCTGCAGGTTAGAGGCGGAACTGCCGCGGCAGGCGGGCCGAAGAAAGCGCTGCCGTCGGGTGAGGGAAGGCGGGTGTCAGAAACGAACGGCGGGTGGGAAGAATTGGCGACTGCTGTTCACAGCCTCTTGTTCCCCGCCGCTGGTCGTCTCGTTGTGTATTTCACAACATGTGTCTCAGTATTACTTCATTATGATCGCAGCCAGCTGCGTCAATCAGCTGCTGTTCCCTCGAGGATCTCCAGCTGCGCCATCTTCTCAGGAGCTTCCACTAAGTGTCGTGTGCTCAGTGAGTGCGCTGGGTGTGTCGTCGTCTCAGGAGCTATTGCGTACTGTGCCCTCTCTTCGGGAGCCATCACTGACACTACTGTCCCCTCAGGAGCAGTCTCCGACTCTGTTGTCTCTTGAGGAGTTCAGAGTATCTTCAGAGTCTCTATCGTCTCCCCGGGAGCTGACGCTGACTGGTCTCTTCAGGAGCTGTCTCCGACCGTATCATCTCCTCAGGACTTATGGCTGACTGGCATCTCCTCAAGGAGCCGTCGCCGACGTTATCTTCCTTTGAGGAGCCGTGTACTGTGTCTGTGTACGTGACTCCGTCGTCTCTCCAGGAGCTGTAGCTGGCCGTTTGGTCGCCTGAAAAGCGGTGTCTGGCTGTGTCCTCACTTCAGGAGCTGTCTGGTCATGTCGTCTCCTGAGGAGCCGTTTTCGACTCTGTCGTCTCCTCAGGAGCTGTCGCTGACGCTGCTGCGGGACCGGCCGCCCGAGAAGTCCGACTGGCGGCGCAAGTTCGACGACATTCGGCGGGGCCGGCCGCCGCGCAGCTACCCGTTCGAAATCGACCCGAAACTGCGCGGCAACGCCGACCCGAGCCGGCCGCGGCCGCAGTTCCCCGCCGACTTTTTCCGGCCACCCACGGAGAACGGCATCAACGAGAGTACAAACCCCGCCTCACAGACATATCGGCCGCCGACCGCCGCCGGCGGCGCGGCGCCGGCGCTCTGCGCGCCCCTGAAGCAGGAGCAGGACGAGGAGGAGATGCCCGATCACAGACTGAACGGACAGGTGAGCGCGCCGCGGCCGACGGCCGCCGCCCGGCTCGAAGGGGCGGCGCCGGCTCGCTGCCGGGATGACGGGCGGTCCTAGTTCTGACTCGAACTGTAAAACTTGTGACGAATCGTCGAATCAGCCAGCTGTATGTTGAGTTAGGGACGTTGAGTCAGATGTTTGGGAATTATTTGTAGTGTTCTCTGGTGGGCTGTTTTTTACTTTCATGGTGGAGCGCTTCTTGCTGAGGTAAGGAATCTTTTGCTGCAGAAACTGCTGAGTGAGCCTGTCACCTTGTTCATTGCGATTTTGCATCAGAGCTCCCTTACGAGGTCAACGAACATTGGCTGTTGCGAGTTCGGGGAGTGGTCGAATTGATCATGATGACTTGCGACTCTGTTTCATAGTTCTTTAGTGTGTCATTTTCATTGCACCTTCCTTTCGCGAGTGGGCAAAATGCTCCCTGTGCTTGGCTTCGGGTAGTTCGTAACAAAAAATCATCGTTTTCTTTCCAGAGCTACTGAGAAGTTACTGGTCGGCTGATCTCGATGGGTTCGAGAAGATGAAGACTTTCCGATATTGTTATTGCCCGTGGGCATTGCGCGCAGCCGGAGGCGAACCAAGTTCAAAGGTGAACTCCTCGGCCGTTATCGGTGCCTTATTCTGTAGCGCTGGTGCAGCCGGCACCCGCCGGGCCTGGGCATGTGATATTCGCCGACTGGAGCGCCGCCGCCGTGCTGCCGTCGCCGCTGTCGGGCTGCTGGCGGCCGTCTGCCTCGTGTTGCTGACACGTCGGGGTTCTACCTGTGACCGGGTTCGCGCGGCGCGCGCGGCGCCGGCCCGTTTTAGGCCGCGAGACTGGCCGCGGTCGGGGCGAGTCGCCGACCGGGATCCCGCCGTGTGTTTCCCGCCCGCCATACGACACGAGGTTGCCGGTACAAATGTCTGACGAGGTCGATGTGTTGATAATAAGAGAAAAGTGCACGGTGAAGGATGGTTTTCGTGTGGGCGCCGACGCCGGTGGAGTACCGATGCTGGATCACTGGCAGCGAGCGAAGATTGCTCTCGCGTCATGGCTGCGTGGTCAGGTAGTTGTCCTGTTGGAAACAGGCACACGTGCTGAGCAGCGTTGGATCGTACAGGAGACCAAAGAAGTCCGCCGTAATGAAAAGCAAAAAAAAACGAAACTGTTCCTGCAAACTGCAAACTTTCATTAAATGCAGTTCATTCAACTGCATTTAATGAAAACTGAGTTGATGTTTCGCATAGCATATAAGGATAGCATAAAAGACGAAAACGTCGCCGATTTCGTAGCTTCATTGATTCGCTGACTCGAAAGTCAGTGAATAAAAATGAGGCAAACTTTAGCCTACCATCGAACACGGGAACTACCCAGAGGACCATTTCAGAGACGTAAATAACCTGTGCGAATAAGCAAAAACGTGATGAAAAGCAATATTTCCGCTCGCCAGCACGAATTACCGGTAAGGTTGTGCTGAAGGTAGTTTTGTTGCGATTGATGAAAGATGGAGTAGTGTATTCATGGCGGTAAAATGAGCCGAATTATTAGCTTATTTTTGTTACTGAAAAGATAATGAATGGACGAGCAAATGAATGAACGGAATGTAAATGAATAGATGAATGAATGGATAAGTTTATGAATGAATCAGTTGCATCAAGGAATAACATTATACAAAAAACAGCTCGATTGTGGTCGAAAGTGTGGAGTGAACAGTGAGGAATCGGTTATAAAACCTACATAAGAATTCAACTGGCGTTATTATTTGTTGCTGTAGAACCACACCTTTCCGCTCGAATGTCATGTAACACCCGACGGGAAATGTAAACCTGATGGGCTCTGGCTTGGCTCGTTCAAACGGAAACCAATGGAGAATTACAAACATAAAGCAAGGTTGTCCACACAGATGTATAATTTTAGCTCGACATCGCGCCGATGACGGTTCGGGACTGGAACGGTCTCTGCGATGGCTTGGCTTTGTTGTGGGCAGATAGCTCGGGAGCAAAACGTTTTAAATGACAACCGTTTAAACACAATGCAAACGTCACCTCCACTTATGTAAAATGTCGGGAAACGTGCCTCCGTCTCCTTGCAGATCCCACGGACTTAAAGCCAGATTTTAGCTCATTTTCTGCTCTAGCGTATCATAGAACTTGATTGTGATCGTCTAGCTTTCACCGGAGGCGATCTCTGGCCTTTTCTATAGGAGTATGCGAATGAAACCAGATCAGGAACCAGTAGCCGCGGGACGTGTTCCGGCAACGGGGCACCGGCTACTTTTTGGTCCGTTTCTTTGCAAAGTCATGGAGTTGATGTTAAATTTTGTCAGTTGAGGGGAAGGGGGCGGTGCTCCCGTGCCCCCTATATCAGGAACCCAAATTTTGCCTATCCAAGCAATGAAGAAAAGACAGGATTTTGTCCACGTTGATTTCCATTTTTCTGGTCACGTGGTGCTTCCCAACGGTGGATGTGTCATGATGACACATGACCCGAGGTCATGTTTTGAGGTGTCATTAGCGGCGCCGGCACAGGTCACGACTAGCGGAAGGAGGTTTCAGCCAGGTCCCTCTTCGACCAAGGGATTACGAGCCACCATCAGCCATCAGCCGTCGGCAGACTGGCGCAGGCAAGTTGGCACTCAGAACTCAGGCGCGCGGACGCAGGTAGGGGAGACCAGGGTCAAATGTAACACGGGGCAATTGTAACAGAAGCTTTAACTTCGAAACTTACTGATGGATGACGCTGGAGGCACGACTGGACATGCGCAGTAAGCTGTTCCTTTTCCTCACGGGGTTTCAGGCCGGTGCGGCAGGTGAATCGATTGTGCTGTTCACAGTTGTGTTTTTTAGAGGGTATTGTAACTTTGTTTATTTTTTAATATGATCAGCTCATTCACGTATCTTACTAGACACGGGTTTAAGAGTCTGTGTGGGGTGGGTGGGGGTACCTGGTCAAAAAATGAGTGCATCAGTTGCCGCCCACGCCGCCTTGTTTTGCGTCATTTTTGTCTCAAAGATGGCGCGGCGTGACGGGGACAATTGAACATTTTTGCTAGGATCAAATATAACAGTGTTGCAATTGACCCCTATGGCCAGACCATTAAACCCACATTTACGTAAAATATTAGTGCACCTGGCATAAACGTAACCACTGGGGGGCGGAGGCTATGGAAACATGCCCCGTCCAATTAATCAACATGCAATTTTGTCCCCAAGTTCAACATCGATATCATTAAAAAATTATACTTACGGTATTATTGTCACCAGTCCCTGATTTATCTCTTAGGTACTGTTTTGTCAATTTTAATTTTAAGACGTGGGTACATTCTTGAAGACTAGTCACCGTGGTCTTTCCGTAGATGTTTTACCTTCACAGCGGATTTATTAAAATATTTTATTATTTTATTTATTGATTATTTTATTGATTAAGTAATTCTAGTTTGACTTCATTTGGATATGTCTGGGGGAAGTATGGGATATTTGTACATAGTTTAATTTGTCTTTCTCTGAATGTTACATCGAAAATACATTATTATATCCATGCATCATGGATGATATATATCATGCATCATTCCTGCAGAGGCTGATACGTTGGGGATCGACAAGCCTGGTCCATCGGGGATCGAACAGCCTCGTCCATCGGGGATCGCCTCGAAGCAGCTCACCCCTGAAGCGATTCGGCCGCTACCCAGGGCAGGTCCAAGAAAAAAACAGCAGTGCAGGTCGAAAGCGAAAGGCTGCAATTCTGACTGACACTCCAGAAAAGAGAGCGATAGAGCTAGAACAGAGTCGAAAGGATTGCAAACAAGCATCGAAGAAGCTCAATCTTGATAAAGACAAGCATGAAGAGAAGAAGACGAAGGCTGGTGGGAAGAGGGCTCGGAAGACAGCACGAAGGGAAAGCAGCAGTGATGATGAAGAAGACGTCTTCTGCCTTGTGTGCGTTGAAAGCTTCAAAAACAGCTAATCCAAAGAAAGGTGGATCCGGTGCCAAATGTGCGCAATGTGGGCCCACGAGGCGTGTACCGCAGTCGAAAAGTATGGGGCTTACATGTGCGAAAACTGTGAATCAGACACCGAGTAGGCGATGATAGACCGAGCGTCAGAGATATTAGAGGTGTTGTGTTTCCTCTACGTCAGCACAAATACTCCAGGCATGTTTTGGACCTCAGAGGTCCCGTTACTGAATTTCTAAGCCCGGGATGGCTGTGATGTTCTATCCAGAAAGATATATGTTATATATATGTTTAAGAGCTTTGCTTTGTTGTGAAATCGCATTTTGTTAGATGTTCTTGGCCTGAGAAAGGTAGAACTGCCATTTAATTCAGGAAAAGCTGCTGGAGTACTTGAGCTTTACGCCATCGAGGAACCGCATTTTTGTACTGGAGCTGTGATTTTAATCCAGGAAAGGCTCAGGATGTAACAGACAATGTTGTTCAATAAAGGCTGTTTTCGACAAAAGTGGCTTTCACTACACCACTACACCATTCGCTAACATGTTACATCTGACCCTAAGTGCTGTTACAGTTTACTCCGTACCTGGGATTAATTGTAACAGCTGAAGCGACTTTTTGAAACAGTAATTTCGATGCCTTGAAGTCGTTATTTCGGGATCGTTTCATATCCGCTACAAAGGCAAAATATCGGGGTTTGTGAAAACCCGAGAAAATGTTCCCCAACCCGAAATATTTTCGTTCCAGGATCGAAAAGGTAAAAAATGTATCATCTGACCCCGGTCTCCCCTACTCAGGTCTCAAACTCATGAGATATAGGCACATTATTATCTTAGTACTCATATTTCGCGTGACGTGAACGTTCCCCAATCAAGCCACCTACCTGGCTGTAGCTGTCATCGAACGACGAAGTATGGCCGTTGTAGCCTTGCTCACGACCAGTGGCAAGACCGTGGGAGACGACGTAATCGGGATGAAGGAGGCGCCGAAATTTCGACTCATGGCGTAGCAGTCCATGGGTCCAGGAGGGCGGCGACCCTGCCAATGTTGGATAATTCTAAAACTGGGCCATTTACGGTTTGGCACGGAAGGAAGTTATCCCACAAAAAACCCGGCCTTGCACTAGCTTTAAAACGTCTCTGTACCTTGCGAAGACTCATCCCGAGTGGCGAAATGAATTTGATTCAGATATGGGAGGGCAGTCATGATGAAACTCTCTGTCGCCTAGCCTGCACATTTGAATTCCCTGGCAGTTCTTTGACCTCAGTTGTATCCTTGTAGCCAAGATCATGATTGAGACGGCATTCCTGGTCGGGCCGACTCATCTGCTCCTCAGCTGCTCGCCATTTGTCAGCGACTTTCGGTTTCAGAAACTCTGTGCCCCGCTCTCGACCCGTTCCCTTTTTATCGGGCTCCGGACAAAAGCTCGTAAGGCGGAAGCTCGCAGGACTGAATCTCGTCTTACAAGTCTCGTGATGCAAAAAAGTCGTGCGACATAATTCTCGTACTGCGACGTGCTCACTCAACATCAATCTCGTAATGCAAAATTCTCGGGTAGCATAATTTTCTTGAGGCATTTCTTCGTCGGGACAGAGCCCTGTGAGGCATAGTTCTAATAACCCAAGATTCCCGTGGAGCGATATGGCTCTCTTACGGCGCATACATCCCGGGCAGATGTTCGCATGATGTTCCGGTTTCTACATGGTGTGGAATGGTACGGAAAACAACCTGTTTCGATTTGATTCAGTCTCATTCGCGTAATGCCAAAATTTCGTACGGTTCAAGTCTTTTGAGGTAAAATATCTGTACATATCACATAAAGCTCATAATGCAAAATTTTCGTATGGTATGATTCTCATGAAGCAAACTTCTTGTACGACACCAATTTCAAAATGCAAAATTCTCGTATGGTTCTCGTGTGGTATCTTATCCTCGGAATCCAAGAACTCGCACGGTTAAATTCCCGTAAGTCTTCGTCGGAAAGATTCTCGTACGATCTCATTCTGACACAGTCAAAAAAAAAAGATTTTCGCAGTGTCCAATTCTTGCACAGCCATTTTCTCGCTGGAAGATGTTTGCAATGACGATTTTTCGACCGGCATGCTTCTGTTCGAACACAGTCCCAAATGAATAAGCGCGCACGATATATTTTTCGTCGTACAGATTTCATGATGCTGATTTCTTGTCTTAACGGTTTAACCCTATTCACGGCAGGGGGGCTGAATCCGTCTCCCTCGGGTTTTTTGCTTGCCAATCCCAGACTTTTTAACGCAGCTTCACGGAACTTGGTGACTTTTCCTACCTATTCTTTCTACGTGTCGTGACAAAATTTCAAAATTCTATTCTGTTCAGGGGCGGAGCCAGGCAACGTTTTTGGGAGGCACCTCAGGCCATTTTTGGCCCTGTTGAGGGTAAAAGGAAAATGACTGCCAAAAACAGTGTTTTTAAGATAGAACTTAAAAATTTGCATGGATGTTTAGCTAATAGTTGGGCAATGTGCAGATACAATTTTGTTCATCTGAGGCCATTTTACAAGGTCAAGGTCAAGGTCAAAAGTCAAAATTTGTTTTTTCGCAATAATTTCGGCGCCATTTTTCCAAATGCCAAACCCGGATATATATGACATAGAAAGGTGCCCTCTACTTGTGTATCAAGTTTCAGCTTGATATCAGGTCGGGTCACAGAGCTATGACCTAAAATGTCAGTGCGCGTCCCCTATATCGCAATAGCCATAAAATGAAATTTTTGAAATAGAGCGAATTCAAATGATTGAAAACGTTTACAGATAACAATAAATGCACACGAGATCATTCCAAGTGACTCCAAGGTCACTGGAAGTCATTTAAGGTCAAAGGTCACAAGTTGATCTGAAGAACGTATGACCATGACAGTTTCCCCTTTGTCATGTCGCTGGCACCGCCTATGCTAACATTATACAAACACTGTAATGGGATTTGTTCTTCTTTAGCATAAAATGACTAGCAGAAGCCAAAAAAGTGTTTTTGCCTTTTTTGTTCATTCAGTTGTTGGAAAACTAATTCTCCTGTTTTTGAAACCCTGTGAACTCCCATGAATTTTCTCAAAATTTCAGATGTGTGTACGAATGGTAAAATTCCTATCCATAATCTCTCAATTTATGCCAGTTTCACTGAAATCGGTCAATAAACAACGGAGTTATAAGAAGTCCAAATACATCTCTGATTTTGACATTATTGCCCCCCTGTATCCACACCTTTTAAAATTTCTTTTTGCAAAAATGTAGTTCACGTCATGGCAAATCGATTGACGTTTGTTGCGATGCAATCGGATGTGTAGTTCTCGAGATCTCGGGGAGGGGGGCGAATCCGCCCCCCCCCCTTGCCGGAATCGGCCATACCGTCTAGCCCTCCGGTAATAGGGTTAACTCTTGTTTAAACCTTTTGTGCAAAATTCTGAGTTTTGCTCATTTCAAGTGCAGCTACATGTGAGGCAATCTCTCTGATGACATAACGATCGTAGGGCGCATTTCTCGCCTCATCATTCTTTTCATAGAAAGTCTGGTGCACGGGAACAATTTTTCACCGGCAAACCTGAGGTCTGAAGCAGCCCGCCAACAACTTGAATCTAAGATCTTGGTGGGCCTTGAGACCTTGGTGAGCCTTAAAGGAAGCCCGGAGATAGGGCCATTGGGGCCAAGGCCACCCCCTTACCCTGAGCGAAGCGGTCTACACTACATATATAGTGATTCTGCAAGAATATTGAATAGTGGTCATATGTATGTTGCAAAGCAAACATTATGTGTTTTCCGTACGTTAAATGTGAGTTACACTAGGGGAAGGTGGGGTAAGACGGACCAGCTAAGGTTTGAAGTCACATTTCTCGCTACCATGCTATCCAACCTCACATTGTTCATAGTCTTCTGAATGTTGATTCTTTCCTCTTTTGATACGTGCAGACGCTGGATTTGAAATTCAAGAAATTTAGGTGGTGCTTGCTCTTAAAGGGGGACGAGTCAAAATCAGCGACAAGAAAAAACGCGGGGTAAGATGGACCACAAGTGGTCCGTCTTACCCCAGCAGTGCCTGCTATCCATTTATGTTTGTATAACTTCTATACTCTTGTAAACCAAAGGAAAAAGAGCGATAAAATAACACAATAAACGTTTATTTTGTACTCAGATATGTGATAGAAAATGAACTAAAAACAAACAAGGTGCGTGTTGATACTATCGTTTGGTATAAAATGCATGTCAGCTCAGCACTTAGACGCATAGTTCACATGCGAACCACTCATCTTCCTCCCCGATTCCCGCACACATATCATGCGCCCATTTTTTGCAAACGCTGCAGCGCACCCATCCCTCCTCTGATACTGAGCGCGTGAAGTTGTCATTGCAGTAAAGACAGAGTGTGTCAGGATCTTCATCCTCGTCACTTGATAAGACATGGTCGCGTACTTTAGGCTTACGGTTCTTTTTGGATTTCTTTTCTTTGCTGTGTGCTTTCCTCTTTTTCGTGGGCGCCTTGGCCTGTTCTTTTTCTTCTTGCAGCATCTTTTTGTACGGAGAGCTTGTTAGCACTGCACATGCTCCCGTTATGCGACGCCTCTTCGTTTTGCCGTTCTGCGCTTGACGGGATGCTCTCGGAACCGGGATGATGTGATGAGGTGAGACAGCGAGACCCTCGTGGCTGTTGCTTGGCAAGGGTTCATCTTTACTGGATGAGTCTTCTGCCTCAGATGTAGGGAGCTGGTGATGCGTCTGCCCTGAGCTGGCTGAAATCGTTGCTGGACTAGCAGCAGGGAGCTGGCTGCGCGGCTGCCCTGAGCTGGTTGAAGCCGTTGCTGGACCAGCAGCAGGGGCTTGTCTGCGCGGCTGCCCTGAGCTGGTTGAAGCCGTTGATGGACCAGCAGCAGGGGGTTGGCTGCGCGGCTGCTCTGAACTGGTTAAGGCAGTCGCTGGACCGACGTCCTCATCCAGTCTCTCTGTGACTTCTGCCGCAGCGAAATCTTCCTCCCCGAAGACGTCACGGTTGCACGGGAAGATGCCAGTCCGGCGGAATGCGTTGATGGCAGTCGTTGGAACTGCAGCCCGGAGATAGGCCTCTCCGAACAACTGGCCAACCTGGTAAACAGTCACCACTCTGCCGGGGTTATTTCTGAGCCATTTCTCCACTGCTTGGCCATAGAATGTGTTCAGTGGAAGCATGAAGCCCACATCCAGAGGCTGCATCTTGCGCGTGCAGTGCGGGGGCAGCACGATCATGGTCACGTAGTTCGCTCTAGCCAGCTCGATGACATCCAGGTTCTTCGTGTGGGTCACGTGACCGTCCAGGATCAGGAGAACCGGATCCTCCTCGGAAGGTTTAGCATGGCTTAAGAAATGGCGGGGTAAAAATGTCGGTCTGCATCCAGTCCGACGGATGGCAGGCGTGTCCGGTTCCAGGTGGACAGCCATCCAGCAATTCAGGTTTCATCCGAACCCGTGGGAAGATCAGAAACGGTGGCATGTAGTTGCCTCCTGCAGCCATACAGACCACGGCCGTTGTGAGGATACCACGCTCCGCTGAGGTCAGGGTGCCGACCTGAGACTTCCCTTTGCGTGCGAAGACTTTGGTCGACTTTGTCTGGACAGTCGTCAGCCCCGTCTCGTCACAGTTGAAGATGCGGTGAGCCGGAAACTTTGTTATGTCCATGTCATGCTCTAGAAGATCAAAAAACTTCCCCACGTTCACTCGATTAAATGCCCTGGCACGGGCTGCCGATGTCGCCTCAGGCACACGAAGCGCCACCTCCGGATGCCTGCGCTGGAATCCGGCCAACCAGTCTTTTCCGGCGAGACCGCTCTCCTTGTTGAAGTTGTGAGTTATGTTATTCTTTTCCGCCATATGAAAGGCCAGGTATCGCACGTCTTTGGTTGTTAGTCCGAAAAAACTTGCTCTCCATCATAAGGATGTGGTTTACCAGCTCCTTCTCCTGAGCTGGGCTAAACACAGCCATCCTGGAGCCTAACAGCTTATCAGTCCCCTTGGCACATTTGTTTTGATTTCCCACCCTTCGCTTCAGGGTTGTCTTGGGGACGCTGAATGCTCTGGCAGCTTTCAAAAAACCCATCGATTTTGATTTCACAGCTTCAATGGCTAACGCCATTTTCTCCTCGTCCCAACTTCCACGATCGGTTTTACGCTCGTACTTGCGCGGCATCTGCAAAAATATTAAAAAATTAGCTTATTGAAATTTGTAGATACATAGGTACTTTAAACAAGTCACAGTGTTTTAGCGAGATTTTGTATCTGTGGGATAAAATGGACCACCACGGGGTAAGACGGACCACTAGTGGTCCGTCTTACCCCAAACCTAAATTTGGAAACATCATGACGTAGATACTAAATAGCCCAACATTGCGAAAACTTGCCTGCCCTAACTTGTGCTTCTATCATTGCTCTTCACAGCAAAATACAAAGAAAAATTAATGATGCAAAAAACGCGTCTAAATTTAATCATTCTTAGACCTCTTACCTTAGATCAGCGCGACGAAAAAGACCATTTTACTCAATAACTCAATATCCGTGCGTCCTGGAACCATTAGCCCAAGATGGCGACTGGCGCGAAGGAAAACAAAGGTAGTTAGTGTATAGTGTAGCAGATGGCAGCAGCGGTTCAGCCGGGAAGGCTGGTGGTTCGTCTTACCCCAGTGGGCCGTCTTACCCCACCTTCCCCTACATAAAATTGCTGCTTGACCTGCGAATTTTGTCATACGCCAGTGGCATATTACAAAATTTGATATTCCTCCCCCCCCCTCCCGAGGAAAATCATGGCTACGCGCCTGCTTGGTGGCCTGAGAAGCCTTATGAAGAGGGTCTGGAAAAGGCCTCCTGAAACAGTGCCGCAACCAGCATAAATTTATTACAGAAACGCATCCAGGGTGTCTGTATTGGCAGCAAAACTACTTTTTATTAGTTTTAGCCAATTTTGAGTGTTTCTCGTCGATTTTCAGTTTCCTACCACTTTCACGATTCATGGGGAGGACAATCGCATCCTTTGCCCATTCCCCGATCTAAGCTGCTTATGTAGTGAATACTGAAGCGTATTTTTAGGGTGATGGAAAGTGACCACGGGTTTCGTTTTCTGTGCTTTTTAATAGGCAAGAGCCTCTCCTCCCAGAACGTGGTTATACGAGATTCTCGCCGTACGACCATCGGTTCGACAAGAAAACTGCACGAGAGTCTAACCATACGGGATTTTGGGTTACGAGAATTATGCCAAACCAGAATTTTGCATTACGGCATTTATGTCGTACGACAGCGGGTAGACAAGGGGGTGCACGGGCCATGCCTCCCCCCCAGCCAAGCAGGGCCTCCTGGAGGCCGAGCGGGCTCCTCTGGGGTCGAAGGCCCCAGTTCTTGGATAATGTGAGGCTCCCGTAGGACGCCTTACACTGTCCGAAACAGACAATTAAAGCAAAATAAAATTATTTTAAGCATTAAAAAGGCCCACGAACCTAAAAAAAGTCCTCCAAACATACAAGAGGGCTTTGTGTGCTATGAAGAGAGGCCCGTGATATGAATGGAAGTCTCAATAGGTTCCGTGCTAGCTTGTAGGGAAGTTCACTGCTTGTCTGGGGAGGCCCCTGTCGGCCCATAAAGGACTCCTGTCAGCTTCTGGAGGGGCCTCCTTTCGGTCTGTAAGAAGGTCCCTGCCCTTGTCTTCAGGGACCGACAGGGACCCGTATAGGCGGATCGGGGGCCCTGTACGGACAGGCAGTCCCTCCCCACGCAGGCTAATAGGGGCCCCTAAACGTTCATTCAGGAGCTCCTGCTTGCCTGTAAAGATGCTCCTACTGACCTGTAAGGAGCACCCGCCAGGTCGGCAGGAACGTCATCGTAGGCAAGTAGGGGCCCCTTTACATTCCACGGGGCCCTTTTACAAGCCGATAGTAATTTTAACCACATGGAGCCCCACTGATTACGAGGGCTAGCCGCGGATCCAAGAGGAGGGGCAATCGCCCCCCCCCCCCCCACCCACCGAGGCCTGAGATGGGCCCCTGTCAGCAGGGCCTATTTTAACATGTTAATTGGGGGGGCAAGTGCCCCCTCAGTCTGACACTTTGCCCCCCCCCCCCAGTCAAGAGCCTTTGCACATGCAAAGAAAAAAAAACAGCCAGGTGCACTAGCGTGACCAGGAGAGTACTCCATAAAGAGCTGCGCACGAGAGTCTCGCAAAGCAGCATCTTATCAACGAAGGATGTGTTGAATCATTGAATAATGTGGGAGCCCGCTTAGAAGCATCACTTTATAATACGTATTGCAGGCACACCTGGTGACCGCTGGCGAGCGTGTTTCGTAATTAGTACGCCGGCACCCGATGCCGCGATTGTCTGGTGGGCGGCCAAGGCGTTTCATTGCATCGTAAGCACGTTAAAAATGATGATGACCATCTTTGATGTGTTCAAGCGCAAGAAAACTGAAAGGTGAGCTGGTGGGCAGGGCGGTTTCGCTGTGTTGAGATAATGTTTATGTGAATGCTGTAACAGTCCAGCAGTGCTGTAGTCATCATCAATCATCCTGATCCGAAAACCCTGCTGAAATCCCAGTACCTAATTGGTAGAACTTCATTGAACTAGGTGGTTAAACCCGAGTTTTACGCGAGGAAAACAGAAAATTAATCAGTCATATATTAAAATCGTCCCTCTTGCTGCTCCTTGTGCATAGGTTTGTGCATCCTATGAGCATGCTTCATCTGCTTCACGAACATGGTATAGCCCAGACTGCAGATAATGACGAGTGCTGATGATATCTCACGGAAGGGGAGGGGGCTAAGGCGAATATTTCAATTTGAGGTGACTTTTATATTTTGGGGCCGATAATCTGGAAATGGAGCTGTTTGTTCTGCCTATGTTGAAACAGATTTTGCACTTTTGCGCAGTGTTGAAAAACATATGGCCAAAATTCGGTGAGAAACTGTATTTTGGGGATAGATTAGATCAACAGAAACTATCCCGGGCAGGCAACCTACTGCCTCACTTAGGGAAGAATCGAAGCTGCCACAACATCTCATCAATATTTTGGCCATCGTTTGTAGACTGTGACTTATGTATTTGAAGTACTACACCTTGCCATGCCACATTAACCCACGGTGCCGGTCTGGCAATTTCCCGCGCGTTCTTAGACGTCAGGATATTTAAGGACCACCTGCGTCAATGCAGAAAGTACGTTTTATAACAGAAGTCTGTGTCACTATGGCTGCACCACGAGAAAAAAAAGCCGAACTTTGGTTGACCGGTGCTCAGAACTGCCTTCGCGGGGAGAAGTGTTGCAGCAATATTTTCAGTCCCACCGTGCTGATAGGCTTACCCAGAGGTAGGTCAAAACACAGATCGTCCGCGAAATGATGAAGGTGTGGAACAAAGCCCGTATTCTCACTGCACCGGAGCGGAACGTAATAAAGAAGATCAACAGGAAGCTTGACCAGTACCAAACTGTCATCAAAGGAAAATGCTGAAGGTCCACCCAGGAAACTGAGAAGAAAAATGGATTTAGGGACAACCTCAAAAACCTTTTTGACCTTGCCCTTGTCGGCACCATTAAGATAATCAAAACCAAAAGGATAAAGACATTCTCCAGGACCAAAGGGAGCCAGGTCGCCGAGGCGTCATGGTGGTATTCGATAAGTTCCCTTCTGAGAAGGAGGGGCGAGCTCTTCAATGACAACAGGAGGCCGAAGCTTTAAAGGGCCCACCGTTAGATTAAACAGCAGACCGAGCATGAGGCAACTGCCCAGCTGGAATACTCGCCTACCGACAACACACAACTGACAGATCAGGATGACCCGCAGCCCTTGGCCATGCCTTCGAAGCGGCCCTGCAGGAGAGCCAAGAACATTGCCACTCCTGGTCAGGCAGCAGCCCTCGATCGGACCAAGCTCAATGATCGTTTTGCAATCCACTTCCTCTGGCGATCACAGAAGCTCGGCCAGGCGGGCACGTAGATCGCAGAGGAAGGTCATTGCGGACGAAATCTAGCATTCTTTCTCCGCGCCACCCAACCTGGTGGTTCACTAGGACGGCAAACTGTTAACTGACGATGCAAAGGAGAAGGTGAATCGACTCCCTGCCATTGTAACCGGTCCAAGACGTGCCGCCAGGCTCTTCGGTGTTCGGAAGTTTGCAAGTAGAGTCGGAGCAACGCCAGCCGACGTTGTCGCGCATTGTCTGGGAGACTGGGAGGTTTCGGACAAGGTCGTCGGCATGAGCTTCGACACCCCCTCCAGCAATACTGGACGAATTGTGGGAGCAAGCATGCTTCTTCTACAGAAGCTTGAGTTACAGCCTATTCACTTCGCTTGTCGTCATCATATCTTTGAACTGGTGGCAGAGGCGGCTTTCTCCACGCGCTTCGGTCAGTCCTCGGGACCGGGATCTCCTTGTTCAAGCGCTTTAAGAAGAGATGGAGGTTCACTGATTCGAACAAGTTTGAACCCATGATGTATGGAGACCTGGAGCCAGCAGCGGCCGAGTCGTTTTTCTCCTCCAAGGGTCGTATCGTCGCCTTCTGCCGTGAGAAGCTCGCCGAAATCCAACCTAGCGATGATTATCGTGAGTTCTTTGAAGTCTCTATCATCCCCTTGGTCAAGAGCCTCCACGGGGAATCAAGTTCCCCAACCAGGTGCTCTCCAACGTGCCAGATGGATGGTTCCATCGTCCCAGATGGATGGGGCACATAATCTGCGGGATGAAGATCTTCTTGCTTTGCCATCAGTTCTCCGTGACTCCCAGTGAACTGGGAGCACTCAAGCGCTTCGTCTCTTTTATGGTTGTTTTGTACGTCAGTGCATGGTTCTGCTCGTCATCGGCGGTCAATGCTCCCGTGCACGACCTGGCCGTTCTGCAAAACCTGATTTGAATGCTGAAATCTCGAAGGGGATCTCCAAGGAGTTTGCCAATCACCTATCATCTATTATGACATCATATACGACATATAATTTATCATAACAATCACCTATTATGGTACCCCAGCGAAGAACTGGCTGGTGTGACGTTCTTCGACGAGGGCGTGCCATGTGAGATGAAGAGGAGGATGATCGCGGCACTCCAGGAACAGGGATCGGAGAGTCCTCCCAGCGAGCGCAGGTGGATCTCGCAGCAAAGGAGGTTCTCGTCTCAGGAAGATCATCGTCGACTTCATTATCGCAAAATCGGTGGGCAACCTGAAAACCTACGGCATCAACATGGACTTCCTTGCCGCCGATCCCGCTGATTGGGAGACAGCGCCTGGCTGCAAGAACGCTAAGGAAGTCCTGTGCGGGATCGCGGTAGTTGGCGACTTCGCCGAACGAGCTGTGGCTCTTATCCAAGTGTACAATAAGGTACTGACAAAGGATGAAAGGCAAAAGCAGTACCTGCTGCAAGTCGTCGAATAGCATCGTCGCCAGAACCCCGAGACCACAAAAAGGGTTGAAGTATCATTCTCACCTAAGCCACACTGCTGCCGACAGGACCAGTGACCTATGACCTAAGACAGAATGTGAAGTGTCTTTCGATCCAGTGTGTCAAAAGGAGTACTCTGATGTGCATTTTATGCATATCGTGAGCTTGGTTTAAAAAACTGAAGCACAAAACATGTTTGGGGGCATTTCAGACACACCTCTCCCTGAACGAATCTCGCAGGGATCACAAGTCCATGGAAAATGAATTCTTGCTGGGGATAAATGGAATGGTGTTCTTTGACTTTAATGGGTTCGGAATGCACAAAAGCCGGCGCGAATTTCATCGAAATAAAATAAAATCTAGCACAAACGACATACAATCTTCGTGTGAAAGTGGTGAAGAGTGTTGGGCCAAGGCCAAATTTTGGACACATGATTTCCTCCAAAAGACATATCAGTTAACGAGAGAGCACTCAGGAAAATTGTTCATCGTAATTCGCCCTTATATATATGGGTCATTCCATGCCAACTCAACCAATGATGTACACGGCACCCCCTCAGATTTTTAGGAAATTAAGTCCTTTGGGGTTCTTCATAGCCCAGATCCCGAATATCGGGTCGCAATCTCCCTCAAGCAAATAGTTTGGCTGCTACGGTGACGTCAATTTATGACGTCACACAGTGTCAAGCAATTTTTGAAGCGGCGTATCTCCGAAAGTTGATGAGATATTTCAAATTGGTCAACGGCATTTTAGAGACAAATGTCTGACGTTTTATTTGTGTATTTGTTTGATATTTTTGATTTTTTAAAAATATATCATATTATCGAATAAAAAATGCAAAGTTAAATTCCAACACTTATGTGGTTTTCGATTTTCTTGAAAATGAGGTATATGAAATCTGCATGTTTTCTTACCCTGGAACCGTCGAGAAAATAATGGGTATCGCACAACATCATATCCTAACGTATCGCGTTCTCCTTGGGCATCCCGCCAGACACGCGCCGGAGCGCCGCGCCGATAGTGGCATCCAGGTGGCGCTCGGCGCGAATCCAAAACTCATGCTAAAGTCAGCACAACCAGATCTTAGCGTTGACGACCTCATGAAAGTTGACAGTTTGCGATCTTCAGAGAGAAACGTGCATGCTGGGCAAATGTAAGGAATGTCCCGGGGACGGGAAACTTCGAACATTGTTAAATGAGGAAGAGGCCTGGGGCGTAGAGGAAGTAGAATACAAGCAGTGGTTGAGCACAGATCGAACAACTCTTGCCTGTGTACGTCAAACCAGGAACGAGTTTATAGACACCTTAGCAAGCTCTATCGCACGACTTCGGTCCCATCACTACATTGCACAAGCACAAAACACTCATCTAAAGGAGCTGAAAGGTAGGCTAACCGCCCAAGAGGCGATAGTTATGGGTGATTTTGCTGAAAATTACTCTTTCGTCGTACAAAACTCAATTCAGGGATTTTATTGGCAAAATGCCCAAGCGACGGTACACCCTTTCGTAGTGTATACGAAATCTGGCGACGAAGTGCATTGTGATAGTTACTGTGTAATAAGCGACAGCCTGAAACACAGTACACAAGCTGTTTTTGCGTTCCAATGTGAAGTGTTGGAGAGCGTCAAATCTCGACACCCAGATGTACGCAAAGTTCACTGCTTCACCGATGGTGCCGTCTCACAGTACAAGAACAAGTTTAATATCAGGAACATGACCATGCGCAAAGAAGACTTCGGGATAGAGTGTGAGTGGCATTTCTTTGCCACCTGTCACGGCAAGCGGCCATGTGACGGCATCGGTGGCACCACAAAGAGACTCACAGCTCATGCCAGCCTGCAGAGACCAGAGGCAGACCAGATCTGCACGCCTGACGCCATGTTTCTCTTCTGCAAAACCTCAGTGCATGGTAAGACACAATGAATAATATTCTATACTGCAAATCTTGTTTTCATTAAGCCTGAACAATCTCACATCGATTCCATCGATATTTTAGTGACAATGTCTCATAAGAAAAACCTGCAAAACCAATAAGCTACAAAAGGTGTAATCTCAGTAAATCAATTAACCTATAGTCAGATAACTTCGCGATTCAGCAAAAATTTTAGACATTTTTTGGACAGCTGTATTCTCCGATACTGTACTGCATGACCGATAACAGCTGCTGACTAAGTTCGTTCATTGTTGGATGCGGAAATATTAATGGGCTACTAAGAGCTGTGAATAATGTTTGCTACAGGCATTCACTTCTTCTACGTCTCGGAGTCCGACATAGCCAAAAAAGACTCCAAGCTGAAGAGTAGATTTGATGAAGCCAGACAAATCAAAAGCACCAGGGGATTTCACTGCTTTAGGCCTGTCATTTCAACAACGGTGGACGCATACGAAACATCGGCAAGCATCTCGAACCGAAGGTTTCAGACCGTGTGAAGGAATGAGGTGGATACGTCAGTTCCCTGGTCGTAACAGTGAGGTAATGCGACAGGAACATCGTGTCTGCGCGGTACCCATATCATGATAGTTTTTTCAGTCGACGTGCACATGCTTGTCACAATAGAGTGATCAACATTCAGTGGACTTTGTCAAACATTGCTCAGTAATTCATTTTAGGGAGCGATGTCTAGTGGCAAAACGGTCCACATCGGTCTACATCCAATATCCACACAATTTGTCAACTCTTTACATTCCAAAACAATCATGGTCAAAGGGATGATCACAAACAAGACGGCGACAACCCCCCTCCCCCCAGGCTCCACTCCCATTCGGCCGCCGCGGCCGCGCCGAGCGCCACCTTGGTGACGCGGTGATCGACGCGGCGCTCCGGCGAGTGTTTGGCGAGAGGCCATAGGAGAACGCGGGACGTTAGGATATGTTGTTATGCGATACCCATTGTTTTCTCAACGTCTCCAGGGTAAGAAAACATGCAGATTTCATATATCTCATTCTCAAGAAAATCGAAGACCACATAAGTGTTGAAATTTAACTTTACATTTTTTAATCGATAATGTAATATATTTTCAAAAAGTCGAAAATACAAAACTAGTACACAAATAAACTATCAAACAATTGTCTCTGAAATGCCGGTAACCGATTTGAAATATCTCATCAACTTTCGGAGATACAACGCTTCAAAGATTGCTAAACACTGTGTGACGTCATAAATTGACATCACTGTAGCATCCAAACTATTTGCTTGAGGGCGATTTCGACCCGATATTCGGGATCCGGGCTATGAAGAACCCCCTAGGACTTAATGCCGTCAAAATCTGAGGAGGTGCCGTGTAAAATCGCACTTTTGTTGGTTGAGTTGGCATGGAATGACCCATATATATATATATATATATATATATATATATATATATATATATCCCTTGCTTAGGAAAGTATTTATATACATATCCTTTCCTTAGGAATATACATATATATATATATATATATATATATATATATATATATATATATACTCCTAAGGAAAGGATATGTATATAAATACTCCGAGTTGACCTCCGACTGTGTTGCCAACACACTCAGAGGTCAACACTTTGTTCCAGGAACCTGTCCAGCACGGGTTCCTGGAACAAAGTCTTCCTGAGACTGCCAGTGAGGTCCCTGAAACGCCAAGAAAGCCCCTATTACGGCTGGAGGGGTCCGAAGACTGCCAGATATACTAAATGTTACAGAAGAAGACCGCTGATACAGCCATGGGGACCACCGGAGACGTTCAGATGGCTAATGACACTGCACAGGGGCCCTTAAATTTCCCGAAAGGTCTTTTTGCAGCTGCTAAATGGCTTCTGAGACGGCAAAAAATGTTGCCCAGAAACGATAAGAGGAGCACCTGAGACAACAGGGAGTCCACTGAGAGTGTTAGAGAGCGACCTTAGAGACTGCTAACTAAAACTCTCTAGCAACAGGTGCCCCTGAGACGGCCAGAGGACGGAGCCCCTGAAACTACTAAACCTTGAGACGTCCAGACAGCTCCTGAAACGGCCAAAAGACATAGAAGATTACCAGAGACGCCTCTGTCACGGCAGAAAGAGACTCGAAGAAGGCCGTTGTTTGTGCTTGAGGGGCTCCTTAGACGGCAGAAAAATGTCCAAGGGACAACAGGAGGGAGCACGAGATGGCTTAAGCGTCTCTGAAACTGCCAGATGGGTCCCTGAAACTGTCCGAGGTGCCCCTGAAACTGCCAAAGGGGAGCCTGAGATGTCCCAGAGACACATGAAATCGTAAAAGGAACATGGGACCACAAGGGATCCTGGTACGGCCCGAGACCTCCAAAAGTGTCCCTGTTATTGCAAGAGGGAACCTAACCTAAGCTAACAAAAAAAGACTCCAGAAACTACGGGGGAGGGGCAAAGGGGCTCCTGGGCCAGATACAGCGATGTCGATTTTTGTAAATGACTGGGGCCGAGACAAAGGCCCCACAACTTAACCTCCATCCAAACGTGGGTTTCTCAACAGATTTAGCCCGCTCTATTTTGACCAAAGGAAATTTAAAAGTTTTTTTGTTACTTTTAGCAAATAAGAAACTGCATTTATCCCCCCACAAACATACATACATACATACATACATACATACATACATACATACACACACACACACACACACACTATATATATATATATATATATATATATATATATATATATATATATATATATATATATATATATGTATGTATATATAGACTATATAAAGATAAATGGACACAGCGCCTTAGACTTCATTCTCTGCTTTCTGCCCATCTCCTATGTATTGTGGCCCTTTCTTTTCGTTATTATTACTCATTTTCATTTAAGCCGGCAGAAAATGTTTGGGGGCCCAAATCAGTATTGGATGGGCCAGGGCCCTCTCAAAATAATGCAAATCGACACCCCTGGCCAGATGCGGACACGACATTTGAAATGCAGGGAGGAACGGAATTGCTTGCCGTTCTCGTCCTATTTCGGCCACTTTGTACAAAACAAACAAAACGCAGAATTTTCTCAACTAGGGTGATGCGCCTGATTTTTTTTTGGGGGGGGGGATATTTTACATGATAAGGAAAATCGGGGGGCGCCGGGAGGGGATCCTGCGCTGACCACTCGCCTCCACCCCACCCCGCCGTGGCGAAATCCTGAATCCGTGCCTGGCGAGGGCCTCCAGTGGTTACGAGGGCCCCTTGTTCCGATATGGCCACCCCCTGGGCAAATCGGATCAAGATTCTGGCCACGCCTCTGTCGCACGACAATTTCGAGAAGTCTGCTTTGCGAGAATTGTACCATTTGAAAATTTTGCATAACAGACTTTATGTCGCATGAGTACAGGCACGTGATTTTCCACGAGTTTATTTTCGTTTATTCCAAACTTTATTTTCGTATGAGTACGCATGATTTTTCTCCGTGGCGGAGGAGCAAATGTCAGCAAAATTCAGGCACGTAGCCAGGATTTCCCTATGGGGGGAAAATGTCAAATTTCGTCAAATGTCACTGGCGCATGACGAAATTTGTAGGAAAAGGAGCAGTTTTACGTAATTTACTCATATTTCAGGCACAGGAAAACATATAATATTTGAGTTTGTAACATATGAGATCACCATTTCGTATTTGCGCAAAATCGCCATACATCTAGTGAAGAACGCTTGGCTAAGAGCAGGCATGGCCCCCATGGCCCCCCTTGCTACGTCTCTGCACGAGTATGTTGTTTTACGAGACTTGTGCCGTAAGAACTTTTTGCTTTATGCGTATTAGATCTAATCAAATCGATCATAGTTTCTTTTGGCAGTTTTCTGTTCCGTCCTACACCATGTGGGAACAAAACGTCTTACGAGCGTTTGCCCGGGAGATGTACGCTATACGAGAAGATATATGGGTCCCCGGGAATTTCGCTGTACTACAATTACGCCCTACTAGATTCTCACCTGACGAAGATATGTCCTGCGATAATGATATCCTAAGAGGATCTGTCCAACGTGAAAATAAGCTGTACGATAATTTTTTATTACGAACATCTGCCTTGCGAGAAAATGGCTGCACCAGAATGTAGCATTATCGGAACCTGGCAAAACGGAAACCTAATCGATACGAGAATCGGACCGACATGATAAATGTTGTGCGAGAATCTGCCCATATCAGATTTCTGGTTACGAGAACTATGTTGCTGGAGAATTTTGCATCACGAAATTTATGTCGTAAATGGCCTTTGCTTTGCCAGAATTATGTCACACGAGAATTTTGCACTATGAACTTAACTCGTACGAATATTTTGTCTATGACACTTATTCGTACGAGCTTTCAACATTGCGCGTATGAGATCGAGTCGATTCCAAATATCGTTCCGTTTGACTATGTTCCGTTCCATTTCGCATCATGCGGGAACGAGAACGTCCTAAGCGTCCATACCTAGGGAACACACGCCATAAGAGAACATGTGGTTCCACCGAAATCTTGGGCAACCAGTATTATGGCCTACAAATCTGTTCCGACAAACATATGTTTTATTATGTACAAATATGCATATATATATATATATATATATATATATATATATATATATATATATATATATATATATATATATATTTAGTATACACATTAATATATTAAGTATACACATTACCTACAAATATAAATATATATACATTTATATATATATATATATATATATATATTTAGTATACACATCAACTTTTGTTTCATCAATTTTACATCTCCTGTCAAAATTTTTACCTCAGGTCAGGCCAGGTGCCTGACCTAGGTCAGGGCAAACAGACCTATGTCAAAAAAAGTTTAGCGCCCTGTAACTTTTTAGCAAAACAAGATATCTCAATAATACTTTCAGGGATTAGTGAACGTGATAGATGCAACAAATCTGTTATCTGAGATTTTTCGGAATTTTCCGGGTCATTGACCTAAGGTCAAGCCTATTTTTAAGACATGTCACCGTTTTTTTCGCAAATTGACGGAATATTTCATAACATTTTTAGTGTGGAGTGAAGCAGACATCTACTTACCGTCATTGGGCAAAGTATCAATGACTTCCAGCCATTGACCTGAGGTCAGGTCACGAATAACTGTAGTGAGCCAAAATGTACCACCGTCAAAATTGGCAATGAATTACTCAGAATGGGCGGAAAATGGCAGAACTAGCTTGCACAGACGTAAGTAATACCAGGAACCTCAAAAAGTTTGAAAAAGTAGCATATTTTGCAAATAAACAGGCTCTCGCAAATAAAGCTCCGTCAATTGTGTAGATTGGTAACTAATGAACTTTCCCAAATTTAAGCATGAAAAACAATCACAAGAACCATTAAGATCAATCAAATTTACATGGGTAGGTTTTTCGCGAAAATAAAGGAACGCTAAAACTAGTTCCCGTCAAATTGTTACCGCATACGGCAGCAGCGCACACCTAGAGCTGCCGCGAGAAATGCGATGTCTTCAACTCAACGTTTCGGCGTATATATTAAACAAATCTGGGAAATTAGACGTGTATCGGCATCCGCGGACCTTTACTTATGCGCTGGTACCTTTAACCTATGCGTTTTTAGTCACAGCCCTTGAGATTCAGGCCATTTCTCGGTCCCATGCAGTCGGGTATGAGAAAACATATATAGGGCGTAAATTGGTTACATATTAACTAAAACTAAAAAAAATGAGACCAGTTTCGAGTTCTACTCGTCACAAGCTTTCCAACGGTATGTTTATTTTTTATCGTGCGACCAACCGTTCGTGTGCTAGAGGGGGGCGGCCAACTGCCCCCCCCCCGAATCGCCGATGTTCGAAACAGACCGACGGTCGTGCGCGGGTTAATTTGCGTTACGAGCTTTGCGTCGTACAATACAATGAAGTCTTTTTGCATTGCAAGACTTATGTGACGATATTTTGTCCTGCGAGCTCCTGTCTCGCAAGCTTTAGTTCTGGAATCATTTTTTGCGTGTGCTCCAGAATATTTTGTTTAAGTCGGTAGATCATGAGCCATTTGAGATTGTTTTTTCAAAGAACACCACCATTCTAATGTTAGAATTTTCCAAAGTTCGTAGTGCTACCGTCCTGTCTGATCTATGGCTCCCACACTCATGTTTTTTGCCCCTTCACTTTCCAAAAATCCTGGGCCACCGCCTGAAAAGGCGAAGAATCTGAACGCGAAACCAACTTATCCTTGTACCCGTAATCCGAAAACTCAGCTAATCTTACCAGGGTAATTTTTAATATGGAACCAACATGGTGCTTCTATTTTCTTACATAAACAGCGCACTAGAGCCAATTCTGGAGAGGATTCCATTCCATGCCATGTGCTTGTCTGTGCGGAGACCGCCGCTGTCGCTGTTCTTTGCACGGAACACCACGGCGGGAGGATTTGAGGCTGTTCGTGGAGGACGAAGGTGTTGTTATTCCAGTCTTGCAGGCGTGGGCCGGAAGAGGAAATGTCCAGCTGCACTGAATCTAAGTATGTCAGTCATGTTATACTGGTTCGAGCAATGACGCTCTGCTGTGAGCTGGGACTGAGCATGCCGTCCAGATTTCATTGAACATATTACCAAATTTGTAACAATTTATGTCTGGATTCATTTTGGTATGCATTAATTTCAGTAAACAGATGAACTTGAGGCCCCCCTCATGAAATGCAGATTTCTGCAATGAATCCTGGTCCATGGACTTGACGTTACTGCATGGATGATTCTATCAATGGTCTAGAAATCATTGCAATTAACTATTTTACCGAGCTCACTTGTAGGAAATATGGGATTTTGAACTTAAAAATTCTTCATGCCATTGGAGATAACTGTGGCTGGCCTGTCATGGGTCATACTGGTTGCTACCTAAGCATTGGTATTGGTAGAAGCTAAGCTGCCTTTTGCATAAGACAATAAATTATGGTGATTAAGAGAGGCTGCTTTCAGTTTTGACCTATGATGAAAAACAATGCCTTACATTTTTGCAATGGAATACATTTTTATTGCAGCTCTGTTGCTTGATGTAGGGTGGAAAACATTGCCTTATGTTTTTGCAATGAAATGCAATGTTATGTAACTGTTCCTTGCAGGAATGCTTTTGTTGCCACATTACCTCACGCTTTGCTGACCATTTTACTTAATTACACTTGGCATTAATATTCATGATGTGTCAGAGGTATGAGTAACAAAGGTAATCTTTAGGGTCAGTTGCTCTGACATTGCAGGGTTATTTGTGGTATCTCTGTCACATAGTAGTTGGATCTGCCAGTGAGACTCAGATGATGTGTCAGATGGGTACAGAAGTGTGTACTATACCAGGTGCTTTTTTGTCAATTGATTGAGCATTATTGGTTATTGGAGTTACCTTTATATCTTTAAGAGAGGTGAAACAAAACATGATTTTTTTTTGCTTACTGAATGTGGTTTAAGAATGCTCAGTGACATTGGGTCTGTTTTGTATAGCTTGCATATGAGTTCAGGTCACACAGCATCATGTTGTGACTTAACTCATTTTATACCAAGCTGCTTGAAGTTCACATGCATTCATGGAACTGCATGCACTCCTGCCAATATCTTCATAATCATGCAGATGTCAGCAGGAGTGCATGCAAAGTTCATCATTGGTGGATCAAACCTCACCAGCAAAACTAATGAGGTTTGCTGGCTGGAAATAACTTCAGATGTTGAAAGGAAAGAAAAACCAGCAGTTTAAGATTGTTTTTGCATCCAAACTTAGCTTTGGTATGTAATCTTGTTGACATGTAATATCAATGTGTTTGTATGTTGATTTGTGGCAATTCATGCTGTGTTTGATTCACCTGTAATAAATTGAACCTCTGCTTTATTTCTTGAGTTAAGAATAGAACCTGTTCATTGATTTCCCTCCTTAAAATGACTGCTTTTAATTTCTTGGTTCAACTGGTACGACGTAAGAATCAAAGGTAAAATATCAGATGGGGCAAATATTGACTTAGATAGGTGTCAAAATGGGGATATTTTGGGCTTCTTATAACTCCGATGTTATGGACCGATTTCGATGAATCGAGAGATTTTGAATGGGACTTTTACCATTGGTACACACATTTGAAATTTTTAGGAAATTGGTAGGCATTTATAGGGATTAAAAAATAGGAGGACTAGTTTTTCAGCAACTGAATGAACAAAAAAGGCAAAAACACCTTTTTGGCTTCTGCTAGTCATGTTATGCTAAAGAAGTACAAATTGTATTACAATGTTTGTTTATTGTTAGCATAGGCGGTGCCAGGGACACGAAAAAGGGAGAATTGTCATGGTCACATCCTCTTCAGATCACCTTGTAACATTTGACCTTAAATGACCTCCAGTGACCTTGGAGTCACTTGGAATGATGTCGTTTGCATTTAATATTATCTGTAAACGTTTTCAATCATTTGAATTCACTCTATTAAAAAAAAAACATTTTACAGCTGTTGTGATGTATGGTACATGCACTGACATTTTAGGTCATAGCTCCATGACCCGACCTGATGTCAAGTTGAAACTTGATACACAAGTAGAGGGCACCCTTCTACGTCACATATGTTCCGGGTTTGGCGTTTCAAAAAATTGCGCCGAAATTATTCCTACCAAATTTTGACTTGACCTTGGCCTGACCTTGTTAAGTGGCCGCAGATGAACACAATGGTATTTGCACGTTGTCTAACTATTTGCCTATGCATCCATGTAAAGTTTTAAGTTCTGTCTCAAAAACGCTATTTTTGGCAGTCATTTTCCTTTTACCCTCAAAAGGGTCAAAAATAGCTTACGGTGCCTCCCAAAAACGTTGCCTGGCTCCGCCTCTGAGCAAAATAGAATTCCGAAATTTTGTCACGGTACGGAGAAGTAATGGCTAGGAAAAGTTAAGAAATTTCGTGGAGCTGCGTCAAAAACTCTGGAATTGAGAAGCAAAAATCCTGAGGGGGGCGGATTTCGCCCCCTGCCGGGAACAGGGTTAAAGTTCAAGGGCAAAGGCTACAACACCTCAAAACCAATCGATCCCCTCCCATCCAGATTTGAAATACACCATTCCTCTGTTTCTCACAAAAGTGAGTCTATCCGATGTTCTTGGACCCTAAAACCAATTTCAAAAAATCCTAGCTGTCTATCTGGACCAATTGAAGGTCAACCAAGGTTACCGGCCTTGGTTGACCTGGGATGTGCTATGATGTTCATAGACTTAATTTTTTTAGGGCGCCGACCCCAAAATCTTATGTAAATTTTTCGCTCATTACATTATCCAAATATTGGAGATTTCTTCCGTGTCCCCTAGAGGGTCTTGACTTTTTAGAAGTGGCACCACTTATTGAATCTGTAGGTCAGAAAATACGTGTCGTGTATTTGTGCACACTGCCAGATGTAGCAACAGCTACAGCGTTGCAAGAAAGAGGTGTCACAACATTGTGTTTGTGTGAATATATTTGAAATTCAGAATCAGTGCCATAAGAACTTAAATTCATGGCATCATAGCTTATCCAAGGCCAGTCATGGTCAGTGACCTCGGTTGACGTTTGAATGGTATTGATGCATGGTTAAGGTCGTCTCCATTGGCTTTAGGGTCCAAATAGCATTGGATAGACTCAATTTCGTTGCAAAGTGGAGAAAAGTGATATGTCACTTCGGGATGGCAGGGGTCGAATGGTGATTAATTGTCAAGACCCCTGACCTTTAAGACCATGCAATTTAAGGTTAAGCTGATGTACAGTACACAAGCATGGCCTTGTGCACAAGAAATTTTAGCATAATCAGACGAACAAGAGGCACGAAATCAACCAACTTTCGTCAGATAGCCTCATAGCATGTTTCTCCAGCGTCACTGGACATTACATAAGTTGGGACATTCAGATAAATGGGGCTTTTCCCAGAAATGTTTTTGCCATGCTCATTGCAGGAACAAGGGCACCTATTGTGCTACATTTTTGCGTAGATCGGGGAGGGGGGGGACATGGACATTATGGGCAGGGAGGCAATGAATGGAAAAATCGGGAATGGGCAAATCCGAAAATGCTGAATTTGACAGTCAGGTTAAAGGTCTTCGAGAGGCCAGCAGAAAAATTGGCCCATATTTGAAAGCAGGAACGTTTCTGCATCGAATCACCGTAATCACACTTTTCTGTGATGCCGTATCAGAGAGTTAGGGGCATGTGAATCATGAAACGTCTGTGAAAATCGGTGATCTTTGATGACCTGTAACTTTGGCATCAGACGTTTCCATGAGTACTACGAGCTTACCAAATTTCATGGAAATCAAAAGGGACGGGGTAGAAAAGTGCCCAACCTGGTGCAATTTGGTGGTTTGACCTCACAGCAAAATGTGGAGTGGAGAGAATATGTAATAACTAACTATCTGAGAGAATATAAATCATCTTTATTAGAATGGGAACCTTATGCCGAAGTGGTTGGGAATTCGTATTGTTATTACCACGGGCATGTTTCCAGTCCCAGTGATTGAAAGTTTTCCGATTTTTCTTTCCCATTGATTTCCAGTAATAACGGCGAGCTGTGGTCGTTATTGGCAAATGTGATCATATGCCCAGGACAGAGAGCAAGGGTATGGCATGTCTGGTGTATGTATATATGAATATGTATGATGTATATGAGCGCAAGGGTATGGTCAGTGGATATTGTCTCCTAAATGCAAGGAGAAAATATAATTTGGCCCACTATCACGTGTGTTGGCAGCCCTGCCAACCGTGGAAACAGTTTATTCCCTCTCCCCCCCAAAACAAAAAACAACTGGGAAAGGGTGAAATAAAGGACAAAATTTGGGCACTTGGTATCCGAACCCCGCATACTGTATCGCAGAATGCTGGTGTGCTAGCAGCTACATCTGCCGACCTGTATTAATGCTGCCTGCACCAACAGGTGTTCCAGAATTTCCGAATCTTAGTGGAATGCTGGGAAGAAAAGTTATAGTATGATCGAGTTGTATTGGGAAATTCAGCTAGATACGTAATGGTGACTATTCACTGGTTCCTTGGGTCTGGGATAGCAAGGGATGCAGTGGCCTCTTTGGCTATAAGAGGCACATTGTAGTGCTTTGATGTTAAAGGGAGCATTCCTGGGATGAAAAAATGGATTGATTCACACTTCCCATTGACTTCCAGTTACCACGTTGGTGTTAACTATTATTATATGATACCGTCATTCCCCCACCACAAGTCTAGCGATAAAATGGACAGTGTAACGTGCAAGCGGGTGGCGCCTGGTTGAATTCAGTGGTGAATCTAGGTGACTTTACGGGCTGCCAATGAGCTTTGCACCCTTCGAGTAGACACACCATCAAGTCAAGTGACTTAACTAGGGCTGTTCTGGAGTCGTCCGTTGAGCATTCTCTTGAAACAACCTAGGCCCCAGAATAATCACTGCTAGGGAATCCCAGGCGAACTCGGAGATTTCGCCTTAATCCTGGAAAATGCTTAGCAACGTTCCTGGCGGGATGCTTCCCCCCCCCCCCGATAAATATCTGTAGCATTCAGTGTTCACGTGCCCACTGTGTTTTGCTGCTGTTTGTCCTCCGACATTTTTTACTTTGAAAGTTGTCCGCTTTATTAGTCCCTTCACCGTACTTTTTCATTCGATGTTCTCCTCGTTCGGTGCAGAGCCTGTCTCGATATTTTGTCATGTACGATATCTTGGCTCGATATTTGGCGTTTGATATTAAGCTCACCGATACATTGTTCAAGAACTTTGCTATTCCAGTAAAAAAACAATTTTCGATATACATCCCAGGCAATATTTTGGCTTTCATTATTTCCCCTTTCTGTGTTTATCCCAGTCGATATTCGCCTTCTTCATTGTTTTACGCTCAGATACGTTGGTTCCGATTTTTTTGTTTTTATATGCCGCGGTACGATATTTTATGTCATCTTTAAACTTACCCTTTTGGACTCTTTGAGTGTAGTAGCTGTCTTTGTTTTGTGCGGAAAGCGAGGCACGTTTCTTTCGGTTCTTTCCCGTGCTAAATGCGATGTATTACTGCAGTAATTGACATTATTTCCTGTGATCAGGCCCAGCGACTGTCAGCAGTGTGCGAGTCCAGCGAAATACACATGCCCTGGCTGTTTGTGGAGGACCTGCAGCCTGGCATGCAGCAAACAGCACAAGGAGAACACACTCTGCACTGGACAGAGGAACAAAGTCAAGTACAAACCCATGTCTCAACTAAATGATCTGGACATATTGAACGGTGAGATACCAATACTCGTATTGGCAACAAAAAATACTTGATGAAAATACTTTCCCAGTTGACCGTCCGGGCTGCAGGCTGCCGTCTGTGACGAGAAACCACGCCGTCTGATGTCCGTGCTCCATCGCCATCTTATTCTGGACCACCACGCGCTGTTCAAAGCCGAACGCTCTGATGTCTGTATCTGCCCCCCGTCTGCCGGGAGGGGGACTGAACACTTCTTCGTCCGTGTATTGCCGCGCCCCCTGCCTCCTCTGCGTGCGGGCCACCACGCTGTGCCGGCGTTCGTCGGCAGATTACCGGCTGCTGGAGGAGCTGGGTCGGCAGGTGGAGGCGGCCGGCCGCCGCGGGCCGGCGCGCGGCCGCGGCGGTGCCGCCCCGCCGCTGCGCCCGTACCAGTACCGGCTGCGGCGCGCCGCCCGCAGGCGCGGCGTCCGGCTCGACTTCCTGCCGGAGGGGTTCGAGCGGCGTCGCCAGAACTCGACCCAGCTGGAGCCGGCCTCGGGTCGCCTCCTCTGGCGGCTCGAGTGGCGCCTGCCGCTGGCCGACGCCGTGCGCACGGATGACGGGTGAGCGCGCACCGGCTGCACCTGCTGGAGGCCATGTGGGGCACGTGTTCGTGATCGCCCTGCCGGCGAATGAAGGAAGAACACTCGGCAGCGAGATGGCTGGTGCTTGGGCGCGGCTTGGCCGAATGGTTGATAGGAGCCAGACTACGACGCAAGACATGGAGTGGCTCTTTTTGGGAGGGGGGTTCAGTTATCTGTCCCCTAGAGAGAAGCAACCGTAAAAGCTGCATCGGAAAAGGTATTCATGCTTGTGCTTGCAGTCGTGCTTTGCAGTCGTGCTGGTTGTTGGATATTTTGTATGATATTACGCGATAAGTTCAGGATTCGTTGCCATCCGCCATCTATCCGTAACAGAATCGATTGGGTCTCCATTTCAGCCGAAAGGCTTCCCTGGTAATCCCGCTTTCCGTCTACACCGTCTGTCGATCTCTGCAGACTGTAGGTGCCGCGAGTTGACACCTGATGCCGGCGCCCCCCAGAGTTCCGGACTCGACGCGCCTGTCGGAGGCTCTGTCGCGCCACCTGTCGGCCGAGCTGGCCGAGGACGACCCGCTGCAGACGTACCGGGCCGCTCTGGAGGCCCGCGCCGTGCGCGTGTTCCTGCAGGCGGAGCGGGTCCAGCAGGGCAACAGGTGAGCGACCACGTGCCCGGCAGCGGACAGACGTCGCTGAACGGTCCGGACGGTGAAAAGTGGAGCTAAGATTTTGTCGGACAGCGGGTACGGGAGACGACGTGTAACGCAGAGGACCGACTGCGGGATAGCGACAGCAGCTGCCGCAGAGGGAGGTGATTAGCCGGAGACAAGTTCAACAGGCACAGATGTAGACGAAGGAGTTTGGGGAGGAAATACGAACTGTTTGCTCCCATTAGGGGGAGATAACTGCAAAGACGATGAAGACTGGACAGACGGTGAGAGGCAGGTCATTAAGCTGATATTACCAAGCCATACCCTTTTTGGCGAAGACGAAAATAGGAGCATGATAGTTTCGTTATACTCCTTGGACATACGACTGCATTATCACTTCGTTCTCGCCCCGGTCATCAGCAGCAAATCGATTTTTGTCACTTTCTGTTTGGATGGGCTCAATACTGAAGCTTTGTAAGGCTGCAGCTCTGGCTAGTTACGGCTGTTGGTGATAGCAGCGTCCGACTCTCGCAGTCGGTTAGATATGCGTGTGTGTACCAACCACGGTTGGAAAAGGTGTTGTTTTTTGGCGTTGTAGAACTAAAAAAATCGGTGCGCCAAAAATATTTTGGGCTCCAAAAGTTTGGTCTTGTGCCTCCATCCAAACGCTACATTATAACCCTGTTGACGAATTTCTGATTTTTAAAGCAAGTAACTGTCTCCATTCAGTGAGAAGGAGGTACGATATCATAACTGAATTTTACCAACAACGCCAACTTACACCAACATTATTCTGTGCAAAATTTTGTACTCTAAAACGGAAAATTATACTCCGACACCAAGAACAAAAAACGAATTTCCAACCTTGGTACCAACAGTGGTACCAAGGTTACCAGCAGTGATACCAGCAGTGGTACCAACCTTGGTACCAACCGGACTTGTTGTGGAAACGAGACGGGTACACGAACGCGATATCGTGTCGTTATAGTACCAATTGTTTTATTTATGAACCATGCAGCCACGAGCTTAGTGCCCGACTGTGTGCACTGGTCTCTATGACAGCGCTGTTTGCGCGCGCCCAGTGGCGCTACGTGGCTATTCACTGCCACTAAGCTGGAACCGACCTCTCCTCCGTTGCCAGGTATATCGAGCTGCCCCTGAACAAGACCCTTGGAAGCGTGCCTCAAGGACCGGCTGGTGATCGAGTTTCCAATCCTGGTGGTGACCACCGAGGACCACGCACACGTCTACAGAGAAGACACGATCGCGGGTGCGTGGCGTTCGGCTGCGTTCGCTCCTTGAGAGGGTGTCGGTCCTGGTTATGGACCTCCCATTGGGGAGCGTCGTAGGTGCCCGTTGTCCTGGGCCCTCGGGATGCACCTTTTTTTGCTTTGTCTGTTTTCGTCGTCTCGGAATGTATGTTTGGTGATGTATAATGACCGAGCTGCACTAGACCACGAGGTTTTGGTGTCCTCAAAACTCGCACAGCTACGTGATAATATTAACGGAACAAAACCATCGGCATACGTTAAGTCACATGTAGGTATCTAGACAACGCACCTTGAAACCATGTGCAAAGAGCATCGCGATGTATGGTGTCGACATTCAGCCGAAGCTGTAACTCGTGACACTAACTGTTTAACTGTATGCAGACAACTTATTGTTTAGGGTGCCGATGGGTCGTCGTGCACTGGGATTTCGGTAATGACAAATGGACGGTAATCGACAATTTCGCGAGCGGTTGTTCTGCAGATGGCCACCAAACGCCAAACACCGACGGACAAACCGTGGCTGGCATCGACAGTGCTATCGGAAGGCGTCTCCCGGACTTCCGTCGTACATGCAAGTAGTCCAATACGACACTGTATGACGCGAACCAGAAAAATGACACGAAAGCAGAACGTCGCGGTAAATTTACGACACTGAGCAGTGCTTTTTGTAATACTTATCTTAACATCCAAGTTCAGATATGTTCACCAAATTTCTGGATTAAAATGTAGAGAAACAAATAGTCTACGTACAGCTGTGTTCAAGCTGTTTTACTATCTGGCTAACAGATGCAAAAAATATTAATGCTTAATCAGCTACGTTATCAGTTCCAGCAAAAAAATTGGAGAATGGTATTTTCCCACTTGTTTGGGCGAGGAAATACTGTAGTTAATAATAGTTCATAGTTATAATTGATAGTTAATTAAAATAATTATTGTTTGCCAACCACAATAGGGTTAGTTATTATACGGCCAAATAAGGAATACGGAAATACTTTTTTGTGGTCTATATGGAAATATTTTTAAGGACCAATGAATGGCCAAAGAACCAGGATAGTTAAACACATCTGTATGTAATCTGTTTGCGTACATCTATCTCAAAATTTGATAAATATGCCAGAACTTGGATGGTGATATAAATATTACAAAATGTATCGCCGAGAGTCCTGAATTTATCGCGGCGTTCTGGTTTCGTATCATTTTCTGGTTCGCTTGATTCAATGTGGTATTGGATTTTTTGCGTGTTGGACAGATGTTCGGGAGGCGCGTCCCAATAGCACTGGCAATGCCAACCGTGATTTGTCCGTTGGAATTTGGCGTGTGGTGGTCACCTGAAAAACACTCGCTCGCCATTGACAGTCAATGACCGCCATCTGTTAATATCGAAATCTCAGTTCCACGGCACGCCGGATAATTAGCGCGACATGGTTTAAAGCTTTGGCGGGATGTCGACACTATACACTGTGATGCACCGTGGTCTCAAAGTACGTTATCCTACCTATAGGTGACTTGAGGAATGCCGATGGTTTTTTCGTTAATGTTGTCACATACTCGTGTGAGTTTAAGGGCACCAAGTTTTGCGTTTTTGTGTCACTCTTGTTTGTTTCGTGTTGCTGCCGTGTTATGTCCATTACGCATCACCTTGAGTGCACCGTTTCTCCCTCATCTGACACGTATTGCGACCCCGGACCGCGGCGCCCTAAAGCCGACCATGAGGCGTTGTCTTCGCTGCGGCCTGGATACGTTTTTTAGCGTCGCCGTGGGCCGCTGACCCGGTCCGGTCCGCCCCCAGAGTCGTACTTCTCGCTGTGCCGGCAAGAGGAGGAGCAGCGGCGGCGGGCGCGGAGAGCCGCGCGCCGCCGCGGCCCGGCGGCGGCCTCCGAGCCGGAGGAGCCCGGCCGCAAGGTGCCGCGGCCGCGGCTGGACGGCGTGACCACCGTCGGAGGTCCGGCTGCCCGTCCGCCGGCGGCCGGGCAGCCGGAACCGGAGCCGGAGCCAGAGGTGGAGCCGGAGCAGGAGCAGGAGCGGGAGCTGGAACAGGAGCTAGGGCAGGGGCAGGAGCAGGAGCAGGAGCCGCGGCAGGAGCCAGACGGGCAGCCGGAGGCGCGGGAGGCAGCCGGCGGGCGGACGGCGGCGGCGGGGTTCGGCCTGTTCGGGGCGGCAGATTCAGATCTCTCCGATTAGCTGGCGGCCGGTCGTGCTGGCTGTCTGGGCTGCGGGCTACTCTCCGACTAGCTGGCGGCCGGTCGTGCTGCTGTGTTGGAGCTCCTGTTTCAGCTCCCCCTCCTGTTCCTGCTCCGGCTAGGGATGGGGATCCGGCCCCGTTAAGTGACGCGAGAGAAACTGACGTCTCTGACCGTGAAACGGGAGTTCAGGTCGACCGATCCGGTCTTTCCAGCACGATTATGGTCGTTGATCTGGAAAACCGTTGTGTTGCAGTTGGCTGGTTTCGAATCTATCCCTTTCCAACAGGTGAGCGAAATAAAAAAGCATTTCGTATTGCCAGGTGTTTCGTTGCCACACCACTCGATGCGCTGGGAATGATAGCTGCAGCTGGAGAGGGCGCAGCAGTCAGATGGAGGCACTGAGCCTCAAAGCCCTTCTGCAGCAGAGACCGAACCGGCAATGGAACCGCACAAGGTCCGCTCGTCGGCATTGCGACAGCGCCAGACGAAATGACTGCGGTTTGCATTACGCAATGTTTACCGTTGTGTGCGCCTTTATGGAGACAGTGAATCAAGTCTCAAAAAGGACGGCGAGAACGAGATAACCATGTAACGTCAGATCTTGATATTCTGCTTGCTAAGCTGTTAACGTGCAACATGCGGACGAAAAGGTTAACAAACACACCTTTGCACGATTTTCTGCTGAAGGGGCAGTCTGGTACGGTGTATGGTGGCTTGCTGGCTTCCCGACTTGAAGGTTCTATTTCGAGTCCGAATACAATGTCATTAATCCGTCTTCTCGCCAACCACCGCGAAAAGTCGTCGCGCGAAAACGACGCAGACTGCAAGTGACCAAGAATTCAATAACGTAGTGATATCCTTAAATGAAATGCAAGTAAGCAATGACGTGCATAATTATGTTGCCCATTAAACTACACTGCCGTTTTTATGAATGCATAGCCGACGCACACGTAAGCCACAATTTAAGAACTGAGTCATCGTGGAGAAACATTGCCTGGAAAATCAATGTTCGGGATTACACGTGATTGCATTGCCCTTAGTACATGAAGAAATCTACTTCGTTGGAATTACACGGTGATTGTAACACAGCTCACGTTTCCGGAAATGTTCGTCTCACTGATACGTGAAACTTCCCTTCACTGGCTTTGAACAGAGGACAGGGTTCGATGTTGACCTGCATCAAGTAACAGAGAATGCATTAGTCAACAACTCTAGGAACTGAACATTGCCATAAGACGGTCATGAGCACTTGTGGCCCGTCAGGCGCGCTGCCCGGGGAACACGTGGGTCCGACACGTGGCGCGTCTGCGCACGCCCCTCCCGTTCGCGCTGCTCGGGCCGGCGTACGACGCTCGTGTCGCGCCGGGTTCCGACCGACCCCAGGCCCGGTCGGCCCACGGGGGGCCCGGCGGCGCCCCCGGGGGGGGGCCCCCCCCTGGGGCCCCCCGGAGAAAAAAAAAAAAAAAGAAGGGTCCCCCCCCCCCCCCTTTTAAAAAATTTGTTTAAAAGACTGGAAGCCTGTCAGGAGTTTTTGCAAAAGTTCGTGTCGCAGAAGTTCGTCGTACAAAAGTTTGTCGGACAAAAATTCGTCGTGCTGAAGTTCGTCGTGTAAAAGTTCGTCAAGGGCACGAGTTCGTCTAGGACAAAAGTTCGTCGTGCAAAAGTTCGTCTTGAAAAGGTTCGTCTGGGGCAAAAGCTCGTCAAGGGTAAAAGTCCGTCGAGGACAAAAGTTCGTCCAGGACAAAGGTTGGTCCTGCAGAACCTCGTCTAGGGCAAAAGTTCGTGTAGGGCGAGGGTTCGCCTGGGACAAAAGTTCTTCGCAGAAGTTCGTCTAGGGTAAAAATTCGTACAAAGCAAAAGCTCGCATGGGGAAAAAGTTCGGCTGGGACAAAAGTCCGTCACGCAGAAGTTTGTCTCGAACCAGAGTTCGTCAAGGGCAAAAGTTCGTCCAGGGCAAGTTCATCTCGCTAATGGAAAAGATTCGTACCGCAAAGGTTTCGTATGGGAAACGTTTTCGTAGGAAAAATTTTCGTAAGGGAAAACATTCGTAAGGAAAAGGTTCATAACCGAAGGTTCATAAACTTCGGGTTCGTATAGGAAAAAGAACGGGCCTAGAGTAGTAACCTAACCTTAACCTATCCTAACCTTTTTGCCCTGGACGAACTTTTGTCCCAGACGAACTTTTGTCCTAAACGAATTTCTGCGAGATGAACCTTCGTCCTCGACGAACTCTTGTCCGAGACGAACTTATGTCTTATACGAACCTTCGCTGGCCGAACTTGTGTTGTAGGCAAACTTTTGTCCTATTCATCTCGTCTTAAACGAAACGAACTTTCGTCCTAAACGAAATTTTGCCCTGGACGAACTTTGTCCATACGAACATTCGCGATACGAACTTTTGCCCTAAACGGACTTTTGTCCGACGAACTTTTGTCCTTACGAGCTCTTACCCGGCGAACCATTCCCCTACGAACTTAAGTCCAACGAACTTCTGCCCGAAAACCGTTCGTCGGGCCCGCGTGCACTGCCCGATATTCGCTTTCTGTTCCGTACGAATAAGGGTGAGTAGTATGGCTGTTAGCCGTATGGTCGTATGCCCGTAGATGAAGGGTTTCCGTTCGTGCCACGCCACTGCCTGACGAAATATGGCTGTATAATTAGTAGGATGCAGGAGCCGGGAAACGTCAAGCATCTGTCTGGCCGCCACAAACCCGTGATCAGGAAAACAGGGCCTGAATTTTTGACCAGGCCAGTGTCAAGCAGTGTCTTTCAGTGGCGGTTCAGATCTTTGCCTCTCAGACTTGACGTGGGCTGGTCTCATTGACAGTTCCCACAGCAGCAATCAGGAGGGAAAAAATGACGCCGCGCGGTACGACCCGAGCCAAAGGGCAAAACGATTATTCTTATTTTTTCCCGTGCCTGTGGTAAACAAGAGCGGCGCCCTGGCCGAACGCGACGGAGACCCTGCGGCCGCTGCACGCGCATGCAGGCGGCAGGGCCTCGTTCAGGGTCCACCGGGACACTTAGAGCTGGAGACTGGCCGGGTTGCCGGCCGCACGTGCCGACGAGAGACAGAAACAACGAATCGACGCCTTCTGGCTAACGGACGGGTATCAGTTGGCGGCTTTGCATATTTACCTTGGACTCAAGGCCGGATCCAAGCCATGTATAAGGGGATCTACATTGGTTTAACCTAACTTACCTAAAAATATTGGTTTTTCTAAGGATTTCGTGTTCTTTTCATTTTGTTTCGGACTTCATTTTGTTTCGCAGTTTACAAAAACTACCATTCTCATAAAGTTGTTTCGAAAACAAAATCCCCACAGCTTCCTTCCGAAAAGGGGGCCAAGACATACTGGCCCTGGCTTTTCTGCCAAAATAAAGGCATGGCCCCGATGCCCCTCCCCTTGGATATGCGAATGCTTTGTTTGGAGTCACCGGCGGCGACGTGCAGTTTTGGTTGCGGGGACGGAGGCGCGGTCAGGCATGGCCAATCCTCCTGCCCAAAGAAACAAAAACACCGATTTCGCGCACTTAGATAGCAGTAGCTAACTAAGTGCGCGAAACTACCATTAAGTAGTCAGTTAGTAGCTAGTTTCTCTGCGTTACCTCGTTTGATTGTAAACAGGGTTCCGTCGGCGGTCCTGTTGGCTTTGCTTTGTTGCAGCGGGCCGGAGAGGGTGCCGTTGACCCGATACGGATGGTTCAGATGAACCTCAAAACCACTGTCTCGGAAGCGGGTTATCGGCGTATGTAACTCCCACCGTCCTTTTGAAGAACTTGCCGACGTCCATGCTATCGTCAATTTGCGTACGCAGGCTGGCTCGCCCGCAGCTGGCGCGTATAGTTGGACCCCCTCGTGCACGTCTCCCGGGTTTTTCTCAGGAGGGGGCCAAGTCATTTTTTCATATGCTACTGGGATATTACGAAACTTATACGGAAAAGCGTTGTTTTTTCTATTCAGTTCTATGTAACTGACTTTATATTTAATGCACAGAAGGAATATATAATGTTTACTTTTGCAGCTTATATATGACCATTTTTCCGTATTCCTGCAAAATCGCCAAGCATCTAGTGTTGACCACTTGACTCCGGGGGAACATGGTCCCCATGCCCCCTGCTAGGTCCCTGAACTCAATAGGACTCATGGGACACGCAGGGGCGGACCCAGGATTTTGCAGAGGGGGTCCTTGCCGTCTCAGGGCCTCATTAACCCTCCCGGAGGTCCTCTGACCGCATCAGGAGCCTTCAACTCCTCACACAGGCCCGTGAAGCTCATCCGGGGCCCCTATGACATTCCAGGGGCCTCTATGCCGTCCTAAGTACTCATGCATCATATTGGCCATCTCAAGGGCCCTAAGACCCTCCTAATGGTTTCAGGGGCACTCTGCCATGTGGTGGCCCATTTGCCGTCTTAGGGTCCTTAGGGAGTTTCAGGAACCCTTCTATTCGTCTCAGGGGGCCATCTAACCCTCCCGGAGACACCCATGACTGCAACAAGAGCCCGTAAGGTTTTCAGAGGTTTTCACGTCGTGAGGTTTTCACAGAGGTGTCGTGAAGCTTATGCAAGGTCCCTTTGGGGCTTCTTTTGAGCCGGCCCTGGGCCCCTCTCAGGCCTCGGGGGGTCGCCCCCATCGCCCCCTGGATCCGCCCCTGCATTCTCACTGCCAAGAGCCGTGAGAACGACCACAAGCAATGGACGCAGCAAATGCACGTGCTATCCGTCAGTGTTTGCTGCAGACGCTATCGACTGTGAGGATTTGTAGTGTACAATAAAGGCGAAAATGATTGCCTGCAGGTGTGTCCGCTGCGCCAGGCATTACAGCAGTGATAAAATGTACAGTGATTGAAGTGTTCGGAATGCACCGGATATGCGGTCCGGCCGGATATTTTCGATTATCTGGTATCCGGTATTTGGCTGGATATTCCTGTGATCCGGCTGGATATTCATGTGTGTGGATTTTAGAAAATGATTGTGGGTGCCCAAAAGGCATTTGGGGCCATCCATACACTGCGTATCGGGTAGGGGAGGGGGAGATCGTGACAGGCATTTATGCCTAAAGTTCAGAGAAATGAATTTAAAAAGATGTTACGGAAGGTAAATTGCGAAGGATGTGTGACGTAAATGATGGATGACTGAACGGCGAAGATATCCTTAAAAGGAATACATCTGTTTTTTCCGTTACCTCAAAAACACATTGAATCTTGAACGCACCTGACGCTTACCCAGAAATGTCATGCTGTACCAGACGCAGTTACAAACGGCAGCAACGGTTGTTTTTGGCAAACAACACCAACGAATTTCGACCTATTCACGTAATGCATATCTGCGGAGGAAATTCAGTTCGTGAAACTACAGCGATACTTGCCTGAATACATGACGGCCGCATTCATAATTCTGATGTTCGTCAGCTGCTGTCAGCTTCGACATCGCTAAGGCTAACGACATGCGTACACGTTTTGATGTGTGTCAAGACAGCCCACGGTCAGCCCACGCTCAGCCCACGCTCAGCCCATAAAAGCGACCCCTCCAAAAGCGGCCAAAATGCACCATATGATGCATCTCGACGAGCTGAACACGATGGTGCAATTTAATGTTGGGTGCATCCAATACCTTAGCCTGCAGAGCCAATTATCAATCAAGGGGTGAGAGTTTCTCACTAATATTCACAGCCGACTGCATATAGTCGAGTAGCACCTCAAACGACTCCCCGTGTCAAGCCGAGCTCAAAACTACCTCTTGTTTCTCAATATCTTTTCAACTTTTTGAGAAACATGCATCCAGAACCGGTTTTTCACCTAATGCTTTATTTCCCATAGGCTTTAACATTGAGGGCAACGGTCGTGAATTGGCCGGCATCTACGATTTTTCTAATTTTTTGTGTATGGGTACCCTGACCAGGAACACACTGCCTGGCAGTGAAATTTGCCGGGTGCATTGATATTCTCACCGATTACAAGGGGTGAGAATTTCTCACTAAAATTCACAACCGACTGCATATAGTCGAGTAGCATCTCAAACGACTCCCCGTGTCAAGCCGAGCTCAAAACTACCTCTTGTTTATCAATATCTTTTCAACTTTTTGAGAAACATGCATCCAGAACCGGTTTTTCACCTAATGCTTTATTTCCCATAGGCTTTAACATTGATGGCAACGGTCGTGAATTGGCCGGCACCTACGATTTTTCTAATTTTTTGTGTATGAGTACCCTGACCAGGAACACACTGCCTGGCAGTGAAATTTGCCGGGTGCATTGATATTCTCACCGATTACAAGGGGTGAGAATTTCTCACCGAAATTCACAACCGACTGCATATAGTCGAGTAGCATCTCAAACGACTCCCCGCGTCAAGCCGAGCTCAAAACTACCTCTTGTTTATCGATATCTTTTCAACTTTTTGAGAAACATGCATCCAGAACCGGTTTTTCACCTAATGCTTTATTTCCCATAGGCTTTAACATTGAGGGCAACGGTCGTGAATTGGCCGGCACCTACGATTTTTCTAATTTTTTGTGTATGGGTACCCTGACCAGGAACACACTGCCTGGCAGTGAAATTTGCCGGGTGCATTGATATTCTCACCGATTACAAGGGGTGAGAATTTCTCACCGAAATTCACAACCGACTGCATATAGTCGAGTAGCATCTCAAACGACTCCCCGTGTCAAGCCGAGCTCAAAACTACCTCTTGTTTCTCAATATCTTTTCAACTTTTTGAGAAACATGCATCCAGAACCGGTTTTTCACCTAATGCTTTATTTCCCATAGGCTTTAACATTGAGGGCAACGGTCGTGAATTGGCCGGCACCTACGATTTTTCTAATTTTTTGTGTATGGGTACCCTGACCAGGAACACACTGCCTGGCAGTGAAATTTGCCGGGTGCATTGATATTCTCACCGATTACAAGGGGTGAGAATTTCTCACCGAAATTCACAACCGACTGCATATAGTCGAGTAGCATCTCAAACGACTCCCCGTGTCAAGCCGAGCTCAAAACTACCTCTTGTTTCTCAATATCTTTTCAACTTTTTGAGAAACATGCATCCAGAACCGGTTTTTCACCTAATGCTTTATTTCCCATAGGCTTTAACATTGATGGCAACGGTCGTGAATTGGCCGGCACCTACGATTTTTCTAATTTTTTGTGTATGAGTACCCTGACCAGGAACACACTGCCTGGCAGTGAAATTTGCCGGGTGCATTGATATTCTCACCGATTACAAGGGGTGAGAATTTCTCACCGAAATTCACAACCGACTGCATATAGTCGAGTAGCATCTCAAACGACTCCCCGTGTCAAGCCGAGCTCAAAACTACCTCTTGTTTATCAATATCTTTTCAACTTTTTGAGAAACATGCATCCAGAACCGGTTTTTCACCTAATGCTTTATTTCCCATAGGCTTTAACATTGAGGGCAACGGTCGTGAATTGGCCGGCATCTACGATTTTTCTAATTTTTTTGTGTATGGGTACCCTGACCAGGAACACACTGCCTGGCAGTGAAATTTGCCGGGTGCATTGATATTCTCACCGATTACAAGGGGTGAGAATTTCTCACCGAAATTCACAACCGACTGCATATAGTCGAGTAGCATCTCAAACGACTCCCCGTGTCAAGCCGAGCTCAAAACTACCTCTTGTTTCTCAATATCTTTTCAACTTTTTGAGAAACATGCATCCAGAACCGGTTTTTCACCTAATGCTTTATTTCCCATAGGCTTTAACATTGAGGGCAACGGTCGTGAATTGGCCGGCACCTACGATTTTTCTAATTTTTTGTGTATGGGTACCCTGACCAGGAACACACTGCCTGGAAGTGAAATTTGCCGGGTGCATTGATATTCTCACCGATTACAAGGGGTGAGAATTTCTCACCGAAATTCACAACCGACTGCATATAGTCGAGTAGCATCTCAAACGACTCCCCGTGTCAAGCCGAGCTCAAAACTACCTCTTGTTTATCAATATCTTTTCAACTTTTTGAGAAACATGCATCCAGAACCGGTTTTTCACCTAATGCTTTATTTCCCATAGGCTTTAACATTGAGGGCAACGGTCGTGAATTGGCCGGCACCTACGATTTTTCTAATTTTTTGTGTATGGGTACCCTGACCAGGAACACACTGCCTGGCAGTGAAATTTGCCGGGTGCATTGATATTCTCACCGATTACAAGGGGTGAGAATTTCTCACCGAAATTCACAACCGACTGCATATAGTCGAGTAGCATCTCAAACGACTCCCCGTGTCAAGCCGAGCTCAAAACTACCTCTTGTTTATCAATATCTGTTCAACTTTTTGAGAAACATGCATCCAGAACCGGTTTTTCACCTAATGCTTTATTTCCCATAGGCTTTAACATTGATGGCAACGGTCGTGAATTGGCCGGCACCTACGATTTTTCTAATTTTTTGTGTATGGGTACCCTGACCAGGAACACACTGCCTGGCAGTGAAATTTGCCGGGTGCATTGATATTCTCACCGATTACAAGGGGTGAGAATTTCTCACCGAAATTCACAACCGACTGCATATAGTCGAGTAGCATCTCAAACGACTCCCCGTGGCAAGCCGAGCTCAAAACTACCTCTTGTTTCTCAATATCTTTTCAACTTTTTGAGAAACATGCATCCAGAACCGGTTTTTCACCTAATGCTTTATTTCCCATAGGCTTTAACATTGAGGGCAACGGTCGTGAATTGGCCGGCACCTACGATTTTTCTAATTTTTTGTGTATGGGTACCCTGACCAGGAACACACTGCCTGGAAGTGAAATTTGCCGGGTGCATTGATATTCTCACCGATTACAAGGGGTGAGAATTTCTCACCGAAATTCACAACCGACTGCATATAGTCGAGTAGCATCTCAAACGACTCCCCGTGTCAAGCCGAGCTCAAAACTACCTCTTGTTTCTCAATATCTTTTCAACTTTTTGAGAAACATGCATCCAGAACCGGTTTTTCACCTAATGCTTTATTTCCCATAGGCTTTAACATTGAGGGCAACGGTCGTGAATTGGCCGGCACCTACGATTTTTCTAATTTTTTGTGTATGGGTACCCTGACCAGGAACACACTGCCTGGCAGTGAAATTTGCCGGGTGCATTGATATTCTCACCGATTACAAGGGGTGAGAATTTCTCACCGAAATTCACAACCGACTGCATATAGTCGAGTAGCATCTCAAACGACTCCCCGTGTCAAGCCGAGCTCAAAACTACCTCTTGTTTCTCAATATCTTTTCAACTTTTTGAGAAACATGCATCCAGAACCGGTTTTTCACCTAATGCTTTATTTCCCATAGGCTTTAACATTGAGGGCAACGGTCGTGAATTGGCCGGCACCTACGATTTTTCTAATTTTTTGTGTATGGGTACCCTGACCAGGAACACACTGCCTGGCAGTGAAATTTGCCGGGTGCATTGATATTCTCACCGATTACAAGGGGTGAGAATTTCTCACTAAAATTCACAACCGACGCCCATTCCGTGCTTTTGACGTCAGGAGTCGCATGGAGAACCTGATAGCCTTCAAGAAGGGGAGAGCTTTAGCTCGGCGCACGATAAGGGAAGCGAAACGTATTTCCTGGCGTGCGTAGGTAACACGCTCAACCGATTTACGCCAACTTCGCAGATCTGGGCGCGTAACAAGTGTGTTTCTGGCCAGTTTTCATCCGTGCCGCTTCCTGTGCTACGTTTGGACGGCCAGACTGTGACGCAGCCATTGGATGTGGCTAACGAGATTGCACAAGCCTTGTCACACCGTAGCAAAGGTGGTAACACGAACCCACAGTTCTTACGGCACAGAGCACGATGTGAGCAAACAGTGATAGATTTTTCCACGAGTGAATCGCAGGCATACAATGAGCCATTCACTTTGATGGAGTTGGAATCGGCAATTGTCAAGCTTCGCAATGTGTCAGAAGGCCCTGATACCATACGCAACGACATGCTCAGACATCTGCCGCCCTGCATACTTCGCGTGCTTTTGGTGGATTTTAACTCATTGTGGTTAAGAGATGAATTCCCAGCTGTTTGGCGAGAAGCTGTGATAGTTCCACTTCTGAAACCAGGCAAAAGTGGATTAGATCCTCTTCACTACAGACCCATTTCTCTTACGTCATCACTTTGTAAACTGATGGAAAAGATGGTGAACGCACGATTGACCTTTTTTTGAACAGCATCACGTTTTTACTAACGCGCAGTGCGGTTTTAGAAAGAACCGGACACAGTGGACCATCTTATAGCTCTAGACACTGTGATTCGTACCGGTTTTAAAGCGATCAGGCATATAGGCACAGTCTTCTTTGACACTGAGGGCGCCTACGACGCCACTTGGTTTCATGGTATTCTTGTAAAGCTGTTTAGATATGGTAAACGTGGTCGTATGAGTACTTTTCTTCGACTCTTTTTAGCTGACCGTTTTTTCCGTGTCCGTGTTGGAAACACACTCTCCGAAAAGTTCTCACAATTAAACGTTGTACCCCAAGGCGGTGTGTTAAGTGCAGCGTTATTCGCAGTTATGATAAACGACATCGGTGATGTGCTCCCCCAGTCTGTTGGCCGTGCTCTTTTTTGTTGATGTTTTTACCATTTGGACGAGTGCAGTAAGAGCACCATCAATGGAACGGCATCTCCAGCTGGCTGTGGACCGCGTGGAGAGGTGGAGCACCATGAATGGGTTCAGTTTTTCAAAAAATAAGACCGTAGCCATGCATCTTCTTCGTCGCTGGAGATACGGTGAAATGACTCTCCTTTTGTATGGACAGAGCATTCCAACAGAGTCTGTGGCCAGATATCTCGGGGTATATTTTGACCGCCGCCTTACGTATAATGCACATCTGGAAACTTTAAGCGATCGCTGTTTTAAGTCTCTGAACATATTAAAATGTGTGTCACGCACAATGCTGTGATATCGTTCTCTCGTCCGCTCCAAGCTGGATGATGCATGTTTTGTGTATGACAGCGCATGTGATCCAGCAAGTGCATTCTAGACACCATCCATCACACCGCTCTCCGCATCATCACAGGGGCCTTCCGCACATCACCCACTGTTAGCCTTATGGCAGAGTCACACGAGTCGCCACTGTCGACGAGGAGGAAAATGCTCGGCATGCGCTATCCCCTGAAGCTGCGACAATTCCCGTTACACCCGACGTATGACGCAGGTTTTTCACGGTCCACTGTGAGCTTCCTTCGCGGTGGATCGCAGCAGCGCACTCCGCCTTTCGGCTTCCGAATGCGAGCTCTGTTGCAGGAGTGCGAAATTCCTCTTCGAGGGGTGAAGCGAATAAGCCATCTGCCTTCTCCTCCCTGGCATTTGACGTCACCTTCAATAAACACCTTGCTTGCAGAAATTAGAAAGAATGAAGCCATGCCAAATATAATGGGATCCAGGGCGCTGGAGCGCATGGCGTCATATGGCGGATACACACTGACGTACATGGACGGATCTGAGACCGCCGGTGGTGTTCGTTGTGCGTTTGTGTGCGGTTCTGTCACCCGATCGTTCTCGTTGCCTGCACACGCGTCTGTTTTTACATCGGAATTGATAGCAATCACCAAGGCGTTATGTTTCATCGAAGTTGGTGACGAATCACTATACCTGATTTTAACGGATTCCCTTAGAAGCCTTTTTGCTCTTAGATCTTTGTATTCAGCATGTTTCCTTCTAGAGGACATTTTACTACGTCTGACACAACTGGATCGGACTGGGAATAAAATCATCCTGTGCTGGATACCCAGTCACGTCGGAATTACGGACAACGAGTTGACCGATGCCGCTGCCAGGCGAGCAGCGCTGACACTATGTACACGTTCTCTGCCAATCTTGCCAGAGACTTTTATCCGGCAATTAGGAACTTCCTGTACAACAAGTGGCAGCGCTCTTGGGATGAGACAGATGGCAATAAACTCACAATGGTAAAACCCAAGCCTGGTTCATGGTTATCCTGCTCTCGCAAGGCGAGACGAGAGGAAATAATACTGTGCAAACTGCGTATCGGTCACTTATACGACCCATGGCTATCTGTTGCTTAGGGCTGGTAGGCCTCTCTGCCATCGATGTGGTGCCTTCCTCACTGTCAACCACGTGGTCCTTTCGTGTCCATACTTGGCTGAAAAACGTTGACTTCACTTCGGACAGCACGCTTCGTCTCTGACGCTCTGCGATGTACTTGGAGACAACTCACGCTTTCTTGAATCGAAACAGCTCTTTCTATTTCTTAAAGACGCTGACTTCGATGTTTTTTACACACTTCACTAGTGAGGCAAAGCAACCTCGTTATAAGCGCACACTAACCTCAGAAGTCGGCGCGCCCGAAAACACCGATAAACAACAACAAGCAGCGAAACAACTGGCTCTACATCATGCGTGTTGTGCTGTATGCATCACTTTGTTTCACATTGAACGTTGAGAACGGCTGATAAAAATCTAAATATCACCAGTAATGGTACCGATGCCCTACAGGATTTTGACCAACGATTTTGCGCTACAGAACCCTGTCCCAATAGTCGTTCTAAAGGGATGATATTATCGCGAGCATTTGATCCCTGTGAGATTGTAATTCCTCGTTTCAGGTGTATAAAGATGCAATTGTTTTCCAGATAAATATACGTATGTTTTCGAGCCAGTATTTCAGGTGATGAGAATTAACCGAAACACACGTTTTTCTTTGATAAATCGGACAAGTAGTCGCCTATATAACAAAAAGAGGCACATCCTAGGAGTCAGACAAATCACGCGCGATGCCCCCACAACAAGGGGACACATGCCTAACAAACCCTACAGGAAATACACCATTACGTGGAAAAAAACAAATAGATATGCATGTTACACAAAACTCGAGAAAATAGAAATTAACTAAAGATAGTTTTGAGCTGAACATCACACGGAGAGTTTGACAGCGTTTACAGCGATCAGAGTTTTCGGGAGAAACTCCCACCCCTTGTAATTAATGAGAATGTCAATGCACCCGGCAAATTTCACTGCCAGGCAGTGTGTTCCTGGTCAGGGTACCCATACACGAAAAATAAGAAAAATCGTAGGTGCCGGCCAATTCACGACCGTTGCCCTCAATGTTAAAGCCTATGGGAAATAAAGCATTAGGTGAAAAACCGGTTCTGGATGCATGTTTCTCAAAAAGTTGAAAAGATATTGATAAACAAGAGGTAGTTTTGAGCTCGGCTTGACACGGGGAGTCGTTTGAGATGCTACTCGACTATATGCAGTCGGTTGTGAATTTCGGTGAGAAATTCTCACCCCTTGTAATCGGTGAGAATATCAATGCACCCGGCAAATTTCACTGCCAGGCAGTGTGTTCCTGGTCAGGGTACCCATACACAAAAAATTAGAAAAATCGTAGGTGCCGGCCAATTCACGACCGTTGCCCTCAATGTTAAAGCCTATGGGAAATAAAGCATTAGGTGAAAAACCGGTTCTGGATGCATGTTTCTCAAAAAGTTGAAAAGATATTGAGAAACAAGAGGTAGTTTTGAGCTCGGCTTGACACGGGGAGTCGTTTGAGATGCTACTCGACTATATGCAGTCGGTTGTGAATTTCGGTGAGAAATTCTCACCCTTGTAATCGGTGAGAATATCAATGCACCCGGCAAATTTCACTGCCAGGCAGTGTGTTCCTGGTCAGGGTACCCATACGCAAAAAATTAGAAAAATCGTAGGTGCCGGCCAATTCACGACCGTTGCCATCAATGTTAAAGCCTATGGGAAATAAAGCATTAGGTGAAAAACCGGTTCTGGATGCATGTTTCTCAAAAAGTTGAAAAGATATTGATAAACAAGAGGTAGTTTTTAGCTCGGCTTGACACGGGGAGTCGTTTGAGATGCTACTCGACGATATGCAGTCGGTTGTGAATTTCGGTGAGAAATTCTCACCCCTTGTAATCGGTGAGAATATCAATGCACCCGGCAAATTTCACTGACAGGCAGTGTGCTCCTGGTCAGGGTACCCACACACAAAAAATTAGAAAAATCGTAGGTGCCGGCCAATTCACGACCGTTGCCCTCAATGTTAAAGCCTATGGGAAATAAAGCATTAGGTGAAAAACCGGTTCTGGATGCATGTTTCTCAAAAAGTTGAAAAGATATTGATACATAAGAGGTAGTTTTGAGCTCGGCTTGGCACGGGAGTCGTTTGAGATGCTACTCGACTATATGCAGTCGGTTGTGAATTTTAGTGAGAAATTCTCACCCTTGTAATCGGTGAGAATATCAATGCACCCGGCAAATTTCACTGCCAGGCAGTGTGTTCCTGGTCAGGGTACCCATACGCAAAAAATTGGAAAAATCGTAGGTGCCGGCCAATTCACGACCGTTGCCCTCAATGTTAAAGCCTATGGGAAATAAAGCATTAGGTGAAAAACCGGTTCTGGATGCATGTTTCTCAAAAAGTTGAAAAGATATTGATAAACAAGAGGTAGTTTTGAGCTCGGCTTGACACGGGGAGTCGTTTGAGATGCTACTCGACGATATGCAGTCGGTTGTGAATTTCGGTGAGAAATCCCCACCCCTTTTAATTGGGAAAAAAAAAAAACCCCCCGCAAATTTCCCCCCCCGAGGGGGTGTTTGGGGAAGGGAATCCCAAAAAAAAAAAAAAAAAAAAAAAAAGAAGCCCCCCCACACCCAACCCTCCCCCCTTTTTAAAGCCTATGGGAAATAAAGCATTAGGTGAAAAACCGGTTCTGGATGCATGTTTCTCAAAACGTTGAAAAGATATTGATAAACAAGAGGTAGTTTTGAGCTCGGCTTGACACTGGGAGTCGTTTGAGATGCTACTCGACTAAAAGGAGTGGGTTGTTAATTTTAAAAAAAAAAATTCTCACCCCTTGTAATCGGTGAGAATATCAATGCACCCGGCAAATTTCACTGCCAGGCAGTGTGTTCCTGGTCAGGGTACCCATACACAAAAAATTAGAAAAATCGTAGATGCCGGCCAATTCACGACCGTTGCCCTCAATGTTAAAGCCTATGGGAAATAAAGCATTAGGTGAAAAACCGGTTCTGGATGCATGTTTCTCAAAAAGTTGAAAAGATATTGATAAACAAGAGGCAGTTTTGAGCTCGGCTTGACACGGGGAGTCGTTTGAGATGCTACTCGACTATATGCAGTCGGTTGTGAATTTCGGTGAGAAGTTCTCACCCCTTGTAATCGGTGAGAATATCAATGCACCCGGCAAATTTCACTGCCAGGCAGTGTGTTCCTGGTCAGGGTACCCATACACAAAAAATTAGAAAAATCGTAGGTGCCGGCCAATTCACGACCGTTGCCCTCAATGTTAAAGCCTATGGGAAATAAAGCATTAGGTGAAAAACCGGTTCTGGATGCATGTTTCTCAAAAAGTTGAAAAGATATTGATACATAACAGGTAGTTTTGAGCTCGGCTTGACACGGGGAGTCGTTTGAGATGCTACTCGACTATATGCAGTCGGTTGTGAATTTTAGTGAGAAATTCTCACCCCTTGTAATCGGTGAGAATATCAATGCACCCGGCAAATTTCACTGCCAGGCAGTGTGTTCCTGGTCAGGGTACCCATACACAAAAAATTAGAAAAATCGCAGGTGCCGGCCAATTCACGACCGTTGCCCTCAATGTTAAAGCCTATGGGAAATAAAACATTAGGTGAAAAACCGGTTCTGGATGTATGTTTCTCAAAAAGTTGAAAAGATATTGATAAACAAGAGGTAGTTTTGAGCTCGGCTTGACACGGGGAGTCGTTTGAGATGCTACTCGACTATATGCAGTCGGCTGTGAATATTAGTGAGAAACTCTCTCCCCTTGATTGATAATTGGCTCTGCAGGCTAAGGTATTGGATGCACCCAACATTAAATTGCACCATCGTGTTCAGCTCGTCGAGATGCATCATATGGTGCATTTTGGCCGCTTTTGGAGGGGTCGCTTTTATGGGCTGAGCGTGGGCTGAGCGTGGGCTGACCGTGGGCTGTCTTGACACACATCACGTTTTGTCGGTCATTTCAGTGATGAAAGGAAACTGTGGTGAATAGGTAAAACTTGGGCTGGCAACCAGCGTACTTACACTAGTAACATATGAGCTAACGAAAACGAGTTGGCAAGAATGAATGTTACCTACGCTTTGATTCATAAAAATGTACTATTCAGTCGCATGCGTGCAGTTAACAATCACGATCTGAGTAGAAACACTCCCTTTAATGGAGGAGCTTGCCCCAGGGCCAACTTCACACAATTTTACCTGACGGGTGTTGGGCAAAAGCAATAAGTGGGAGACAATGAAGTAAATAAGTTCCGATTGTTGCTGATAAAGCTGATTTTAGGTGGTCAACGTCATGGGCCTGAGAATATAATTATATCTGAATATTTAAACATACTTTAAGTTGTGGGCGTCCAAGTCGTATTGTGGTTGCCCCAGCACCCACAAAGAGATAGGAAACCACACCCCTGTGGATATTACCGGATGTTTGGCCTGCCGGTGTACGATCGAGACGTTGTAATGTCAGCCTACAAAACCGTTTCAGGAGCAGCGTACCCTGTGATATCAGACTGTCGATGTAACTGACAGTTCCTAGGTTTCTCTGAGCACTACTTTTTCTTCTCAGTTCGGAAGGGTTGAGACACAATTTGCAAGGGTGGGACTCAACCTCAAAACAGTGCAACGACAGTCAGTACATGCTCAGCAGCCCATTTCGTGGTGCATCATTTTTATGTTTTCCAAACATTTTTATCTGGCTCAAATACTCTTGTACAACTGTATTAAGCGGCAATATGCTTCAATGGACATACCTTAGTATTTGTAAAGAATGCTTATCAAGCCAGATATTCTAGGCCTACCAAGGCGCTATAATGGCATTCTGCGTATTATACTGGCATCGCCCTTGCCTTTTGCCTGCAGTCAGAAATGGTGAACTCCGCTGTGAACGCTGCGTTCTTTATGTATTCTTTTTTACAACGGAACGAGAAAACCTCACAATAACTTTAAGCGCTAGGGAGAATGACTCACAGATTGTTTATGTTTTCTACTTAATATCTTTCATTTTTTTAGATTTTTCTATCTCAGCTAAGTCTTTTCTTTCCATTTTCCAGCACCAAAAAGTACATAAACATAGGCAAGCATAATATCCGGTATCCGGCTGAATATCCAGCACCCCGATCCTCCCTTAGCCGGTATCCGGCCAGATCAGAGAAATCGTGATCTGGTGCATCCCTGATGTGTTCGGTGCATTCACCTTTTCTCCGTTTCGGTAACAACGGCCGTTTATAAGCACTCGCCTTCACTGCCATGACGCGCATCCGTACAGGGATAAAAACTCCCTGCGAGATTGCCGGGGACAGTCCCCCTCACTCCGAAGGTTGTAGGGGACGCGCCCCTCACGGCGTCGCCGCGCGTCGCCGCTCTTCGCCGGCGTGAATGGCAAGCCGAACTAGGACCGCGCCAAGCTGCAGGAGAGGGGCGAGTCTGCAGCCGTCCGTGGCTGAGCTGAGCAAGCTGGCTTGGGCCGGACCCGGCGTCCATCGAATCTTCTTGTCCATTAATTTCTCTTCCTCCGCGGTTCTCGCATCGGATCGCATTGACACAAGTATGTTTGTGTTGGCTGTTGGGCTAAGCATGGTGGCGGTGGCGACCCTAGGGTGGTCGTCCGCTGACCTAGCCACCAACCGGCTGTGTTTCTGGGGTTTGTCGTGCCTGCGGCCTACGAATCATAAACTGAAGGAATTGCAAGTCGACAAGACGTTTCCTTTCGGCGAACCTTCCTTAGAAGAGTTACACATCTGTACCTTTAGTTGTCAAGACGTTAGATCTCGTAGCAGAATTTATGCTTAATATTTGTCGTTCACACCTTAAGATCAGGTACTGGCCTCTTCCTACCAGGACGCTCGCGTAAGCCGTATTTTACAAGCGTGCTTTGGTCTCCGCGAAGACAGAACTTGTCATGAAGATGTCACGACGACATGACATGGCGAAGGGATATGACGTCCCGGATGGTTTGACCGGATCGGAACAGCAACTTTTCCCCTGGACATGAGTCTTTGTTGAAGTATAATTTTAGTACGTTGAGTGGTTTAGACGTTCCCTGCCATCGCAGAACTTCTGCCAATATTCCTACTATCTTTAGGATAATACACAGACAACGGCCACTGGGTAAACTTTTGAAAAATAATCTTTGACATATGGACTTTGTGAGTCGGTCGCGACATCTTACGGAGATGAGCAGAGAACTGGGAGGGGGGGGGGGTCGATTTCTGTAAATGATTGGAGGGGCGAGCCGTGGGCCCGACAACCTAACCTCCCCCCAAATGTGGGTTTTCAACGGTTTTAGCCCTCTTTGTTTTGACCAACAGAAATTTATAATTTTTTCGTTATTATTTAACAAATAAAAAATTCCATATATTCCCATGTATATAAACATATCTACAGATAGAAGGTAGAAAGATAACTGAATTGCTTTAGGTTTTCTAGTTTACTTTCTGCCCATCTCTTATCTATTGCGGCTGTTCTTTTCGTTGGTATTGCCCATTTCCTTTCAAAACCGGCAGAAAATATTGGAGGGCCCAAACAAACACTGAGGGGACCGAAGTCAACATGGAGAGGGGGGTAGGCCCTCACAAAAGAGCACAGATCGACACCCCTGGAAGAGGACGTGGTATCATGCCCTTACCGACGTTTGGTGGGACTGTTCGCAGAACGCCCCTCCCCATAGGTTCGTCAGCGTCAGCGGGGCACACCCAGCACGTTCAGGGAATAGTGGATGCAGCCAACCGGTTTTGACAGGAAAAAGTGAAACCAAATTACGGGACATTACGACAAGCCCTCTGGGACGCCGGAGCCAGGATGAAGTGGGAACGACGACTCATTTGTGGCATTATTTTGCAACTTGAACCAGCGTGGCCGCAGTTTTTAAATCTCTCACTACGTAAGCACCTCAATGCAGGCGGCTTGTGCTTGGTTCTGAATCGATTTCGGAATTTCGCATTTTCATCGTAGACCAGAATCGATTCATTGAAAACCAGTGAATCGGAATCAGATTCAGATCGTAATTTGCCGTCCAGTCGCCGTTCAGAAATGAATCCATTCACTTTTCGAAAAGCCGCTGTGAACCAGAATCAGAATGGATTCCCAGCTCAGTAAAAGAATTGGTGAATCGACTGACTGAGGTATCAAGCACAACCCTGCCAGTGTTGGATAAGCGCCCTTACCAAGTCGTTAACCCATTACGGAGCGAAGTGACCTGTGTCTATAGCGTTCTATGAAAAGGAATGACTGGCACTGCTTCCCCGCTATGCTGAGTTCTCACGTTATGGCAGTGTCCAAGGCTATTGCATTTCGACCTTTCGCTAGAAACCATGGATGTTGATAATCTTCCCTTTGGAGGCAGCAGCGACGCTGTTCTCCTGTTTCAACCTCTGGGTGTTGCCCACTACGTGCCGTTCTAGTTTTGATTGGCTCCGAATCTAAACATCGATGTCCCGGGATTTGTGTTTACGGGCGCCAACTGTAAATCAGTAGGCAAAACAAATAATGCTACCAGGGACGTAGCCAAGGGGGCCATGCCCCCCGCCCCTCCTGAGCCAAGCGGTATCCACTAGATATATAGCAGGTTCGCAGGAATATGTAACAGCGATCAAACATACGTTGCAAGAGTAAACATATGTTTTCCTGTGTATTAAATATGAGGTACGTTAAATATGAGGCACGTAAAATTGCTGCTTTTTCTTACAAATTCAGTCACATACCGGTGGCATGACAAAATTTCTCATTCGGCCCCTCCCTGAGAGAAATCCTGGCTACGTGCCTGTGCGCTACAAACAACTCACAAGAACGATGTCTCTGGATCTGTCACCAACTGCGTGCATCTGAAATGGTAGACGGCTCGTAGCCACGCTAGGCACAAGCAGCATGGGTACAGCCGTCGTCGCAGCCGCGCCCTCGCCGCAGTGCCGGTCACCCACCTCGGCGCCGCCTGCCACGTGGGCACTGGCGCTCCGCCCACCCGTGACGTCACACGGCCGCAGGGTGAGTCACACGTGACCATGCCCGCCACGTCAACCGCCAGCCACGCCGGCGACTCTTGCACTCGGAAACGGCGGAGGAACTAAAAGCCAGACCGATGCACACGGAGACTGCGGACATACTGCGCGACAAGCCTCTGATGCGGAGACAGAGCCCGCACCATTGTTCCGTGCCATGACGCGCGCGATCAGCTGGCTGCGACCATCGCTGATGAATCTTACCGTCCAGCGATACGGCTACGGCTGTACGTATGGAGATGCCCAGGAATAGGCATGACAAGCCCCACCAGTTTTCCAGCTCGGTCATTCATAATCCATTCATTCGCTGGGGACTAACTATGACTGGGTCAAATGGCACAAGAGCTATATTCAAGGTCTAAGACTCCCGGCTTCTGCCGGTGAGCACACGCGTCGTCCGGGTGTGCTGCTGCCTCTGGCACACACGGGCGCTGCTCTGGCCAGCCTCCTTGTCGAATCTCGATCTCCTACGCTCCTCCTGCATCCCCCAACTCTCCGCAAAGTCGTGTGGTTGGCCATAGGTTTATTATAAGCCCAGGTGACAATCACATGGATAGCAGAGTACGGGTCAGTTGATAAAAAAACTGATGGGCTAGTTTCCACATACTCTTTTTCCTCCGAAACTCTTTGCGGTGACAATGCGATGTAAGCCACTGAGATAGAGAAAATGAACAATTAAGCTTTCTCTCACCGAATGGTCCGGGAGCGACACAAAAAGAAACGTCTTCCTTCTTGCGGTACGGAGAGCAAACACCTGCGTTCGAACAAGTGGCATCCATGTGGAAAGCGATTACCTATTTCTTAGAGGCCTTTTCGGCGGCCTTGGTGACCTTGCCAGACACCACCTTCGGGGTGACCGCCTTGATGACGCCGACAGCCACCGTCTGCCTCATGTCGCGAACGGCGAACCGACCCAGGGGCGGGAAGTCGGTGAAGGTCTCCACAACCATGGGCTTGCTCGGGATCAGCTTGATGATGGCCGCATCTCCCGACTTCAGGGCCTTGGGAGCCTCTTCGGTGACCTTGCCGGTACGGCGGTCAACCTTCTGCTGCAGGTCGGCGAACCGGCAGGCGATGTGAGCCGTATGGCAATCCAGCACCGGGGTGTAGCCAGCAGACACCTGTCCCGGGTGGTTCAGGATGATGACCTGAGCCGTGAAGTCCTCGCAACCGGTGGCCGGCTTGTTCTTGGAGTCGGACGCGACGTAGCCGCGGCGCAGCTCCTTGACAGACACGTTCTTCACGTTGAAACCGACGTTGTCACCGGGCAGGGCCTCTGGCAGGGACTCGTGGTGCATCTCCACGGACTTCACTTCAGTGGTCAGGCCATTCGGAGCGAAGCAGACGATCATGCCGGGCTTGATGGTACCGGTCTCAACACGGCCCACGGGCACCGTTCCAATACCTCCGATCTTGTAGACATCCTGCAAGGGCAGGCGCAGAGGCTTGTCACTGGGCCGCGTGGGCGGATCAATGTTGTCCAGGGCCTCCAGCAGAGTCTTGCCAGAGCCACTTCCAGACTTGCGGGTGGTCTCCCATCCCTTGTACCATGGCATCTTGTCACTGGGCTCCAGCATGTTGTCACCATGCCATCCGGAGATGGGCACAAAGGCCACGGTCTTAGGGTCGTATCCAACCTTCTTGATGTACGCAGACACCTCACTGACAATTTCCTTGAAGCGAGCCTCAGAATACGGGGGCTCGGTGGTGTCCATCTTGTTGACGCCAATGATCATCTGCTTCACGCCAAGGGTGTAGGCAAGCAGCGCGTGTTCACGGGTCTGACCGTTCTTGGAAATACCAGCCTCGAACTCACCGACACCAGAGGCGACGATGAGCACGGCACAATCGGCCTGAGATGTGCCCGTGATCATGTTCTTGATGAAATCTCTGTGACCCGGGGCATCGATGATGGTCACGTAGTACTTGGTGGTCTCGAACTTCCACAGGGCAATATCGATGGTGATGCCGCGCTCACGTTCGGCCTTCAGCTTGTCAAGCACCCAAGCATACTTGAATGAGCCCTTGCCCATCTGAAAAACCAACACATAGTCACATCTACTGCAAAGCTACCAAAATACTTCCAGAACTGATATTCAGTTTGCAATGGAACACTGCCAGATAAACTATGTGAACTTGCCATGTGCCAAGTAAAGGAACCTGAAAACCTAAACTGATGTACTGTGTCAATTCAGCAAAGCAAATACCACCGCATCAACTGATGCAAAACATCAATATCAGCACCAGAATGGAGCAATTCACAGCATGCCCCCAAAGGCCACACCATATTCTTCACAACAATTGTAAAAAACTGGCAAAAATTCATGCAGCATTACTTGTACAATGTCATACAGAAATTAACCTGCACTTCCTCTTATTGCAAATAGTCAAAACTCAATGCAGAATAGCACACAAAACTTATGGCAGAATTCAGGGAAATATTCACTTAAAATAATGACTTAAAATGTACCTGTGAAGACCACACTTATAAAAGCTGAATTCTTAAGGCAAAATTCATTAAATATCTACTATCCTTATGCTATGCTTCAAAGCAGCTGACATGCAGTGATTTGAGTGTTTGTAAATTCATTTCAATAACATGCTTCTGGATATTCCAAACTGTTTTCTGCTATTATTGTCACCCAAACACTTTATGACAAACCAATCATATCCTGCCACCTGCTGCTAACTTGGTCACAGAAGACTGTAGACTGAACACATTGTCCAGTTCCAAACATTAAGCATTAAATGAACATAGCCTTGATTCAACCTTGCAGACAATGTTCTGACTATTTCAAGACACAAAGGAAACCTATCCAGAGAACTACTAAAACAATGAAAAGGCTGCAAACATACTGGGTGGTAGCTTGCATTCTCTCAAAATGGATTCACAAGTCTTGTCAATATAAAACTAAGATGAGCAGAATTGAATCATTTAGCAAATTATTTGATAAGATAGATAGGCAAAGGTTGACTTTAAACAGACTTAGATGCAATTAATCATTTGGAGAATTCTCTTTTCCATACCATATGTGGATTTTAGATACCTAAGCTAAAAAATCTGCACTTCTAGAACTGTAACCAAAAGCCTTTGGTTCAAATTGCACATCCTTGAAACAATGAGAAAACCGTTTCAAGAATGCCATTCCCCTAACTTCCACAGCTGGAATTACTGTTTACTTCATTAACACTGGATCCAACAAAAAAGGCATCAACCATGGCAAGAAAACAATTCAGAAGTCAGTCCCAGCATTGCAGACCGAAAGTTAGAGAACACCATCTCCTAAACTTCCTGTTTGATATAACCATGCTCAACTAGCAGAAATGCTGACAGCAAGCACAGGTCAAAATATTATTGACAGGTGAACCAAATGCAAACGCCGAAATTGAGCCTAATACTACAACAATCCCCTGACACCAAACTAAGACACGAAGTGGAGTATCATATTTGGGGCTTAAAATTTAGTTTGTTATTGGTATTGGAGTAAAATTTGTTTTGGAGTACAGATTTTTGCCCACAGTAACACTGGTTTAAGTTGGCATTCTTGGCATAAGTCAGCAGCTGTGACATCATACCTACTTCTTACCATAAGGAACAGTTATTTGCTTCCCAAGGTACAACTGTCAGCACATCTTCAATAAAGCTTTTTAAAGGAGGCGCATGAACTAACCTTTGGAGTATAAATCTTTTGGAACACATATTTTCCGGTATTCTTCAACACAAAAACTAAAAATAACACCTTCCCAACCTTGACCATTTCCCAGCAAGAACGAACATCTGAATCCCCATAAATCTGCACCAGTGGTAAGTCTTTCCACTACATTTATTAAAGCAATATGGTGAGTATGCCAATTCTACTCAACAGCAACAACCCCATAAACAACATCCATATGCTTCACAACTTAAGCACCAAGGACATCTGCTCTCACAAATTACAAGTCATACCTGCTGGGCCTCAGCCTCAAACTTCTCGATGGTACGCTTGTCAATACCACCACATTTGTAGATCAGATGTCCAGTGGTGGTAGACTTGCCAGAGTCTACGTGGCCAATGACCACAATGTTGATATGAACCTTCTCCTTCCCCATGGTGGAATGTCACTTCGTGCCGAGACTGCAAAATCCATGTGCATTTGTGAACTACACGAGTGTCCAACAAAGTAGTAACATGATATTAATACAGTGATTAACCAGTTTTACCAAGAGTACCTACAACAAGACCACATTTACCACAATGATGTAGAACAATGTAATGATAAACCACCATACATGTTTATCAATACATATTCCACACAAAACTGAGCTAAAATTCTGAACCACTTGGCAACACAATGACTGACATTTATTGCCTGCACACAGCCCAAGCTGGCATCAAGAATGTCTGAAGCAAAGCCATCATGCAAAAGGATCTACATCTTACACTGAAATTGTGATTTCCTGGAAATCCTGATTCCCTGGTCAACAACATTCAATCCTCAAATCTCACCAGCTGCTAGCCCTCTTGTCCTACCCATACTTAACCTGCAACATTTGAATCTGCTGGCCTACCCCCACCATATGACCAGCAAACATCTTCCGACATAATCTGTACTATTTCCAACAAACTATTCTCAACCCAAACCGAACAAAGAGAAGAGCACAACGAACAAGACGTAACTATATGACACAAACGAGCCCGATGAACACCAAGTCGGATGCCATTATTGCTAGTCCGAGACCGGTGCGGCCATGTGGGGGCCGAAAAGACGCTTTCAACAAATACAAGAACAACGCACAACCTCGGTTAATTCAGAAAAAGCACCACCATTTGCAGAGCAAGACATATGGCGATAGAAACCCTGAAGAGTCGAGCAGATCTTACGGATATCGCCACGAATTTCCACGCGTCCTACCTGACAGGGAGCCGGCTTAGAAAGAGGACGGATGTAGGTGGTGCTGGTGAACGAAATCCCTTTCCTCACAGGAGGCCCATAAATTAATCAAGAGGTCATATTTTGCCCAGTTAATACCTTTTTAAATTAAAAAATAATACAAAATTTGTCAATCATTTACATTTTAATCAGCATCAAGGGAGACTAATTATTATATTTTGCCTGGGCAGCGCTAAGAGGAAATGACGTCAGGGGTTGCACCAAATGGTGGAGAGGAAATGCCCTCAAGATTGGAGGTCGCTGCAGTGAAATTAAATCTTTGCTGCTTTTGTGCATAAAAATAGAAACAATTTGTAATATATACATGTAAATAACGACTTAAAAAAACTTAAGAAAGTAAGCTTATATTACTTTGTGACAACAATATAGAGTTTTTTGTGGCATAAAACCAAATTTGCGATGTAGTGATAGCAATACCAGGAGTATGTTGACCTTATATCCGGCTTCCATTGTGGTAAATTTTAAAGTAAATAATATAAAGCGTCTCATGAAAAGAAACATCGTGAAAAAGGCCATTTCGCATGTTAGCAGGAGTGGAACTGGTTAAAGCATATTAAGGCTGATCGTAAGTGAACTGGTGCATCTCAGGTAGAATCTCAAGTTGCCACGTCGTAGTGTCGACGTCGTTTTTCGTGCTGGCAAAGTTGTGGTGTTACAACTGGTGCAGCCAAGAGGGGGCCCGGGGCCCGGACCCCCTCCTTAGGCACACATTTTTGTGAAAAGCATTGCACATTGTCTTCCCAACAGGCGGTTTTCGTATGATTTCAGTTCACACTGGGTTCCGGGCACCCCTCCTTAAGAAAATACTGGCTGCGCCCCTGAATGTTGCGCCGCCCAGGGACGGATCCGGGGGTAGGGGAGAGCAGGGCATCAGTCCCTTCGCCTTCGCTTTTTGGCGTTCTTTCCGCCGAAGGCGGATAAGGGCCTCAAAATGCCCTTAGCTGCTGAAGGTAGCTAGAATTTGGGCACCTGCGCAATGGAGCATGGATGCTCCGTTGTTTAAAACGCGCCCCTGTGACCAGTAGCGGCGTAACGTCTTTTGGCAAAGGGGAAAGGGAGAGCACCAGCTAGTTTTGGAGTCATTCTTCAATACTATGCTATTTGGGCACGGTGCCCTGTAACCTCCCCCCGTTCCGCCGCCTATGCCTGCGGCGCCAAGGAGAGACCATGGGAGTGCTGTACGCTGTATCTTTCAAAAGACGCCCTTGCGGCTCCAGAAAGACACCCCTCGGTGGTTTATGGTTGCCATGTTGGTCAAAAAGCGGTTCTGTGATACCAAGGAAACGCCCGGGAATGGAGCATGGACGCCTCACCGTTCAAAAATATTCCTTTGACATCAAGGACGCGCCCTTGTGATAAAGTATGAGCTCCCTTTTGTCCCAAGGGTCCATGTGACATCAAAAGCGTGCCCTGTAGATGGTTTATGGTCAACTTGTGGATCAAAAGGGGCCCCCTGCGACACTAAGTGACCGCCCCCCAGCCGGAGTATGGTTGTACTGTCGTCCAAAAGACGTCCCTGCGACACCATGGAGGCGCCTCTGTGATGGAGTATGGGCGCCCTACCGTCCAAAAGGCGCCCCCGGACACCAGACAGGCACTCATGTGATCAGGAGCGGTGGAACATCTGTGGAGATGGAAGGCGGAGGCAAACGTAATTTTCACCTCGTTTCTTTCCATGCAACACGATAGGGTTAATGTTAAATGTTGCCCAAAATGGGGGGAGGGGCAGCTGCTTCCTGGCCCCGGTTCCAACGCCCCTGTATTTGATATGTGATGGAGCATGGGTGACTTATCGTTGTTCAAAAGGCGCTGCCATGGTATCAAGAAGGCCCTCCCGTGATGGAGTACGGGCACCCTCTTATTCAAAAGGCGCCCCAAATAATATAAAGGCACCCCTGTGAAGGATCATGACACCTTATTGTTCGAAATTACTAAAGAGCGCACATGTGACATCGTTTGCGCTTGTGATGGGATGTGGGCGAGCTTCTGTTGAACAGGCACCCTTGCAACATCGAGGAAGCGGCCACAATATGGTACTTTTATGTTATAATAGGTCCATATGGGTATCCCGCTTTCGAGCGCGTGCGAGTCAAAACGCCCCCGTGAGTCGCTTTGACGTCGCATTCCACATGCAACTGAACGTTCTGAGTGATTTAAGCGATGTTACGATCGAGTCTGGCGCCCTTCTGAAGCGATTTTGACACCCTTTCGGTGAGATTTTGGCACCTCTGCAATGTCCTTCGGGTATTCCTAAAAAAAACGCACCCCTCTCCCCTTGGCAAAATCCTGGGTCCGCCCTTGAAGTCGTGGAAACGCACAAATAAAGACTGCGACGCACGACGACTCAACGTCTATAGAATGGATTTTTTACTCATTTACTTTAATTTACTACGCCTTGACAGCGTTGTGAGAGCGTCTCTACGAGGTAGTGTGCAGGCTGAGGCTTTGTCGTGGAGATGTCGTGGGGACATACCTATTGCGTTTCAAGCACGCTGTGATGACGCTTTGAGGACATCCTGCGTGGATGCTGAGACGATGCTATGGAGACGTTGCTACAACATTAATGTATGCTGTGACGGTGTCGTATAGACGTCGCCACGACGCCCATGGAAGTTGCGCGGACGTTGTGGTAAATCGCGGTAACGTCACGATCGAAACACAACGTCCACACCACTACGTCGTAGTGTGGATGTTGTGTCGACGTCACGATGCCAGCAGTGGCATCGTTACGATGTAACATGAACGCGTGACCGACATATGCCACCTGTACGGGAAAACGTGAATCACGACTTGATGACGCTCTATTTTTCTCTGGATTTTTAACAAATGCTCATTAGCTACGAAAATTTATTTTTAGGGAACTGGTGTTGTTACAGCACCAGATTTGTTTCCTGCTTATAGACGATTTTTTACGTTTACAACACGTTTATTTACATCAGTACTCGAAGGGCTTCAGCGCACATACACCATAGCTGTCCGAATGACTGGTTTACTCCACAAGAGTTCTGTTCGGTCTCATGGAGTTACGGCGACGTGGAGCTGTCGGCATTTTTTTTCATGTCTGTTCGGCTCGCAAGGCACATCTGCTGTCACATTGCAAATGGAAACCGATGACTGCACATTCAGGTTATGGTATTGACAAACACCTATACGGACATAAGGTAAAGCAGCTACTTTGGCTGGCCAGAACTAAGAAGACGGCCACAAAACAAACTCCACAGCTTAGTGTTATTGAGCTCTTGAGCTTAAACTTCGTGGAATTACCAATGTTTAACCCGTCACCGACTGGGAGGGGAGGCAGTTGACGGCCCCCCTGAGGTTTTTCTGAGATTGCGAGAGAACGAACAAGCACAGAGTCACAAAACTTTGTGTATCTTTTGCTTCACCATTTTTACATCTTGTGTCAAAATTGTGAGCTCAGGTTTGGTCAGGTGCTTGACCTAGGTCAGGTTAAACAGACCTATGTCCAAAAAAGTTTAGCGCCCTGTAACTTTTTCGCAAAACAAAATATCTCAGCAATATTTTCAGGGATCGCTGGTCGTGATAGATGCAACAAATCTGCTATCTCAGATTTTTTGGAATTTCCGGGTCATTGACCTAAGGTCAAGCCTATTTTTAAGACATGTCGTCGTTAACATTTTTAGTGTGGAGTAAAGCAGACATCTAGTTATCGTTATTGCGCAAAGTATCAATGACTTCCAGCCATTGACGTGAGGTCAGGTCACGAATAACTGTAGTGAGCCAAAATGTACCACCGTCAAAATCAGCGATGAATTACTCAGAATGGGTAGAAAATGGCAGAGCTAGCTTACACAGACGTAAGTAATATCAGAAACCTCAAAAAGTTTGAAAAGGTAGCATATTTTGAAAACAAATAGGCTCTCGCGAATAAAGCTTCGGCAGTTGTGTAGATTGGTAACTAATGAATTTTTCCAAAATTTAACCATGAAAAACCATCACAAAACCACTAAGATCAATGAAATTTGCATGGATAGACTTTTTGGGAAAATAAAGGAACGCTAAAATTAGTTCCCGCCAATTTATTACTGCATGCGGCTGCGGCGCTCGTCGACAGCCAGCGCGAGAATTGCCGTGTCTTTAACTCGACGTTTCGGCGTATATATTGAACAAATCTGAGAAACTAGATGTGTATCGGCATTTGCGGACCTTTACTTGTGCGCTGGTGCATTTACCTATGCGTTATTAGTCACAGCCCTTGAGATTCAGGCCATTTCTCGGTCTCATGCAGTCGGCTATGAGTAAACATATATAGGGCGTAAATTCCTTACATATTATCAAAAACTAAAAATGAGGCCAGTTGCGAGCTCTACTCGTCACAAGCTTTCGAACGGAGTGCTTATTTTTTATCGTGCGACCAACCGTTCGTGAGTTAGAGGGAAGGCCAACTGCCCCCTCCCCCCCTCCCAGTCGCGCATGATCGTAACCGACCGACGGTCGTGCGAGGATTTAACTAATGTGAAGTTTTAACAATGTACACACGTGAAGATATTGTTAGCGCACCTGCAGACACACGAACCTATGGAAACAGAAGTTGGCATGCATGAAATCCTGAAAACATCATTCAAAAAACTCTTTTCTAAGCCGCAAAAAATATTTTAGTGGATAACGCAGCATATACCCGCACACATTTAGCCAGTAGCGAAAATTGTGCCGGCAGGTCACATCGCACGCGCACGCACACCGTAGCGGAAATTTCATTCGAAAAAAAAAACAGACCAAGTTTTCATCCAGCATATGCTGAAAACGAACCGATCACGCAACGAGACGAGGCTATCGAGACGGCTTCACTGGTGGGATCGTGGGCCGTACAAAGCGCACGCAGTTCAGGAGACGGTGCGGGAGGCGGCCGGAATCACGGTACTGGGGAAGCAAGTGTGTTGCTATCGCTCCAGTGGAGGAGCGGGAAGAGTGGAACTGAACCGGGGCTACGCTAGGGGTCTCTGACAGGAGGAGATGGGTTTTTGGTGTCTGCTTGGCTCAGCACAATTTTTTCAGCCAAAGCAACGGACGTATTTGTTGTTTTCTGTCCCTCGCATTATGAGGAACGGAGTAGTTGGATAGTAATGTAATAGTCGTAGTAACGAGGAGCGGGTACTAGTTGGATAACTTAATATCTTTACATTCTTCCACGTTTGCCCTAGGAGATGGAATGATTTCTTTCAGTACTTGCATCGGCCCCTTGACACCATGTTCGAGATGCTCTCTCTCAAGAATTTTCACTTATGATGTGCTGACCTCTTTATTCTCACAGCGTGGGTGGCTATTACTTTATTTTTCACGCTGCATTTTGAAACATTTCTGCAATGTCTCACAAATCTTCCACGTGCGTGATAAACGGATTGCCAGCATGGGTGGGCCGATGTTCTTGAGGCGGCTTCTGTCACTGCCCGGCGGATCCGGTGACTGTGGTCGTCTGCCTCGCACCACCCCTCGTCACGGGCCTAGCTGGGAGGCTGCGGTGGTCGGGTGTGCTATTTCGAGATTCATTGTTGGACACGAATTTGCTGCGGTCAGTCCCCAATGCTCAGACGTCTGCGATGGTTCACCTGTCCGGGGTGAGCTGACTGATCCGGCCGTTCGAGTTGATCTGGGCGTAGGCGCCAGGCCGTGGCGCCGGAAAAAATGCCGAATTTATCACACAGGTAAATGTGGAGCATTGGGCCAGCCGCGGATCCAAAGTTTGCGGATAAACATCGATGTGTTTTCGGGATTTTTATGAAGCCACCACAGGTGTAACCGCAAAAGTGAGGTGAACACGTCCCTGTTCCCCCCGGCGCCGTGACACTTGGGTAGTTACGCTACTTTGGAGGAGGCCGGGTACCTCACAGACATCATGCTGTGTACGTAATTCCATTTCGAAGCCATGGTCAGTGCCCAAATTGTACAGCGTTCCACGGCAATCGCCAGCTGCAACATCCTGTGTGTCGGAGGCCACGGTGACCTTGGCCGTCTCGCATGGCCAGGCCGGTGAAGGTCGCCGGCCGCCTACCAGACCAGCAGACATGTCGGCGGGAGGTCGCTGACCGGCGATGTGACTGTCACTGGTCGACTTTGGTACGAAAAGCTGGCCTAGGGCGCGATCGGTGGGAGGCAGCGCGGTGACGAGGTGGACGCGGTGGAGCGGGACCGACCCGATCGTCAGGGACCGCAGTGCCTGACTGTTGAGGATCTGAACCCGAGGGGGAGGGGAGCGGCTGGAGCGCGCTGTGGCCGCCGGACCGCCGAGCGTTCTGAGGCTGCAGCACGTGGCACCGGCAGTAGCCCGCCTGTCCCGCGGCTCCGTGAGTGGCCGACATGTGGAGGCGGTGGAGGCGTCTCCTGGCCGTATGGTCGCGTGGCTGGCCGAATGGTATTTATGACCGGCGGTTGGCGCGGTGCCAGCGGGCCGGTTGAAGGACGGTAACCACAACTCAGAGCAGGAACTTCATTGCGTGATCGCCGGTTTTTGCCCAGTTGCTGCGAATGCTGGTGACAAGGGGAAGCACATTCCGTTTAGCAACGAACATCACTGGGTATTGCGTGCGTACACCAATGGCAATGATGTCTGAATGGAGTTTTGAGAAAGTATGCCTCACTCGGGGCGCAATATGTTGTGGCGAAAGGTGACCTTGCCCGCCCGGCCGGCTGTGGTCGGTAATGGCCTGTGCGCACATGGTGCCGTGTGCTCCATGTGGGTGATGGGCTTTGACATCGCATGCTAAGAACGTTCATTACATGTAGGTTTTATTTTTAATAATTACCTGTTACGTTCTGTGTTAAAATTGGTTTCATGTGAGCCCGAACGCGGTTTGTAAAAGATTCGTAGGGTCTCATACCTACATATGCTCTGTTTCGAGGCACGTGGCCAGGATTTTCCTCGCTGGGGGGGAGCGAATGTCAAAGTTTGTCATATGCCACTGGCATATGATGAAATGTGTAGGAAAAGCAGCAATTTTATGTAATTCGCCTCATATTTAACGCACAGGAGAACATACATGTTTGCTTTTGCAACATATCTATGTTGACATATCTATGCAACATATCATATGACCACTATGCCGCTTTCCTGCAAAATTGCTATATTTCTAGCGTAGATCGCTTGGCCCAGGGGACCATGGCTCTATGGCCTCCCCCTTGGCTGCGTCTCTGGATTGTCATGCATATTTGCGGTGGGACAGTCAGACCATAAGATCAACGTTTTGAAATGTTCAGTCCGGGAGCTCACCAGGTTCAATAGCAGAGGATACGACTGCCATATTTTTCGGCGACGCCACCAAACGTTCTTCGCACGTCAGGCACTTGAGCGTATGGTCGACGGCGCCGCCCCTTCCTACAGTGAGACGAGTGCCAGTCGCAAACGGAAACGTAACCTTGGTTTGAGCAGGTTTCCTTTCGTGTATATGTTCCCGGATATCGTAAACGAAGCCTCATGCCGAACAACAATGCTCATTTGCATGCACCTATTGAAAGAGGTCACACGCGTAGCAGCTCTTGAGCCATTTTCACACAATGTATTTCAAATCAGAGTTACAAAGAGTTCAAATAATCTCGCTTCATTCTCTGACATCGACTTCAAGTACATCACCGTTACACATGGATTTCACACCCTCTTACAATCAATGGAAACTGCTGTAGAAACGAAATGCAGCATTCATTTCACTAACTGATCAGTTAAGTATATGTAAAGCTGAATCGAATCATTTTCATCATGTATACACCCATATATTAAGGAGCACAGACGGAGAACTAATCAAAACAGACGAAAACCAATGTTCTTCCATTACAGAAATAATCATACCGATGCAGAACAATTAATCTCATTTGCAGAACGCATCACACTCCAGCTGGCCGTCGGTCATCAATGATACCAATGCGCAGTACATTTTGATGCGGGTCTTCGCACAGCACTTGGCCTACGTCGCTAGGTATGGCACACTCGTCAGGGACAGTGAAAATCTGGGCGCGCGGTACAAACGGTATTCAATCCGTGTGTTCACCCAGGGTCCAGCGCTGTACGCAGTACTCCTCGGCCTCTGGTCAGGCGATCGGGCACTGCCGCCGCCCTCGCCACCTCGCGACGGCGACCGCCGTCTTGTCGCGCCACGAGCTTCGACAGATAACGCTGCCTGCGCGACAACGCCCTCATAGGTGGCGCTGCCCGCGCCACCGGTCAACGTCGCCATCGCGCCGATTCGCGAGAGAAGCGCTCGCCCGCGGGTCCATCGTTGCCGGCCGAGCCGCGCACTGACGCCGCCGTGACGTCACCACGGCGTCCGACCATCCTCTGCGTTGGTCCACGGTGTATTCGAGTTCTGCGAGACGCTGTTTGTGCCGACGTGCTGACACTCTCCCTCAGAGCACGGTTCAGGACCTGGTCTGGCGTCCACTGCCGAGCCACCGCGCGTCTCAGGTCACCACGGTCAGGCTGGTGCTCTCCGTCTCAGATGTAGAGAGGCGTCTCCTGGCCCGTCAATAGCCGGAACAGTGAGGTCGGCATCGTCTTCATCAGGATCTGCGCCAGCGGAAAATGGCTCCATGTCAGTTAAAAACGACAGTCACGACGATGTGTCCCATGATACGACTGGCGTGCATCTTCCATTAGAAGTTTTTATTTGTGCATGTAGAGCATAAGGATGTAGTGCATGTAGTGCACAAGGGTTCAATCACCATTCGATTACGACATATTTTAGACACCACGATAGAACGATGCCAATATTACTGCAACAAAAACGCGCCTTTAAATAACTGCGTAATGCTGCTTAATGAGCCATGCCTTCTTCAACGCACGAGCGGCAGACCACAAAATTAATCCCTTCAGGGAACAACTTACTTATGCCATTGAACAATAGCTTGGCATGGTAACACAACAACAGTATACTGCATTACATAACAATAGTATATGCAACATAACAACAGCATATAGGTGTGACTATCACAGAGTGATTAAATACCAATCGGCGGCCACAGAGTTAGGATGTTTTGGACGCCAGTGAAAGCTGGAGCTTTACCCTAAATAACAATGAATCTGTGGCCGCCGGTTGGCACCTAACCACCCTCCTGCCGTATTAACCATCCCGCTGACATGGCAGCTCACCTCTCCGACAGGGAGGCCAAAGACTCCCGCACCAGTTCAGCTCCCCGATGAAGGTAACCAGCAAGTTCCCCTGCTTACCTCTCCGACCGAGGTCGCCAGCAGGCTGACGATGCGCTCGTGTGGCACGGCCACCACGCTCTGGCTGTTGATCTCGATGATGCGGTGGCCGACGCGGACGCCGCCGCGCTCGGCGATGCCGCCGCGCAGCAGGCTGCAGATCACGCCGTTCTGCACGCTGAAGCCCAGCTGGTACTTGGTGTCCGGCCGCCGGATCCGCACCTCCACCACCGGCGGGCACGGCACCACCGTCAGCTTGACGACCGTCGCCTGCTTGGTGTTCTTGACGTAGGCCTGGCAGCTGGCCAGCGGCAGGCCGACCAGACTGATGCCGTTGATGGCGATGATCTGGTCGCCGATGTTGAGCAGGCCGCAGCGGGCGGCGGCGCCGGCCGGCGCCAGGTTGGCGATCACCACGGTCGGCACCAGCGAGCCCCAGCCGGACTCGACGATCACCACGCCCAGGATTTCGCCTTTCTGCTTCGGAACCACCACCTGACGGCGGGGATCGGCATGTCCTTAGAGCCCCGCATTGGCACACAACTGTACGGTGTTTACGCAGCATACGCAAACCAGTATATGTTACATCCCGTTACTCTCACACGACAGATATCATGGTGCTTTACTGAATACTTCCAACTTTCATATAAATGGTCAGCCAGTGGCAGGCTCTACGTTGGTGTCAGCCATGGGCAAACTTGTGGCTGATTCGCTTCAGGTGAATCGATTCGCCGCTTGATTCACTGGGCTGCGCATCGATGCCATTTTCGGTTTAAACCGACTTTGAAAAATGAGCAGATTTAGTTCCAATTCAATGAATATCTAAAAGCGAGAAGTCTGCATTCGATCCTTATTCTGATTTACTGCGTTCTTCCGTAAATCGATTCTGATTCTGATTCTGATTCACGACAAAGGTGTGAAATTCCCGAATGAGTTCAAAACTGATTCGAAACGATTATAATCTGGTCTTGGTTTGGGCACAGTGAAACGATGAGTCCTCGTTACGCACCTCTTTCTGTAACTCCTTCTTGGCAAACATTTTCAGCTCTTCGCCGAAAATCTCTTGTGAATTGAGCACCTCCTGGTAGTCCATTTCCTTCACAAAGCCGTTGTCGTCAATGCCATTGGCCTTGAGAAACTCCATGTAGGCCACTTGGAAGGCTTGCCCAATGGACTGGGCGATGAACTGAGCCTGTAACACCCACGAACAGCCCCGGGTTACGTTCTGGGCATTTGCATTTAGTGCCGTTTATTGGCTCCGTGGCGGAGCCCTTGAAAGCTTTCAGACCACGAGTAATACATTAGACGGACAAGCATCCCTTGCCAAAACTGGACGTAAGTTTTGGAAACCGAACAGCCACTCGCCACTCACAACATCTAACCGTAAACAGCGGACCGATCTCTTGTGGCCCTTAGCGGATCGAGGCTCAAAACAAACGTTCCATGTCGTGGCTAAAATTCACTTCGGCTCTCATAGTGCTGATCTTATATTGTTGCTTTTCTCGGACCAGGCTGCGTTATTTCAGAACGTCAGCTTCTAGCTCCCAGTATTCCGTGAAATGTTGATAGGACCACAGCGGAGAGTTTACGACGAGAGCCACAGCTGCTCCTCGTTTTCATGACTGGTGTAATGACGCACTACGTAAACCAAAACTTGGTCAGAACCGCGTCAGGCAGTGGTCGAGCCTTCCTCAGTGAGTTCTAAGGCTCCCAGAGAGTCGTTCCCATTACAGACTCATGCGATTCCCCATGTAGCAAAAGCGACGAAAAGGCGGCTGTGACTCACTATCACACTTATAATGTCGACTATGCGACAGATAATCTTCATCGCCGTCCACGGATGGGTTTCTTCGCTAAAATGTGGCACATTATCCTAAGCACCATTCACAGAGGCACACGTTTCTTTCCAGCCGGATATCGATCCATTTGGGCAAGGACGGCGTCAGACATACCTCTTCGCTCTCGAAAACGTGGCAGATCATCTTGGGCAGGGTCTGCAGGTGCGCCAGACCCTCTCCGACGGAAGCGCTCTCCCGGCGGCGGGCCATCAACACCACCAGCTCGCCGATGTCGGCGATGTAGGAGATGGTGCGCAGCGCGTGGTCCATCATGATCTCCTGCCAAACGCCGAGGGAGCGACGTCAAGTCAATGAAGCAGCTGACGAGTGGGGTCTCAGTAACTAGGAACGAAGCAGGCTGAAGAGCTTCATCATAACACAATCGCAGTGGAGAGCTGAGCAGCAGTAAGAAGAAATAGCGCCAAAGCTTTCCAAATCATTCTTGCGAGACATTCGAACAAAATTCTCCGAAAATCGTCTGCCGGATTTGGTTTTCATGTTTTCACAGCGTTCGACAACTGTTGCCATTCCGTTTTAAAACTGTGCTGGAGAACGATATCGCAAAAAATCGGATTACAGTCAAAACAGTAGAGGACACAAGCACAACTCCAAGAATGCTTCCAGACGGCTGCGTTTTATTCGGTGATTACTCTATCTCCTCGTTGCCAAGGTCTCTCTCACAGTGTGCTAACTGGATGCTCATTATGACATCCAGTCGTGTGAAATGAACGTCCAGGGCTCGAAAGTGAACATCAGTGACAGAAATCTTGGAGGCAGGATGTTAGCCAATTCACCCATCATCACCCAACGAGTTTTAACAAAAGTGCCATCTCTATCCACAACGGAACATTTTCTTTCCAGTGGTGAAAAATCCACACATGTCAAGAAAAAGTGTCCTTTTATGGTTCCTCTTTCCAGTTGCAGAAGCCGATATGTTTATCCCTATTCCCATATGGGGGAAGGGCTTCAAATACCCTCTGCTTTTTTGCTCGCCATTTTCAGACTTCTTAAAAGAGCCTCATAAAACGTGGTCACTTTTGCTATCTATTCTTTCTACTTATCGTGACAAGTTTTCGTCATTATATTTTCCCCAGACCACGCTTTTGGGAGGAGCCCCAGGCTATTTTTGGCATTGCCTTAAGTAACATTAGAATAGTTTTCAAAAATATCCTTTTTAAATAGAATTTGACCTTTTTATGGCACAAAGTTACGCAGACAGACACAAGTATTTATGTTTACGTGAGATCGCCATACAAGTTCCGACCAAGGTCAAAAGTAAAACTTCGGTTTGATGTAAACATTTTTATGTTAATTTCCTAAATAAAATATCCAGAATATATGTAGCTTAGACCAGTGTCCTCTACTTGTGCTCCAGGCTTCAGGTTGCTATTAGGTCGGGTCAAGGAGTTATGACCTAAAACGCCCGCACGCGCACGCCACATCAAGACGGTCATGAACAGGAGTTTTGAAACGAGGGCGATTCAAATGACTGGAAACGTTTCAGATGCTATGAAATGGGTCCAAAGTCATTGCATGACTTTAAGGTCATCTGAGGTCGTTTCAGGTCAAAGATTGAACGTTAAGCTGATGGACATGCGACCATGACAGTCTCCCCTTTTCTATGCCCCTGGCGCGGCCTGTGCCAGCCTTATGCGAACCATCTAACACAGTTCGTACTTCTGAAGTATAGAATGACTAGAAAGAGCTTAAAAATGCTTTGTACGCTCATCTTCATCCAGTTTTCAAAAACATATTTCCCTCACTTTCCAAACCCGGAAAGCGCCTATGAATTTTCTCAAAATTCCAAATGTATGAGTTGAAGGGAAAAGTCCCATCGATTACCTCTCGAGTCAAGCCGATTTCATCAAATCGGTCAGTAGGCATCGCAGTAATAACGAATAAAAAATGTTCCTATTTCTGGAGTTTCCCTTACGAAGATGCCATTTACATCATAGCGAATCGATTGCAATTTGTTGCGACAGAATCGAAAGGGTAGTTCTCCAGACCGGGAAGGGGGGGGGGGAATAAGCCTCCCCATACGGGAATGCATGAATGCATGCTAGCGCTATGGGTACAGGAGTAGGGTTAAAATGCATCATCACCTATTGTTGGGAAGCTTCAATTTAGCTTTCTTGAACATGTTTCAAATCGGCTAATTTGATTGGAGCCATTACTGAATAATTTGCAACACCATTTTAGACATGTATTCTGATTCCAGCAAAATCCACTTCAACACACTCGGGCGACGTATGTGGGGATTTAAAAATAGAATGCAGCGTCTGAAACTGGCACTTGTCCAAATTAGCGACCAATCATCGACGGCTTTACCACGTACTGCTGATCAATGACAGGCTCGCCCGGCTGCCCGCCCGGCCACTTCATTACCATCAAAGTGGCCCGCTATTGACAGCCGACCGGGAGCAGGAGACGTTCTGCTCGAGCGAGCATCGGCGGGCGAGCCGGCCGCCTTTGAAGTTCGACAGGAGCCGCCCGACAGCGGCAGCGGCGCGAGCTGTGTCTGTGTGACACGTGTCTCGAAACCTCGGCAGGCTCTCTTCCAGCACGTCAGCCCCAGCGTTGTCGCCCGGCACCCGAACCCAGGGAAAACCGGATCACTGCGCGTGGTCGGCAGTGAAAAGGAATGAATGCGAATCATAGGTGGATCTAATTATCCCTCACAGTTCAAGCTTTCCGTTTCCCGGCGTCACCATTTCCCAGTTACTTCTGTATTTCCAAACAGGAGAGTCGATTTGTATTCTTTTGAGAGAGGGCTCTGGCCCACCCAATACTGATGTGGGTCCCTTCAATGTTGGTTTGGGCTTCCCATTATTTTCTCTTGGTTTTGAAGGGAAATGAATAATAATAACGAAAAGGGCGGCCGCAATAAATAAGAGGCAGGCAGAATGTGAAAAATAAAGTCTAAAGCGATTTAACTGTCTCATCGTTCTATCTTCTATCTTTTTATACGTATGTGTATGGGGATAAATGCAACTTTTTTATTTGATAAATAGCAGCAAAAAACTTGTAAATATCCGTTTCGTCAAAATAAAGTGGGCTAAACCCGTTGAGAAACCCTTATTTGGGGGGAGCTTGGATCGTCGGGCCCTCGGTTCGCCCCTCCCCCAATCATCTGCAGAAATCGACGCCCCTGTTTCCAAAGATATTCGCCGTTAGGTATGAACTGAAACAATGTGTGTTTAAAGTGTTGTTTGGTAAAACGCCATGGCCATGGTAGCATGACCATTAATGGATAGTTTCTAAGAAGGTAAATGGCGGTGAAACGCAACGTTAAAGGATCATGGACTGTTTGCTGCCAAATTCCGGAAAAAATGGCTGCACAAAACGTACCAGACACTACACTTTACATACCGCCTTCTAAAATCTCACTTCTTCCATTAGGACAAAACTGTGATGTACAGTGATGCACAAATTCACCTTGGTCTCTCGAATTTTTTCTTGTAAACGAAGTTCAAAGGGTGAAAGGCAAATGATCTCGGCTGGCATAAACTAACCCTTTTCGTTAAGAAACAGTTCTTCGAAAGGTGATATTTTCAGGGCCATGCGTTGTGGACATCGTGAGCGCCTCTGAGGAGAAACCGCGAGGGGTAAGTTGAACATCGTGTAGGCCCTGGGCGTCCGTCATCATTAGCGTCATTGGACAAGCTGACGCGGCACGGATAACAGCGCAGGGCTGAGGCAGAGCAGATTGGACCAGACAGGCTCCTAGTCATGCTGCATGTGGTTAGAGATCCAGACACTCGAGCCTGCAGCTTAATCTGCCGTCACGGGGCGGCAGGCCTTTCAGAGAATGGAAAACTGCCCCGCCAACCCGCGACGATGCTGTGTAAATCCATCTCCTGACAGGCAGGCGACATTGGCGACATGACATTTTCTGCCCTTAGGCGTTCAACGCTTATGAGTGATTCCCTGTTCTAGGCAAAAATATGAAAGCAGTATCCTTCACGTGGTGCGCACGAGCTCTCACCAAAACATACTTTCAGCTCTGACTCACCTTTAAACTTGTGTTGAGCACCATAATCTTTTCGGTCGATATGAACAAATCAACATCCGTGCTGGGCTGGGCCTCGCTATTCGGTACCTGCCGTATGAGCAAAAGCAAGTGAACAACGACCTGCTCAAACTCGGACGACTTCAAAGTGAGTGGAGAGCCCACTTAGTTACAAGCAGACTAACATTCAGGCAAGCCAAGAGCTGTCGCGAGGGGCTGGTCAACCAAGCACAAATTAAGGTGAGTGGCAACCGATCGATTGCTCACTTTCGGCGGCGACGGTCGTGCTTAGCCATCAGTAGCGTTGGATACAGTCGAACATCAGAGGATTCCTTTGACTCGAAAAGGTTTCGAGGATTTATTAATCGGAGACGATCACTGACGCTCTTTGACCTGAGCACATTTCGTTTCGTCAGCTAAGCCCACAAGTACTCAGGGATCTTGCTGCGTTCGCGGCCCCGACTTTGGTTGACCTAGTTCCGTCTGCCAAGCGAGCGCAGTGTCAGCATCGGAAAGCGTCTGGATCAATGATCTTAGGATTAGAACTTGCTGAGCAAACCATTATAGTTGTATTGTTCCTACGGCTGATGGTTTGTTCCACCACGTTCAAGAGATATCGCATCACGTTAAAATTGGTTATGAATCAACGTTCCAAAGGAAAGAACCGCAACTAACTGAAAACGTCTTGGAAGAATTGCAGACCACTTGAATCTGCTTGTCATCTTATGGTTGCTTCTGGAAACCACTTGGAAGCATCAGCCAAGTAAGGTGAAATGTCCTTGCGGCTGGCAGTGCATTGAACGGGAACGCTTAGAACAACGTCCACGGTAAGTGCATTGGTTTCGAGACGGGCAGAGAAATGTTACATGTCCGCCCGGAATGACCGGTTTTTGATTAAGAACGAACGCAGAAGGCATACTGCATATGTTCGCCGTGCGGATCGCTTCCATGTGCTTCCATGTGCCTTCGACGGGTCATGCACAACAAAGGAGAAGAATGTGCTAAAAACCCAACCAAGAAAAATTTACAAGCAAGGGTGGGTAACTCGTCGCAGTCCAGGACTTCGAAGATGTCGTTTGCATTCCAGTTTTGAAAAAAGAAAATGCCTGAAAGCGCGTAACCTGAAGGCAATCGTCAAATGGCATTTTCACTGCGACAGATGAAATTAATCGCACGATTTAATGACTAATGAAGCACAAGACTTGCAACGATGGTGAAAAGACTAAAAAGTCACATATATCCACTGATGCACATGCGTATTAACATGCAATGCATCAAATAATAACTATCATACAAATAGTAAACTGCCATACCGTGAAACACACAGATTATGAACATGGTTGTCATGGGACACTAGAAGTTTAAATATGGATGAGTGTTAAGCCATGGTACATGTGGTCAAGGTCAGTCAGAAAATCTTTACTCATTCTGCTCGTGATCCTGATATCATTGCGACTGAGAATGCATGTGCAAAATGGCAGAGCACCACTGACAAAGTTCGTAACATTACACGTATCGCAATGATCTAATCCGGCATCAAAAGCGTCCATGCATCCACGAAACAAGCGGCAAGCTTTGATGGAAATACTTAATAAAGTAAACTTACCAGAGCCTTGGTGAGAGCCAAAAAGAGAAATATAGTCAATAAAATGCGAAAATATGTCAATTACATTAAACACGCCAAGATACATCACATTTGTTGAAAGAGCATTGTCACATTATGCAATTCACTTGCTAATCGCGGAAGCTCAGCGAAAGATGAAATATTTTCATAACGCGTTCTAAGCATTGAGAATACAGACTCGTTTCACCAAGAGATGATGGTGATGACTCGCAACGTCATACGGATTCACTTAAAAAGTCACACATTGAAACATACATCGCGTATTTCATTATATTATGCCTAGATGTATTCCGAGCATTTGAAGTGGACGGAAAAGGCATTGGGGTCCATTCTAAGTCGAAATCGCCACGCAGACTCCGTGACTCCAACTTCGCCGTTCCAGCGGCCTCGGATCCTGAGTAAATATCCCCTCAGGCACCGGGCGAGATGGCGCTGGGAGCTCAGATGGCGCTGAGAGATCTTTTACGCGCGTCAGGACCGCGAGACGGCCGGCCCCCACCCCGCGGTCTGGGCGACCCTTTCTGTTCTCGGTCGTATGCTGCTGGTTCCCTGTGAGCACCGAACCCTGGCCAGGACCGAACACGACCCGACTGCGAATAGAGCGCGTTACCAGGGTCGCAGCAGGCGGGGAACTCGATTCCCGGCAGGGGGGCGGACTCGGGCCACCCCTGAAATCTCGAGAACTACACATCCGATTTCATCGCAACAAACGGCAATCGATTTGCCGGGACGTGAACTACATTTTTATAGAAAGAAATTTTCGAAATTTTGAAATGTGTGGATACAGGGAGGCAAAAATGTCAAAATGGGGAGTATTTTTCAACTTCTTATAACTCCGTTGTTTATGGACCGATTTCGATGAAAGTGGAGTGAATCGAGAGATTATGGATAGGGTTTTCACCATGGGTACACAAAGCTGAAATTTTCAGAAAATTCATGGGCGTTCACAGGCTTTCAAAAATAGGAGGATTAATTTTCTAATAACTGAATAAACAAAAGAGGCAAAATCACTTTTCTGGCTTCTGCTAGTCATGTTATGCTACAGAAGTACAAATCGCATCACATTGTTTGTATAATGTTAGCATAGGCGGTGCCAGGGACATGAAAAAGGGGGAACTGTCAAGATCACACGTTCTTCAGATCAACTTGTGACCTTTCACCTTAAATGACCTCCAGTGATCTTGGGGTCACTTGGAATGGTCTCGTGTGCATTCAATATTGTCTGTAAACGTTTTCAATTATTTGAATTCATTCTATTTCAAAAATTTCATTTTACGGCTATTACGATATATGGTACGCGCACTTACATTTTAGGTCATAGCTCCGTGACCCGACCTGATATCAAGCTGAAACTTGGTACACAAGTAGAGGGCACCGTTCTAGGTCATATATGTTCTGGGTTTGGCATTTGAAAAAACGGCGCCGAAATTATTGCAAAAAACAAATTTTGACTTTTGACCTTGACCTGACCTTGTAAAGTGACCTCAGATAAACAAAATTATATCTGCACATTGCCCAACTATTTACCTGTACATCCATATAGAGTTTTAAGTTCTATCTTAAAAACTCTGTTTTTGGCAGACATTTTCCTTTTACCCTGAACATGGCCAAAAATAACTGAGGTGCCTCCCAAAAACGTTGCCTGGCTCCGCCCCTGAGCAAAAAAGAATTTTGAAATTTTGTTACGGGACGTAGAAAGAATAGCTAGGTAGAGTGACCAAGTTTCGTGAAGCTACGTTAAAAAGCTTGGAATAAGCAAGCAAAAAATCTGAGGGGGAGCGGATTCAGCCCCCCTGCCTTGAATAGGCTTAAGGCGGATCTGGAACATGGCAAATTGTTGAGCGAAACTCAAGTCTTTCATTATCTGTCGCTTCATGCTAATTAAGGGGCTCTTATTCTTAGTTCGTGTGACGCATAAAGCCCTCGCTGCCGCTCATACCAGGTACCGGTACTGGTACCGTGCCAGGTACCAGGTACCGGAGGCCCCGTCCCTCCCGTCTTTTGGTTTTCCGGTATAACTTCTCAGCGACAAACGCCAACAGTCCCAAATTTGCAGTACTTTTCCCGAAAAACATTAGACCTCTTGACAAAAAAATTCGGCCTGGTCACCACAGCCCAAATCATGAGGCCATAAGCTTAATCGTAGACGCGGTTTTCAGCTACTGTTAGAATTCCGGCATTCGTCTTTTCCTTTCGACATGGCTTGCAAGGCGTTCATCAGGAGCGACGCAAAGACCAAGTGGCAGATCACGCCATTGATGCGTGACTTGAGCTGAGGCCAGCATCAGTCAGTAGCAAGTTTTGCTCAGGGTCGAGTTAACCTCTTCTCCGAGACAAATCTGCTTCTAAGGACCAAAGTATTGCAGGTACAGAGAAACAAATGACGCTTTTAAGGCAAATTTCCATATTAAGAATATGTCCAAGACAAGAAGTCAGGTCATGACGTAGTTTGACCTCGTGACCTTAGTAAACCCGGAGTCCCTTTTCGAAAAAAATGGTGTCCGTCATAAAAAAAATTATTCCAGTGAATGCTGTACACAGCCATTCTGACCAATCTTGTCTCAGTAATGTGCTTCTGAAGCCGTCAATATTTGTATTTTTTTCAAATAGTCGCCTTTAGGATTTTGACCTGACGTGTGACGCCAACAACGGTCTTCAGGTTACCAGATGTGGAATATTCGAGGCCAGAGGATGACGACCTACTGATTTTGTTTTAAATCGTCGAAATCGGGTCAACCGTTCTTAAGACAGGCCTGCCGAAAACGAAATGCCTCCCAGCAAGCAACACCCGGTTAGCAAATTCAATTTATCGCATTTTGTCACTAAAGGAAACAGCTCATATACGTCCACCGATCACAAACTTAATGCAGTTCTGGCCTTTCGGCAGGCTTGTCATTGCCGTTGCACTGCTGGCCATATGTCCTGCTCGGGACGGACCAGAGGCTGAGGCGTGCAATGTGCATTGCATGTTCCCGGGCGATGCGTGAAATACATTTAACCCTATTCCCAGAGGGCTAGACGGTATGGTCGATTCCCGGCAGGGGGGGCGGATTCGCCCCCCCCTGAGATCTCGAGAACTACTTGTCCGATTTCATCGCAACAAACGGCAATCGATTTGCCGGGACGTGAACTACATTTTTATAAAAGGAAATTTTCAAAATTTCGAAATTTGTGGATACAGGGGGCAAAAATGTCAAAATGGGGGGTACTTTTGGACCTCTTATAACTCCGTCGTTTATGGACCGATTTCAATGAAACTGGCATGAATCGAGAGATTATGAATAGGGCTTTTACCATGGGTCCGCAAATCTGAAATTTTGAGAAAATTCATGGGCGTTCACAGGGTTTCAAAAATAGGAGGATTAATTTCCCAACAACTGAATGAACAAAAAAGGCGAAAACACTTTTTTGGCTTCTGCTAGTCATGCTATGCTAAAGAAGCACAAATCGTATTGCAATGTTGGTATAAAGTTAGCATAGGCGGTGCCAGGGACATGAAAAAGGGGGAACTGTCATGGTCACACGTTCTTCAGATCAACTTGTGACGTTTGATCTTAAATGACCTCCAGTGACCTTGGGGTCACCTGGAATGATTTCGGGTGCATTTGATACTATCTGTAAACGTTTTCAATCATTTGAATTCACTCCATTCTAAAAATTTCATTTTATGGCTATTGCGATATATGGTACGCGCACTGACATTTTAGGTCATAGCTTCGTGGCCCGACCTGATATCAAGCTGAAACTTGGTACACAAGTAAAGGGTACTTTTCTACGTCATATATATTCCGGGTTTGGCATTTGAAAAAACGACGCCGAAATTACTGCAAAAAAATAAATTTTGACTATTGACCTTGACATGACCTTGTAAAGTGATCTCAGATAAACAAAATTTTGTGTGCACATTGCCTAACTATTTAGCTATACATCCATATAAAGTTTTAAGTTCTAGCTCTAAAACTCTGTTTTTGGCAGACATTTTCACTTTACCCTCAACATGGCCAAAAATGGCCTGAGGTTCCTCCCAAAAACGTTGCCTGGCTCCGCTCCTGAGCAAAGTAGAATTGTGAAATTTTGTCACAGCACGTAGAAGGGATAGCTAGGAAAAGTCACCAAGTTTCGTGAAACTACGTCAAAAGCCTGGAAATGGCAAGCAAAAAACCCGAGGGTGGCAGATTCCGCCCCCCCCACCTGCCGGGAATAGGGTTAAAATGTGTTTAAACGTGTACGCACATTCTGTCGGAATTGGAGCACGGTAATATGTCTCATGAACGTCTTTCTGTTTATTCATGACTCAGTTACTGAATACCTCTGAGCGAATCGGTACGTATGTACGGATGTACGCTTTCAGATGTGTTTTCAATCAGTTTAAGTAACTGCAACCCAAAACTCCTCCATAGGAGACAAAATTTGCAAGATGACTGCAGAGCGACAAGTAAAGTTATGTAGTGGATTTGTATGCCAAAAGGCAAACATCCACTCGTTCGACCAGACATCAAAGGAGAAGTTTCTAGTGAAAACACCTTTCAGATCCAATCACACTACCGCTGAACTGCCAAAGTTGGGCTCTTATATTACAAAAAGGCATTCGGGACATGCGAAAACGCGACCAACTACAGGTTTCCACGGTACCATCAGAATGTTTTCCAGATAATTCTCCTCAGAATACCCACTGCCCTTTTTTAAATTGACGTAACGTACGCTTCTGTCCGACCCACTAGACCCCAAACAGACACTCGCAAACCCAAATAGTTTCCACTCTTTACAGAGAAACCAAGAGCGGTCTTGTTTGAATAACTCCCAGGGCCCAAATATTTCCCGAACAAGCCCGCCGGCCTTTCCAGTAGAGTATATTCCTTCTCCTAAAACCCAGCAGCCACTAGAGATAAGCATAAGCCCCGTCATCATCACAACGACCTCTTGCATGCGAGGGGTCATTGGCCTATCATGACCTGGCCATGACCCATAGAATGTCTAGGCAAGTCTCGACGACAGCCTCGGATCAGACATTACCAGCCTCCCTGGACAGGTGCTCCTCTCGCCCATTAGCTTCCGCAGACAGGCGCTCCCCCCCCCCCCCGCTGCCGTTGACAGATGCTCGCCCTGCCGGCGCGGGGGACCCATTGCCGCCTTACCCGGATGTGGGCCACGGCCGCGTGCACGGCGCGCTGCTTCGCCTGCCGGCGTCTCCGGCTGCCCAGCGGCTCGGCCGGCTCGTGCAGCTCGGCCGGCTCGTCCAGCTCTACGGCGCCGAGGTAGCGCAGGCGGAACAGCGCGCCGAAGGCCGGGTGCGTCGACGCCCGGCGCGGCGGGGAGGTCTCGTCCTCCTGACGCAGCGAGAGGGTTAGGCTCTCCTGGCGCAGAGAGAGGGCCAGGGTCTCCTGACGCAGCGAGAGGGTTAGGTTCTCCTGGCGCCGCGGGGAGGTCTCGTCCTCCTGACGCAGCGAGAGGGTTAGGCTCTCCTGGCGCAGCGAGAGGGTTAGGCTCTCCTGGCGCAGCGGGGAGGTCACGTCCTCCTGACGCAGCGAGAGGGTTAGGCTCTCCTGGCGCAGCGGGGAGGTCTCGTCCTCCTGGCGCAGCGAGAGGGTTAGGCTCTCCTGGCGCAGCGGGGAGGTCTCGTCCTCCTGACGCAGCGTGAGGGTTAGGCTCTCCTGGCGCAGCGAGAGGGTTAGGCTCTCCTGGCGCAGAGAGAGGGCCAGGGTCTCCTGACGCAGAGGGGAGGCCTCATTCTCCTGACCAAGGGAGCGGTCCTGATGTGTGATTATGGTCTCCTGATGTGGCGAAAGAGCCAGGCCCTCTAGATGCACCTGGGAGATCACATTCGCCTGCCACAGAGAGAGCCAGGGCTTCCGGATACGGTGGGGGAATCGTGGGTCCTAATCTGGAGGCAAGCTTAGTATTCTGGCAAGACAAAATAACTGTGGTTTCCTGATACAGCGGAAGATTAGAATCTCTCGATGCAGCGGAAATACGACAGCGAAGGAAAGCTATGTCGACGACGCGCTGCCGCACGACAGCCCTTGGTCCAGCAGGGAAGGTGCATGTCCCCAGTTCTGAAGGAGGTAGAGCCTTGCTATTCTGTACGGAGGAACGCGTGACCGCCATGGGAATTCCGGGGTCATGAGGATGTCAGAAGAACCCTCAATCTTCTTCGTGGACGCGCCTAAGTGGATGGGCATGCTCCATTCAAGCCTATTGCCAGTTTTCAGGTTTTAAAATGAATGGAGATAAAAAGAAATGTAACACTGCTCATCCGTCTGAAAAACAAACTTGCAAACGCATTTCATCGGGCTCTTCATTTACCAAAGGGTACGTTGCCCACTTACAATCCCTTAGGTGCGGGATATCCAGACGACGCACTGCGGTGTATTCAGACCCTTCAGAGCCGAGACCAACAAAACGAGTTTTTCTCGGCTCCCTCGGCTCCCCGCCCGGGCCGAAGTCAGTGCAGGATGGCGCCGGATCCGGAATCTTCCGGCCAGGGGGCCTTTCATGACGCGCGCGAACAGCGACAGGCAGTCGGACCGTAAGTGTGTCGCCGGGCGCCCAGCGGGCGACTGATGGCAGCGCTCCGTGAACGCCCGGCAAAGGTCGGGTTCAGGAGGAGCAGATACAGTGCGGGGTCGTTCCACGACCGAAGGCAGCGTGTTCACAACGACGCGGGAAGCAAGTGGAAGCAGGCCTAGCCGCGATGTTTATTGTTGTAATTCTCATTTCCAACGGGTTTAACAAATTCCAGTGGCCGAGAAGACAATGGCACATTTTGATGGCATACGGAGAGTGCAGGGCAGTCTGGGGCGGTTTGAGTCGTCTGAAAAGTTTGTTCTCTGGATCTCGACCCTTTCACGCAACATTGGCCGCGTAGGCGAGTCGTAGTCTTTGGCTTTGTAACTTGTCCGGAGAAGGGCGCAATTGAACCACGTGTGGAGTGCGAGTCAGGATGGCTTGCTAATTCCTCCTCTCACCCAGCGTTCTGAGGCAGATATAAGAAAACTCTTTTAACAGACCCCCTTCTTGTAACGCCCTTCACAACAGGAATTCGTGGAGGAGGCTTGTACTGCCTGTAAATATGCCTTGGCGGGACTACTAGCTATAGCTCTTTGGTATGCTATGATAATGACCACTCCCGTGTTTTTCATTCCGTGGAAATCTTTAATTTCATGACGATGGTCCGTAATGCAATGCATGACTTAGGTGGTTCTTACCTGTGCTACTTAATGTCATATGCGAAGGAAGTGTCTGACGTTGGTAGGATCGGAATCATTATGAAATTAATTATTTCATTTTTCCGTATAACTTGTTAACATTTTCCACAGATAACAGAGCAACTGCCTTCTTTCCGTACGGTCTTGATTGCCTTTTAGATACTTGTCTTAGTAGATACTTGCCTTACCTTTTAGATCTTGTCTTTTAGATACTTGTCTTAGTAGATTAGATACTTGTCTTAATTACCCATCGTGTACCTATCCTGGGACTGAGAGCAGTCTCAATGACCGAACCGAAGTTTTGGTGTTGCGCACCGTTTCCACCAAGGAGATCGGTCCCGTGGTAATTCCACCATCCTTTGTCCAGCGCCCCGTGAATTACTGAAAACTTCGTGATTTCTTCCATGCTTTTCGTTAGCCCAGGTTATGGGCGGCTACGACAGCACGACAGTTACTAGCCCATACGACGGCACAATATATTATTTTTGACTGTTGACAACGGGGCTCCTTCAAAAGTCCCTCCAGTTTTAATGAGAGCGCCACCAAACCACAGCACGTGAAAAAGGTGTTCCAAGATTTTGAGTTTTTCGAGGACACGTTTTCTTAGCGCCTCTGGATTTAGACACGACTGCTGGTGGATTTTTACCCAGCGAGAGCCTTAGAACCTCGCCTCTTAAGCATTTTTGAAGAAAGTTTGACTATTCAACTTTTTTCTCCGGCTCCCTCGTTTGCGGCAAAAGCGGCGTGACGCTGCTGCAGAGCAGAGGTGCCCTGTGGCGGCAGCTCGATGGCAGGGGACTGACCTTGATCCGAGAGACGGCCTCCTCGGCTTGCATCATGCGCGTGGCCTTGGTCGGCTGTCCGTCGCAGACGAGCTGTGTGGACCCCAGGTACCGGGCACGGAACAGCACGCCCTCGATCAGAACTGCACGGTCGCCGGCGCTGCGTAGGAGCGGCGGGAGGTCAGCACGCGGCCGGGGCTGGGACTTCACTCATTTGGACAAACGCGGCAATGCGTCTCCAAACGGAGGCATAAAGTGGAGCAAAGGCGTCACGGGGCACAGATGAGGGGACCTTTGTTAAAATGTGCTCGGAAAATTGTGAGTCGGCCCTTTGCATAAGTAAGGGACAGGTCAGATCGTGAGGAATGTCGCACGACTGGCGCCGTAATCACTGCTCAAACCTTAAGAAACCCCAAATTTGAAAAAAAAACATTCATCCTTCAGAACGGTTCACCCGCAGAACTGTCCCGAAACCCGGTAACATCGGCAACATGCGAAGCAATGCCGAACAGATTGCCGACTGGGAGGTACACCCTTTGGGGAACAGGAGGTGATCAGAAATACGTTGGTTTTCATAGCCAACGTTTACGTGAGAGACCAAAGGCGCGATCGAAACGTGTTAAGCAGCTTGGCTTCAAAATAACATGGCTACCATGCTGTGTCCTTCAAGGTGCTATTGGTTCGAGATGATACTGATGGCTTTTATCGAACCAGACCAAGTCCCATAACAGCGACGTGAGGTGGCCTCGTAGCCATCAATGTGCTCTAAAACGAACGTAAAAGACGGAATATATGCCAGTAAAACCGCGAGTAAGATCCAAAAACATGAAGTGGTTTTCATCGTCGTCGGCAACCGATGGGTAAATTTTATTGACGTCCTCAAAGTCGTGCTCACACTCACCATGACAGTCGAGATGATCCAAAACGGGTTGAAAGAGAGAGAAATACAAGTTCGGTAAGCGCGACATGGTGCACCGGTGCTTATTAAAGGTAAGTTTCACACCGCAGCAAGCTCTGAAGTTGAGCTGCTGGAATAATTTCACTCAAACCACCAAATATTGTTCCATTATTGCATTTTCGCAACTTCTTGAAGTACATCGCAAACCTGCGTGGTACATGACAGACTACTAATTTTGACCTATTTCCAAAACGAAACAAGTGCCATTTTCCTCGCTTCGTTAAATGCCCACATCTGCGTATAAGCAATGACGATAACGAGGAATTTGCCGACAAGAAACGTACCTTCTTTCGTTTTATTCTTCTTCTTAACAGCTTCTTTTTCCTGCAGCAGAAGCAATTACATTAGTAAAGAACTAATAAGATACCTGGAAGCTATTTGCAGTTCTCGGAAAGCTCATTGCGACGGTACAAAACCTGCAATAACAATCAAGCAAATGGGACGAAGGATATTGCTATCGCCGTTTCGCAGTGATACGCAAAGTTGACGGCTTCAGAAACGTCACAGAAAGCCCACCGAGATCTAGACTGACTACCGCCATCACATGGACAAAATTTCTTTGTGCATTGCCAAAAGTTTGTCTCAAGAAGCGAGACATATGCATATTCAGCAGAGAGGCAGCAGCAACAGCCTGTTCTGGAAGCAGAGCCATTTGTTCTTTCCCTTGGAAGACGGGTATTCTGGTAAAGCCGGCCACGGCTTAGCGTTGAGCACATTATTAAGGGGGTCTTTGTCTTCGATAAAAAAGAATTGGAACGTTGTATTTCAAAGTTCTTTGCCGTCATGTACTGTATGAGCAGGCACGGAGAACTAGATAAAAAACCGAGCGTTTCACATGATTACAACGTCTCGGGCTGGGAACTACCAAAGACGCGTGACCACGAAACTCGCCTGTCGAGTTTCCGGGCCACGAGTCGTCAGAAGCGGAAATCAGTGAGCTGGGAAAGCCCAATAATTGAGCTGCTCAAGTGCACGAGGCCTCTCTTTTGGTGGGCGCCGGAGGCGGCTGACGGGGCGAGTTCTCCGGGGACCAGACTGAGACCAGGGACCAGATCAGGACCAAACCAGACCAGACCAGACTCTTCACCCCTTGTCTGGCGCAGGCCGGTGCCCGGGAGGGGACAACGTCAGTCCGCGGTGCCGCACCTGCTGTCTGTCGGCGGCTGCTGGAGAAGAAGGAGCCAGATCACCGGTCGTGTGCGACTTGGGCATCCGGGGACGCGTCTTTCGCCAGCTCTGCGAAGAGACAGCAACCAAGCTGACATACATCGCGATAAAACATATCTGGATATCCCTCACACAACCTCTGGTACCAACTACATCGCCGTTGAAGAGAAGAAAGATGCTGTCGCATTGGCTGGTGCGCTCGTCCCGGGCTTCCACATCACCGAGCACGCCAGGCAACAGAGGCCGGCGAGAAGCGGCGCCGCGGATGGCAATCCCATCGTCCGGCGCCGGTAATCCAGACGCCGGCCTCACGCGGGCGCGCCGAGCCGCGCTGAGCCCGCCGGTAATCGCGCGCAGCCCGGCGGGCGCGGCGCGGACGGGCGCCGCGCGGCCGCCAGCGCCCGGGCTCATCAGCGCCGCGCCGCCGCCGGCCAATCAGCATCCAGCCGCCATCAGCCGGGAACGGAAAAAGCGGCCGCGGCCGCGGCGCTGTTCTGTTCGCCCTCGGCCGGCGGCGGGGCGCCGTGGAGACCGCGCGGCGCGGACGGCAGAGGCGGGATGACTGTCGAGGAGGCGTGCAGAGCGCTGGGAGCGACGCAGTGGGAGCGAGGCGGAGTTCCGGGGTCGCAACAGGCTCGCGGCGGAGCGCTGACGGCGGGTATTCTGAATAAAACTTTCTGGTCACGGGACACGGGGAACACAGCAAACTTTGGTGACACAGACCGTCAGAGGTCGGTAAGTGTCTTCCCCAGACAGTGAGTTCCGTTCACTTAGCTCAGACGACATATGGGGGGGATAAGTCAGCTTAGAAACCGCAGTTGCAAATGTCTGCGGTACTCTACGTTTCTATCGCAATGCATTTCCAGCATTCACAAACCACCTTTTTGAACAGGCTCCACAGACACACTGAGAAATCCACCTTAATCGAGGCAGGACCCTCTGTTCCCGGTGAGTCCTGCCTTCCTCGGGCAAATTTGGTTTCAAAACGGTCGCGAATGTGCCGCTGAATCTGTTCTCCCGCGTCCCACGCACGTGTCTCGAACGGCCGCCACGCCGCGCCGGGCGACGGTTCGGACCGCTTCGCCGCGTCCATGGAATCAATAGAGGCGCCTGGCGCCGGCTGCCGACCTCATCAGACGCGGTTCAGCGGGCTCGGCCGACAATCGAGCCGGTGGCGTCGCACCTCTGGTGGCCCCGAGGACCGTCGCCGCCGCCGCCGCCGCCGCCGCTGCAGCCCACACTGAAGAGCGACCCCGCCCGGAACGTGGCGTCCGCCTGCGTGCGGCCACGTCACGTGACACTGTTCAATTTGTCAGTTTACGAGACAACGGCCACTAAGTCCGCCGTGCGGGGGGCGACCGGCTCCGGCGCGCCATCGTTTGCGCTTCGAATTGGCGACGAACGGCCGGATGATAGCTCGTGCGGCGCGTCTGCAGAGGGCAAACGTACGGCTGTGGTGCGCGCCGACCGGTACGCGTGCTGGTCCGAACGTATCGGGCGACACGAATGCGGGTTCGGTGTATCGCCGACGGTGTCCGACGACGGCAGAACACTCAAAGTTTGTCGGCTACAGATGAACATCGCTGGATGGTACGACAAGAGAACACAATTCTTAGGGCATGATGGCCGCTGTTGCTGCTGTTGCAAGCCATATGTGAAAGTCCACACCACGCAACTTTTGTCGCGTCGTTTTGACAGGGTCCGAGGATAACGCCGTGTAGAGGTCGTGCAGTGCACTCAGTGCATCATCTGTGTCATCGCAACTTTTCCGGTTCTTCCATGCGTTGGTTTGGGTTGCAAACATTTTGAACTAATTTCGTGAGCACATATGCATACTGGATGGCATAGACTAGGCACGGCTTGTTTTGTCCACCAGAGGCATGGTGGCACGACATTGAATTATGAAACAATTATTCGTTAACCAATCGCCGTAACCCGCGGTTTAAATGAAATGTTTTACACGCTGGCCACCAGGGGCCTAATATGTGGAAATCTTGGAAGTGCGGAGAGGCGGGCATTACTTACTTCCAACAAATTAACGCCTCGCCAGTTTGCCGAAATTGGATTTGCGTCAGAAACGTTGGCGGTTGGCTAACACTGCCCAGCTGTAGACGGCAGGGTTATGAACTCCACTCTGGGGCCTTTGACCCATGGCTTCTGGGTTTTCTGTGGTGCAGATGCTTGCTTTGTCCCAAAGTGTTTTGCACTGGGCCAGAAACTCAGACTAAGACCCAATATTCTATGAACCCAGGTCGACAAAAGTTAATCCTCAGATCTCCGCATCCAGAATAAACCCATATGAAATGCCGCATTTGTATAAATTCTTGGTCTGTCTTCTAATGTATCTAAAACATTGCCAAGCTGTCATGGGTTCGATCATGACAACAAGATAAACGTAATGCATTCCCCTCACTTCCTGCTAGAAGGGATGGTTTCCAAACTTTAGTGGGGTTTTTGCCCCACATGAAGCAACTTCTCAATTCATTTATTTTTCTTTCTGTTGAAATCTGTTTCACAAAGAAGTCAAAATCGGACCAGAAATCAGCACTTGGAGATAGTTCGTGTTAAACATAAAATTCAGGACATGGACTTCCATTTTTCTCATCTGAAAACCCATGTATGTTGTTGAAACGTTCTGGCGAGCAGTCAGGTTGCTTCGTCATCACATTGGTGGCTTTGTTCCCAAAGATGCATTCTTAGATGGAGCGATATAACACGAACCCCGAACACTTAGGCCAGATCAAGTGCTGAGATATTCAAATAGACTCAATCGAAGGTTCAAGAACCATCGAGCACTCGACCATTCAGCCAGGCTTCGTTTTTGTTTGTCGTGGTTCAGGATTCGCATCGCAAAATGGGTTTTGATAAGAAAATCTGGCTGCAGTCCAGAATATGGCATTATCCAGAACATACGGCATTACCACATATGGCGATCATACGGGACACAAAAAGGAAAATTGCACATGGGCTAAGTCACGATTCTGAAATGAAAATACAGGAAATAAAGTGAAAAATCGCACATTAAATTTAAATAATCAAAATTATAGAATAGAAACAATGGCTGAGGCTCGAATCCTCAGAAAGAACTAATTATGAGAAAAGTTCAGTTATAGCACAAGTCGACGTTCAGACTCCATTAGAGGAATTCGTTGTGGGGAATCGTCCCGGTAATGAAAGAAACATGTGGAAGCTACAACACAATTTTAACTCTTTCAAAATATTAGCGAACCAAGTTATTGGTAAGCAAAAACTTTTGTCTACTTGTGTCGTTAAAAGATTTTTATGATAATCGCTAAACACAAAAAGAACCATCGCCATCTTCCTAGGATTGGTATAATGTCACCTGTCCCCAAATAATGAATTCCGGCGAACTGAATGGATTTCTGCAGATGCCCCGGAAGCTAATCAGGTGTCGGCTGCAGACTCTCATTAGACCCGAGATCAGGCAAGACTCCCATTACGAAACAGCCGCTCGCATCCAGTGCCTGGGCTGGGATAGCCCAAGCGCGTGACCTAAATCCACGAGAGAATGCACTGTTCGCCATACTCTGCCGTAACGTACCGTAACTGCCGTATGGGGTGAGTGAAATACTACACTCACCCCAAAGCCCCATATAAAATGAGCCCTCTCTCTCCTTACCTCTTTCTTTCCATTTCTCTCTTTCTTTCTTTCTCGCTCTCTCTGTCTCTTTGTCTATCCTTCTCTCACTCTCTCCCTTTCTCTCCCCCCTCCCTCTCTCCCCCTCTCTCTCCCGAGCGTGTGATGCCGACTACGCAGACCTCCGGGTCTACCTTGTCATTGGATGAGTCCTCGGCGCCTTTCTTCTGGCCCAGCAGTCGGTCCGTCTCCTGATCGGTGTCCGGCTCCTCTGAAATGGCACAACCGAAGTCAAAGATAGCTCACGAATGCTGATCTTCGGGCTCAATGGCAACTGAACGAAACTTCGAAATTCGGCTCCGACTGTCTGAGTGTCTGATGGGTGAGGACACTTCACCTCCTGACATTAAAATGAACGGTGGCTCTCGAATTTCAATCAGTCTTCGTTATGAGCAGTGTGTTCCAGAGAAATGTAAAACTGTTAATGGAAAGGGTGGAACAAAACTCGTTAGGTGCAATGCCGCTATAAAACAATGATAAGTCTTTTCTGGTTCAGAAGCCAGCTAGATTCCTGTCCAGTAAAGAACCAGGCCGCCACAAGTCACAACGATACTTTACTGTCAGTACTGATCAGTCTCAGGACTGCATGTTCAATCAGCACTTTACCAGAATGCATCACCACATTGTTTTCGCACGTCTGGCGACTCGACGCGCAATTCATGCCGGACTCCGTTTCAGTTTCGCGAAATTCGTGGAGCGCTGATGTATTTTGCATCCGCGTCTGTGTACATGTCATGTGTCGGTGCCGTGTGGGACCGTCATACGTCTACGGCACGGCTGCAGCGCTTCTCCCCGGACGGGAAGCGCGTGATTTGTCAATCTGGATCTAGACTCCCGGAGTAGGGCAGTGCATGATCAACTAGTCTAGGTCCAGACTCCACGGTGCAGGCGAGCGAATGATCTATCAGTCTAGATCCAGACTCCCGTGGTCTGCAGCGGGCGACCTGTCAGTCTGGATCCGGGCTCCTGGGTCAAGGTCAAGGTCAAGTCTGGATTCAGACTCCCCGACATGGAGCGAGATGAAGCGCGACACAGAGGGACGGCGTTTAAGCCTCAATCAGCGTTGGCAAACCACGCCAGCGGCCTGCAGTCGCCGCCGCAGAGGACAGGAGGACCTCGGATGTCAGGTGTTCGGTCGTCGGGACCTCCGGCCGCGGCGGATGATTCAATCTCCCAGGACGACGTATCGGGTCACAGTTCAGCTGTTTGTCCTGAGATCCATTACAACGGATATTTGCTTCGGGATGTCTTCATGCCACATCGTAGAAAGATTTTCGGGCAAATGTCTGGAATGACAAGCTTTGCGAAAGATGAGCCCCAGCGTTACCATATTTGGGTTTCATTAATGTTTGGAAGGCATACTGCAAACATGGAGTTATTAGGCAGCAGAACTGTGAGCTATCATTCAAATAGCTGTTTGCCAGTGTCGGCTTTTGGAACCAAATGTAGGTGCGATTTTTGTCATACACAGCGCCAAAATAAAAAAAACGAAGGTTCTCGTTGACCGGAGAGAAGCTCAGAACATTTTCTCACTCAGCCTATCCTGCCATAACATCAGAACGACAGAAACTACTAATCGGAAACGGTGCGTACCTTCATTTGGACAATGCACCTATTTTGACGAGAAATCACGTACTAGGTCTTCGTAAGTCAGGCTGTTACAACGCGATCATCAAAAGGGTGAATTACCAAACTGTTTTTTTAGGCACGGCTTTTTACTGCCTGATCTGTCCTGTTCCTGAAACACGACTTGCAAGAACCCTACGAAGGTGACCACGGACATCAAATATCAAGCCATGTCTGTTGTTCTGACCCAAAGCAAGGTCGGTAAAGGCCATTTCTCCGCTTTTTCACCTTTGAATACGGGCTTCTTTTCTTGGATAAATGTGATTTAACCATCAAGATATTGCGGATACAGCGAAGATTGTAATCGATGCAGATCGATCGACTGATTTATCAACTGAACAATCGATTGATTGATCGATTAAAGATCGATCGCTACCTCTGGACGAGTCCGCTTATTGCTGTCTATTAGTGGGTCTGATTTCATGTAAAGTGTCATCCTCGACACGGTGTAATACCCAAATATCCATCATTCGAAGCTGTCTGGCAATGACTATGGGAAGCCATTAAAATGACTGAAAGTTTTTCCGTCGGCTCTCAGAAAATCGCGGGATGGTAAAATACACTTGCTCGGCGCTTGCCTACCGAAACATATCAGCAAATGGTGGTTAACAGTGCAGGATGCAGCTATGTTGGTGAATCAGTATCCTCCGACGTCTGGTTATAGTAGGTGCAGTACGCACGGCGCCAGTAGTGGGGTGCGTCAGAAGAATAACGGTTTGATTTGGTCGTCCTGGTTGGCTTCCGCCACGGCTGGTTTAAGTCCATATGAGCGCCCGACACTAAATGCTCTAGTTTCACAAACAGCTCAGACCTAAAAATTTATTCAGATTAAATTAGTTAACTTCGAATTTTCGACTTCAATTTTCAACTTCTCTCTAACAAAATATAGCCAGCCTGGAAGCTTGCAGCGACAGTGTGCTACCAGCTCAACCCTTCGACACGCAGTTCAGAGACCAGGCACCAAATCTGATCTGACCTGGCATAAGAATGTGTTCTGGATACGACACGACCACCGAGCATGGTTCTCCGAATCAATTCGGCTCGCATGTCACCCGAACCGGGACCAGCAGCAGCGGCCAGCTCATCACGCCGGTCAGAAATCCGCAGCGAAGTGGTCCTCCAAGCCCACCGTTTCCGGGAGCAGGCGCCATACGTGCTCGGCTAGCTGGCAATGCCGGGCGTCATATCGCGTCCAGCAGCGAGCGTGTGACACATCCGTCAGCCCCAAAGCCGGGTAATACATCACTTGGGGAGCTCGACCCTCCTCAAGCCCTGTTCTCGAAGACTGTCACGCGACACTGCCGCGATCGTAGCGACCTGAAACACTGGATATTGGCCTAGACCAAGGTTGGCCGATCGGCCTGCTACAAATTGGCTGGGCACGATCAAAATAGTCTCATCTGTCACGTCGTAGATGACATCCGGTGGACCATTTGGAACTGGCCAAGCATCGTGCTTCATTTCTCTGGTGGTAGCTCAGCCCGAGAAGATCAAAAGCCGAAAATTATTCGGCATTTCGTAGTAATAAATGTGAATTTTTGGAGGTACGACCAACTAGGAAAACGGCAATACGTCTTTGTATGTAAAACATATTACGTCGCGTTATATTAATATTTACCAAGTTCTTGCCCCAATTAGCACTTTCCGAATCAGCTCCGTCGGGAATGTAGAAGCGGATCACCATACCGACTAACGAGGACGTCGCGCACCGCTGACTGCGTGGCAGCCATGTCTTTTGATGTCAAACAGCAGTCTATCAGTGTCACGTTCAGTTAATAATATTTGCACCTAGCGACTGGTTATCATCGCATCTGACATGCGGCTGGACGAAACACGATATTTCAGGCATGATATTGCATAGAAATATATGCATACGACCTGGGTTCGACAGAAATACGCAGAACAAAAGTTCGTCATCCATGTCCTGTGGGATGAGAGAGGCAAAGCAAGCGATTCGGCACTCACCGTCCGAAGAAGCTTCATAACGTATATAAAGACCGTAGATCATGGTAGGGCGCCTTTTGCTTGCGGTCGATCTTCACGGCACCAGTTACACTTCTGAATACGGAATCATCACTGTTTCACCACGGAACACCGAGACTGATCCACTCCATGGACTAAGCAACAAGAAGAGGCACCTGGTAAACTGGCCCCAAAGCCCAGACACCTGACAGACAAGCCCAAAAGTACGGACACCTGGCGGACGATCGCCAAAGCCCGGACAACTGGCGGGAGACCCCGAAGCCCGGACACCTGGTGGACGAGCCACGAAGCTCGGAAACCTGGTAGACGAGCCTCGAGGCCTGAACACCTGACAAACGAGCCCCAAAGCCCACAAACCTAGCGGACGAGCCCCGAAGCCCGGACACCTGGCGGAAGACCGCGAAGCCCCGAGAGCCGGAGGTCGGCCAGCCACCTGCGGCACGGTCGGCGGCCGGACGCCGTCTCCGCGACTCCGAGTCGGTCAGCCGCCGGCGGCCGTCTCGTCGGTGGCGGCGGCCGCCGGCCGGCCGGCCGCCGCGCCACGCACCGCGTACACGTCACGTACGGTCAGGGCACGCGAGCTGGCCGGACTCCGTCTGCCCAGTATCGCCTGTGTGGCGCAAGACCAGAAGCTCTGTGAAGGAAACTGGTCTGGACGAAGTCCCGAGTGCCAACATTGCGGAATTTTTTTCCTCATTTCCGAACAACGATGCTTTCCGTTCGAGAAAATCGCAGTACCTTGTGGCGTGGTAAATGTTTTCAGGATTTTCCTGCTCGTAGTGAGGCAGAAGCAAGTTCATTGCGTCATTTTTAGGCCGTGAAAATGTGCTACCCTGACTTTTAATCTTGCTTGCAGCTAAAAACATTTGTATATGAGATAACAGTTAAAATACAGGTATGTTTAATACGATTCACGGCATTTCGATTCCGCTTTAACTACAACCCCGGAAGTTGGAGCATGGACGGAACACAGAAAATTATTACCAAAAAAAACAAGTTAAAAGAAAACATTGTTTTCGATGCAAAACAAATATGAAAAAAATCGTCGCCATATGGAGTTAATTTCATGTCTTTACATTCCCTAGGGCTTCAGCACTTGTGCACGGCAAAAGCTGTTCCTGTTCCAAGAACTAACTCCCACCATCCGAAAACCATGCAGCATTTCACAGAAAGGGAACACTTTGGTTGATATAATGCAAAACTGGTCCATTACGATCGCTGTACCCCTGGTCGTAACCACTAGAACCCAAGTCTTTTAGGTCAGAGCTATAGCGTCATACGTTGTGAGTGAGTTGTGACGTGCAAATGAATGCCAGCCAGCATGAACGCAGCATGGCGGGAAGAAAGAGCATATGTGTCTTTTATATGCGAGCCGCGCTAGTGCACAAGAAAAAGCAACTGTACCTCAGACACGACTCCCACTGGCTCTCGATCAATACTCTGGGACAATGCCTGTTGGAGACAAAACTTTGCTGCTGGATGAGGGAAAGGTGCAGCCAAGAACATATGGTTCCTCGACAGCGACCGCAGCCCCAACAGCTGACCTGCCAAAGGCCATACCGGGCCAGCCCGTGGCGCCGCGACCTGCCAAACTCCGCCGGCAGCTGGCCGGCCCTCCGGACACAGGCCACTTGTCCGGCGGCCAGGCGGCAGACTCCGGCAGCTGTTTGCCCTCCAACGGATCCGAAATCTATTTACCGAGAAAGATTGGCTCCGCGTCTCCCATGTCATAAATCGCAACGGTGCCGGCGAAAAACGGAATTAGGGCCGGTCCATCAATCGCGCGGCAGGCGGCGCCTTCCCAGGGGGCGCCGCCGCCGCCGGCCCGCGCCGTTCGGAGCGGCCGCGTCAATTAGCCGCCGCTGGCCCGTCCGTCGCCCGAAGTTACCGCCGGCGCAGCGGCCACTCGCGGCCACGGGCGGCCCAGGCAGGCGGCGGTCGCGGGACGTCCTGGTGAGCGGGCGCCGCCGCCGAGTCGGCGTGGGCGAGGCGAGGAGACGACCAGGTGTCAGCGCGCTCCCGGGGGGCGGCCGGCTTACACTCGAGTGGATTGTGGTGTGAGATCAACGTGCCTCTTAGGGCGAAGTGTGTTTATGTTGCGGTGGAAGTTGTTCAGAGGGAGATTTAAATGCAGGTGTGGTTCCAAGCGTTTTTGATGGATGCTTTCTTAACTGAGCCGAAAACTGTATGCTTCAGAGTGAGGAATAGGGATGAAAGTCAGTACATGTACACACCACACACGGCGGGTTTCACAGTAGTTTTAAATTAAGTCGTGGTGAATTATTTCAGTCGACATGTATGCAGACCACAAGGAGTCGGGAGTTCATATTTCTGAGCTCGTTGAGTGAGAATCGCGACTAAGACTCGTCGGACATCAGACAGCTTAGTAACTAACTACTCTTTAGGATGGCAGATTAGGCATCTAAGCTATATGCCAAGTGTCATCAAGCATAAACGGTTAAGCGCGCCGTTAAATTTACGATTTTTACATGTTGCTTGTTACAAACTTTTCCCTATTGGTCCTAAAACCAATACCGATGCCAAAACTGTGCATTATTTCATACTATGCATCGATTGGTTTAGCACTTTAATATGAATACAACTCCTGCGGTGACGAAACAGTCGGCTTGAAAAGATATGAAACGAAATGGCATAAAAATGCGTCAATAATCACTATTTCCTTCCCGATTGCAACTTCTGCATTGCATCAAGGTTTGTCTTAAGCAGATGTTTCTACGTGAAAGCCCTTGATACAAAAAAATCCTGAAGCTGATAACACATCTTATTTCATTCGGCGAAACAAATTTAATAATCCTGACAAAAAAACCTTGATAGTTTCGCCGCAGATATCGCTTTGATAAGTGATTGAAAAAACATTAGGCTTTTCCATACGGATGCTATTGGAGAACAAAGTCGGAGCGACAGAAAATACCGAGGCAGCTGCACCACCAAGAAACAAACAGGCAGGAAACCACCAGGTTCCCAGAACGTGTGCCAAACCTACCAATATCCGACCAACGGACAAAATTGCAAGAGGAAGCGTCTCCAAAAATTGTTCCTGACAGCCTGAAAAACGGCCCGGACGTTATTGCAGTGGGAAACTGGGTCTTATTTGATGTGTTTGGAGCGCTGGGCGCAGTTGGACGGCGCTGCTTCCCAAAATGACGCTCTGCGTATTATTAACAACCAGTCGCATCTTCGTCTACCCTCGCCACTCATCATCCGCCAACCGGCACTCTCTCATCGATTCATAGCGAAAGACAGAACATTTAGTCTGAAAAACTTTGCGAGAAGATTGATGAAAATTTAAAACGCAAACAGGTGGCGGCACTCGCTGCTAAAAAGGAAATAACAAATTATGAATCAAGCGCTGGCTTCACCTCACTCGGTTCTTCCTTTTGGGAAGAAAGAAGAAATGCCTTTTTGGCCAAAAAGGTTTACGACATCCGTCCTCATTCGTATTCCGTATGTCCTATACGTTATTTACTATTGCATGGTTATTGACCAGATAATATGGGCACTGCATGGCCTGGTCAAGCTACTTCGCTACTAGAGCCTCGGCTGAACTCCATAAACAACACAGTACCACGCAGGTACTGAACACAGCCTGGTCCGGAATTCCCGGCCAGCACTGGCGTAACGAAAAGAGGGGTGACATCCACCCATGTTAAACAAAAACTTACGACCGCACCACAGGCACACGCACCGATGCAGAGGCATCGTTCGACGCACCCGCCGACAAGCGCTCATATTCATGAACCCGCGTGAATGATAATCCCGTCGACCGACTCAGAAGCTTGAACGGGACGGAACGGCTCCGGAGTGCACCGGCTGACCTGTCTCCGGCGGCGGCAGCGGCGGCGGGTCGTCGCATTTCGTCGACAGCTTCTGATAGCCTGACCACCTGAAAGAAATCATCCCTCTCAATCCCGCGCTCCTGAAAAGTCTCATTTCCAGCCCGACAACCATAGCGATTTCAGGAGAACTTTTGCTGTCGCGCAGAAGTGGCAAAGACGTAACACTTTGGACGTTTTAGAGAAATGCCTTGAGTGATTGGTCCGGCTTCTCTGCTGACGAGAGAAGGAGAGCTCGCAATAAAACCCGCCGCGCGAGACTACTGTGTTGACCATTGGTCGTTGAAGGCCAAATATTTCAGTGTGCGTCAACAACAAATGCTCGCTTTTGAGTGCAACAGCATGTGAACCGGATTTTGTCTGAAGAACAAATTATTCTGCAAAGGAGTCGACAAGAGGATGGATAAAGGCATCATGAGTAGATAAGTGTCCTCTAGTTATAAAAAGGGAAATAAAACAACATTGGACTTTTCAAACAACGTATCGTCGCCCAGGACAGCGATTAAACGACTAAACCTGGCCACGGATCACGTTTTTCGTTAGAAGGTTCTGGGAAAAAGACGCACTTATACTGAACTTAAACGTTTTGCGACCAAATCGACCTTCGACACAACGCTTTGCGTTCATTTTGTTTCACTCTCGAATATTCAGTTTTGTTAATGCCTCATTATTTAATACTTTATGGTCATAAGTTTATCTTAATGTTGCAATGCATATATCCAAACGCCTGAACGTGTCCTTTGAGCAAAGGAAGATAACTTAGTACTCTTTTTTACGGCTTCCACACAATTTTCCGTTGGAACCAACAGTCTCCCGAATATTTGGCCAAGTCGCACTTGTTGAACCACTTTCGTTTCATCAAAACATGCCGTTCATATTTCCAGTAACATATTTTACTTGACAAAGCTGTCACTCTATGTTAACGAAGATATACAGCCTGTAATTCTTCACAGCAGCGGAGCCATCCAATTTTCTGCGGCGCCAAAACCGGACCGACGCACGTGTAGCACGGCCCACAATCTCCAGAAGCCGGCGAATCGACTCGGCGGTCCATCGCCGCAAATGAAGCGCAGTCCTGACGTCACCTCGGCTTGTCGGCGGCCGGCGAGAGCCTGTCGGGCTCATCTCCGCCCGGGGCGCTAATGTTCCGGCCCCGCCGTCTGCGGACTCCGAAGGCGGGGGGGGGGGGGGCGACAGCGCTCCCTACTCCCGGCCTCCATTAACGGCCAACGAGCCGCCGGTGCTGCCACCGGCCGCCGCCGCCGCCGTAATTGTAATGGTCACCATCGGTGAGTAGACACCGGCGCCGTCATAATGGCGGCGCCCGGCCGGGCGGGCGGGGTAATGGCCGACTGCCTTTAATGAGCGACCCGTCGACCGGCGGCTCCAGGAGACCTGATCCTCTTCTCCCCTGGAGCAGAGGACTGTATTCCCGCAGGGCAACTGTGGGGCTCCCGAACCAGCATCTGGCGGTTCTGGTCGTCTTTCCGAGGCACGATCGAAGTCTTAAAATGTAAGGGAGCAATCGGAAGTATGAAACGTCTCCCCAACTTTGCAGCATCGGGCAAGAATAGAGCCTTATTTTTAGGCAGACGATGCCCAGGGAAGGACTCTAGCAATCAAGAACATCGCTGCTATGGGCTATAATAGACGTCCCAATTCTGATACTATCTTTAGATCGCAACAAGGATACTTCCGGTCAGATTTTGAGAAATTCAGCCGGAACCACATATAACTTCTGTGCCAGCTCTGGTGTTGCCAACCTTATGCGATCCGCCCCATACTGGTTGGCATGAGAAGAAGAGGGTCCTGACCACGGTATACTGATCGCATCGCTGTCAAATGACACTTTTTGCGCTTCCGACTGGCTAGGTGTCTCGTGCATGTAAGACACAGACATTAAACAGCGGAAATAAATGCTTTTTTCGCGATGCCCTAGCAGATGACCACGCTAGAATAGTCCACTGGCCAGGTATACTGAACATAGTCTGGTCGGCCCAATTCAGGTGCGCGGCAGGAGCCCGGAGTCTTTTTACTGCTGGCAGCAGTCATGTAGGTACCCCACTTTCTTGAAGGCACTGAGAGTCATTATGTCAGCCGTCCTGCTGTCTTGGGAGCAATAACTATTTTTTAGGAAACGATGAAAGTTGTGGGTTTATCGAGTTAGACGTACTTTTACTACTGGCCGCTGTTGCAAATGAGCGAGACGCAGGCGCTGACCCAGGGGGGGGGGGGAATGGGGCGATCACCCCCTCCCTTGAGGCATGAGAAGGGGTCCCACGAAAGGGGCCTCAAAGGGGCCACTCTCTGACCGGCCCCAAGGGGCCTTCTCAGACTCAAAAAGGGGCCCCGAAAAGGCCCCGTATGAACTTCACGATGTCTGTGAAAAATGTGACGAATTCTTGATGAAGTCAGGGGTCTCTGAGACGCATAGAAGGGTCCCTGAGGTCACAACAGGACCCCACCACGGCAGATTGTCCCTGAGACGGCAAAGATGGTGAATGAGTTCCTAGGACGGCATAGGGGCACCCCAGAATGTCATAGGGCCTCGAATGGGTTTCACGGACCTGAGTGAGAAGCTGTAGATTTCTGATGCAGTTAGAGGGCTTCCGGGAAGGCAAATGAGACCCTGAGATGGCAAGATGATCCCTGAGATGAATTGAACGCCCCTGAAACTCTCCAAGGGTCCCTGGAACCGCAAGAGGGGCCCAAACACGGCAAAAGGTCCATGAGACCGCTAAAAATGCCAGAGAGGCCCCCGAGATGACAAGGACTTAAGAGGGTGCCTAGCGCGGCATACGCAGACCCTGGCCAGCCAGAATGCCCCTCTTCCCCTAAACAAGGATTCATCAGTAACATCAGAATTCATCAGTAACAAAGTAATAAATAACATCAGCCTCCAGAGCAGCACCAGATGGGCTACTGTTTTTTTTTTTGAAACCCTGAGGGGTTCTTAATGCAGTCAGGGAGCCCGGGAAGGCCAGGCAGATCATCAGACGGCAAGATGGGCCCTTACACGGCAGATGACCCCTAAGACTGCAAAAAGGTCGGAGGGCCCTGTGAGGCAAAGACGATAAAGGGACCTCTGAAATGTTATGAGGGCACTGGTGGATCAGAGGACCCCCGAGTGTGTTAGGCGGGCTCCTAGCACGGAAAAGGCCCCCTGGGACTTCCAGGGAGGCCCCTGAAACGCCAACAAAGGCCCCTGATACGGTTTCAAGGGCCGTTAGACTGCCAGATATACCCCATGTAACGGAAGAAGACCCTGATAGGGCCATGGAGACCACCGGTGACGTTCAGAGGGCCCATGACACTACAGAGGGGCCCTGAAATGGCCAGAAAGTCTCTAGTAACTGCCAGAGGGTCCCTGAGACGGCAAAAATGTTCCCTAGAGACGACAAAAAGACCACTTAGGACAACAAGGGTCCATTGAGACTGCTAAAGGGGGGCGTTTGAGACTATGAACTAGCAATGTCCAGCAACAGGGGGTCCTGAGACGCCAAGAGAGGCGCCTGAAATCGCTAAACCTTTACCCTCGCCCGTTTGGGGGGGGGGGGGGTCGGGCGGGTGCAACCGCGCTGAGGTTTTCCGAGGACAACTTCCGAACAGTTTTTTTATCCATTTCAAACTTGGTGTACCTTCTAAGGCATCTTTTCCGCATCTTATGGCGAAAAATTGTCTTCTACGTTGCCATGGTAAGGAGCTATGATGTCATAACGGGAACCATGTCAGCCGTTTTCGCGCGCCGACGCCGCTGATTTCCAGCGGTCTTAGTTCTGTCTCACTATGAGACGGTTGGAGTGCAATGTTATCAGTCGACTCCAAATTGTATGCTCTATAAGACTATATATAGATTTAATAGGCTTATGCTCGCTACTGAGAGTATCGAGGATGAAAACTGAGGTCATGAGCTACGCAGGAAAACACGTTACTCTTTATTCTTTGGGAATGCGATAGGGAATAGGCATCGAAAAACAACCTATATATTCGGATTAGTTGAGTTGCAAGAAATCGAATGATATAAATTTGGTGCATTTTATGTGTTATTTCATCAAAGAAGGGCGTAATGCAGCGAACGCCTAACTTTGGTCCAACTGACGGAGCGGCGTCGGCCACGGAATGATGGGTCTTCAGTACCACGACATGTCTAAAATAAGATTTTGCTTTGGATGTCAACTAGAAAAACGCTTTTAAGGCATTTAAGTTAAGATTTTTAGCTAATCCGGGGTCATTCTAGGTCGTTGGCTTTAGATAGCCTTGGATGACTCAAGATGATCTTGGATGACCTAAGAGGACCTTTGTATGTTATTTGACAATATTGCTTGTTAATTGAGATGCTACATTTTACTTCAGCATCCATTATTATCTACAAAAATGATTCTGCATTTCCTAGAACGCATTTAAACCGACAATCCCGCATGACAAGGATTGACCTAGCATGACCTGGATCGGACTCCATGGGAAAAATACAATCATGTGGGGTACGAGGACTGACAAATACTACGATATCCGTTTCGTTTCGTCATCACTTGTTCTTTGACGTTCATTTGCGCTAAACTCGAAAAAGTACTATTTCCATGTCAATGACTCATTTTGAGCACTATTTACGTTTGTTGCATTCACTGGTGTCGTTTTGTGCAAGTGATTGGGGGCCGAGCCGAGGATCCGACAAGTTAACGTCCCCCCCCAGACGTGGGTTTCTCAACGGATTTAGCTCGCTTTATTTTGAAGAAAGGAAATTTATGAGTTTTTGTCGCCATTCGTCAAATGCCAATTGTGTATATCTCAATGTCCATATATACTTATATATTTTCCGATGGATGGTATATGCATATCTATATATATATGTACACACACGATATGAACAGACCGGTACTATCACTGTTGTATGGAATTCATGATTCTTGTTTTTTTATGTTTTATTTCGCCGACCTTTCTGACCAACGACTGTGGTTTAGAATTTATTTTCTTACAAAAAACGTTGGTCAGGTCCAGAGGAACATTGGTAGGGCTTACATCAATATTGGTAGGTCTCTAGCACCACTAGGACCATGCAAACTCACGCCACTGAACAGTGTGCCCGTTTCACCACAAAATCTGTCGCTATTTCTTTCCTAAATGGTCCAGATCACTTTATGCTTTATTCCACATTTCCTGCCCATTTCTTGTCTATTGTGGCCTTTCTTTCCGTTATATCCTTATATCCCTTGCTAAAACCGGCAGGAAATACGAAGGTGGACAAACCAGCACTGGCTGGAATCAACATGGGGGAAAGCCGGGCCCTTACAAAAAATACAAGTCGCCACCCCGGGTTGAATTATTCATTTTTCGAAGGATTTTCTCTCTCATGTTCTTATGAGATGTTGGAGGAGACAGTACATATTTGACATGCACTTCTAGAAGGGTCGGCTGATGATGCCAGTAAGTTGCTATCCAATTTTGCCGTTAGGTTAATAGTAATCCGTGCCTTCTGGACGCACGATGAATTAACTAAAATTATTGATAAAACTGAACTACATCAATAATAAAAAGCACTGATCGCGAAGCGCATGAGAATACCTTTCGTCTTCAGGCAGGGATTTCAACAACGAATACGAATACTGTTCCGCATTGCACACAGCCCAACCGGCACAGCATAAGCTCCAGACGACACCAGTGCTGCCATCTCTTGTTCAAGTGAATATGCTTACATGAAGGGTGCGGTAGACCGCATATTTGCTGTTTCCCTAAGTTCGCTGGGAAAAAATATGCCTTCACGGAGAGCAAATCAAGTAAAGCTGATTCTAATTCGACCGTAAGGATGCCCATGTCATCGAATATCTGTTCAATATTTCGAAAGACGAGAGGGTGCTTGCACGTGGAAGAATTACCTCGGTACCCAGATGGAGCGCTCCGAACGACTGGTGTCTTCCTCCTCTTCCGGGGACTCGAGCACGGGCACGGCCTGCCGCCTCCTGTTGGCCGGCGGCGGCGGCTCCGGCCTGTCGTTGCTCCGCGGCGGCGCCGTCTTGGCCGCAGGGTCTCCGGCGCCGCCGGACCAGCCCGGCCCGGCCGGGGGAGGGCGACCGACGGCCGACCGGGGACGGGGGGACGCGAGGATGTGGGGGACGGGCCGGCCGCCTGGCAGGTGAGAGTCGGGTGACTGCGGAGGACGCCCGTTGGGAGCACGGCAGGCAGGGGATGCTGGGACGTGAGGATGCGGGGATGGGGGGACGCGGGTGTGCGAGGGTGCAGGGACATGGGCATTGGGGGATGTTGGGACGTGGGGTAGGGAACGATTTCCAGAAGGCTGACAGGACAAAGGCGTTGAAGAGTTAGGAAGTGAGCTAACGCACGGGGGATGGGGAGCTGAAGATTCAGCAGCACAACTGTATGCATGACAATTAGAAGCCTGCGTGCCAGAGGAGGCAGTGGTGTAATTTAGAGGGTAATAAACTGAAGGGTGATGGCCAGGAGAAGCAGAGGCGTACCCAGACGGACGACAGGTGGAAGGAGAAGGGCGGGGAGACGAGGCGTCGCACGCCGGGGGACGATCACCTGAAGAGTGGTGACCACAAAACGCTGAAGAGCCGTACGCGAGAGCCTGCTCTGCGACAGTCAGGCTGCCAGACTCGGCCGGCCCGTGCAGAGGCGTGGGACCGCCAGAGGCGTGCCGGCCTGAGGGCGAGCCGGCGCGGCAGAGCGGGTGGTTGGCGGGGCGGGACAGCCCGGACTGTGCCGCAGTGCAGGCGGGGAGCGGCCGCGGCGCTGCGGCCGCCAGCGCCGGCGGGTGCCCGTTCGGGACCAGCGTCAGCGGCGGCGGCGAGGGAGAGCTGAGAATGGCACGGCGACTGGAGCTCACTGGAAGCGACAGCGGGGACGAGGGATCCGACCCTGAAAATACAGCCTCTTATTAGTGTCATAATTGACAGTGATAGTCATAGCCAAAATAATCGTTGGCATCTTAAGGACCCAATTTCAAAGCAAAATATTTAAGCTTTCTCATTCTGGGTATGCAAAGCTCCTGTTTTTTTTATTCTTGGCTTAGCTCTTTCCCCCACAACACTCTAAGAAAAATGGGATGTGTTTATAGCATGCGAACAAATGGCTAAGTATGTAGCATGGTGAATAGAAAAGTTTAAAAAGTAAACCTTTAGGATACAGCATCGGCGTTTAACATCAGCTGCAACCTTTATTTGGGGTGGGTATAAGCATACTGGAGTTGCAGAAATTCTGTGCGCTTATAACATTTATAAACCTCCATTATTTATATCAATGCAATATCTTATATTGTTCAACGCATGAGTAAACTTTGGAGGTCTAGTTTCTCGAGTGTTATTCTTCCATTTGACACAGAATCCAGAGTTTCGCTTTTATTTCAGTCCTACCGTTTATTATCCTTACTTCAGGCATAGAATTTCTGTTTATATTTTCAAGCGAAAAAGTCGTAAAAACAGTATTATGAGTACATGTGACATTTTCTTACCTGTATGAAATCGTTAAAACGTCGATTGCTTGAACAACTACTGTCTTAGATAGATTTAAAATTATCTAGGGCTTTCGCTCGATGAATTTCTCGGCCATAGAGGTATATTGCCTTACATGTCGCATGCAGTCAGCTTATGGCAACAGTAACTGAACTGTTCGTGAACATGGAAAATTTCCATTTTCATGCAATGACGTGGATTTACCATTCGCTCTGGCCCGTTTTCAGTGTTCTGAGCACACATTTCTGCTTAGCCCCAGACGTCACTTGATGGAACTCATGGATCATACATTATTCAAAGACATAACAAACAAACAATTTACGATGCGCGGGAAAATTGGATATTGGACAAGTCTGCTGCCACTGCTTTTCCTCGGATATTTCCTTACTTCGCATAGTTTTAGGAGCAGACTGACTGACAACTCTGCGACAATGCGCCGTCAAAAAACAGGAAAATTACATACAGAAAAATTACGCTACATTCCTGCAAACTTCTCTCAACTTCCGAGATGCAAAACAACTTGAAATATCTTTATCATGTAAAAAACGTACGCTTTGATAACGCAAGCAGGCCGTCCAAGCTGGATGTCATTTCAAGCCCTTTGAAAGGAGAGAGATGCTTTACATTGACATAAACATTAGAGAGCTTCCCTTTGTTTTGCAATGTTGAAACCCAATCTCATATTGCAGGGCAGGTCCCATTTCCATGATAGTCGGCTCGTGTTTAGCGTCGGGCTGTTTCAATTTGCCGTTTAGCTTACAGACCGGCCTTTGCAGATCAAAGAAGGAAAGGATTCTTGAGGAATATTTAGAAAGCCATAAGGCGGAGGAATTCACGTACCCTTTACTCATCAAGCCTTCTCAGGCTGCCCTAACTGAATGCGGTAAACAGACTTTACTTCGTTCCAGTATAAGGAAGGAACCGCTTTTGGGACGTCCTTCATCTCAGTTTTTCTAATTTGTCATTTCCGCCAGTAAAAGGCCATCACAGAGGAAAGAAGAAACTCCACTGAAAACGATGAATTCACATTGCTGCCCAGCCATGCCCAACAAAGAGTTATTTAGGTGGTCTATTCCATTTTCTTTAAACCTGATCCGATTGGTTTGATAGCTGACGTTAGGGAACAAAGCTAGTACAAAGTTAAGCTTGTTGCGTAGACTCCGAACCCTACACCAGATCGCACAATTCCAAATAACGCCTGATTTTGTGGCGAAAGTTTAACATGCTGCCAAGGGTGTGACACGACCGAGTGGTAGTCAGCTTGACCCTGTGTTGGACAGTTTTCGGCTGACCCGCGGGCCAGATGTCGGGAGCTGGGGGCGACTTGGGGCGACTTGACCCCATTTCGCAAGGACGGCAAGACCAGCGCTCTACCAGCTGAGCTGCCGATCACGGTCTGTCAATTTTCAGGCTTACTTGAACCGAAACTTACATCACTATGACCTAGGGAGTAGTGATGTAAGTTTCGTTTCGAGTAAGCCTGGGGATAGCGCTCACAATTGTCCTCACAAACTGTGATTGATAAAATTTGCCAACAACGTACCTAAAGGATCCAGCGATCTTAGATCCAAGTCGCTGTTTCTGTAGTTTGTTGTCATGTACTTATGCTGCTGATGCTGCTGCTGTTGTTGCTGTTTTTGCTGCTGCTGTTGCTGTTGCTGTTGCTGTTTTTGCTGTTTTTGCTGTTCCTTTTCTTGTTGTTGTTGCTGTTGATGTTGTCCTTGTCGCTGCTCGTGTTGCTGCTGTTCTTCCTGCTGCTCCTGTTGTTGCTGTTGATGCCGCTGCTGCTGCTGTTGTTGCTGCTGCTGCGGCGGCGGCGGCTGCTCCTGCTGCTGCTGTTGCTGTTCCTGCTGCTGATGCTGCTGCTGCTGCTGCTGCTCCTGATGCAGCTGCTGCTTTTGTTGTTGTTGTTGTTGTTGTTGTTGTTGTTGTTGTTGTTGCTGCTGCTGCTGTTGTTGCTGTTGCTGTTGCTGCCGCTGCTGCTGGCTGAGGTAATCCTCCACCTCGCGTTGGCGGGTGGGCGTGATGTTGGCCAGGCGCTCATCAGTGGCCGCCTCTTGTTGAACCCGCTGCTGCTGCGGTGGCGGCGACGGCGGCGGCGGCGAGGCTGGGTGCCGGTCCCGGAGCTCTGTCTCTAGCCGCTCGATGTGCTGCCGCAGCAGGTTGGCGGCTGCCGCGCCGAGTGGCTCCGAACCCTCCTCCTCCTCGCTGTCGTCGCCGGCGGGTGTTGGGCCCTCGCCGTCCGACAGGCCGTCTTCCAGCACGGGCATTAGCGCGGCCGGCCGGCCGGCCGACGGTGGGCTGCCCGGCTCCGACAGCTCGAGCTCCAACTCGAGCTCGAGCTCGGCCGAGTCGCCGTCGGTAGTCGGCGGCGAGAGCGTCAGCAGGCGCGCGCGCTCCGGCGGCGAGTCGGGGCGTCGGCCGAGGAGGCTGACGCGCGGCGCGCCGGCCGGCGCCGCCTCGCCTCCGGCCGGCTCCGAGGCGTCCGAGCCGCGCGAGCCCAGGTAGCCGGACGACGAGCTGGCCGTGCCCGAGCAGCTGGCGGCGCCCGTCGCCGTCAGCTCGGCGCCCGGCTCGCCGCCGGCCGGCTCCGCCGCCTTGGCCGCCGGCTCGGCGCGCCGGCCGCCGCCCGCGGCGAACGGGGCGTCGTCACGCGCCGGCGCCGCGTTGGCGTCCGATCGGTCCAGCCCCGTGAGCGGGGCCGGGCGGCGCTCAGGAGGCGGTGGGACAGTGAAGTCAGATGCCGACTGCGAGTCGCAGATGCCGGCGCTGGTCGCTGGGTCGGTGGGTTTGTCCAGCGCGCGGCCCGCTCTGTTCGGCTGCGGCCGCGGCTCCGCCTCCTCCACGACTTCGCGGTCCGGTGAGACGATGTAGGGGTCGTTGGCTCGGAGGCGGATAGCCTCTGGGTGGCCGCCGACCGTGCCGCCGCGTGACGACCTGTAGTCCAGGCCCCGCTCCGAGCCGACGTCCGAACCACGTCCGAGATTTCCTTCAAAATTCTTCTCCACAACACGGTCAAAGCCACGATCCACACCACGATCCAGGCCACATCCCACACTGCGATTAAGACTGCGCTCCAAACCGCGGTCAAGACTTCGCTCCAGGCCCCGGTCAAAGCTACGCTCCAAACCGCGGTCAAGACTACGTTCCAAACCGCGGCCAAGACTCCTCTCCATTCCGCGGTCAATGCTCCGCTCCAAGCCGTTGTCCAGACTTCGCTCAAAGCCTCTGTCCTGTCTTTGCTCCAAGCCACAGTATACGCTGGGCTCCGCGCCGTAGTCCAGATTCTTTCCCAGAGCGCGCTCATCGCGGCCTTCCAGACTCCTCTTCACGCCGTAGTCCAGACTACGCTCCGTGCCGACGTCCAGACTGCGCTCTGTGCCGACGTCCAGGCTGCGCTCCGTGCCTAAGTCCAGAGTGAGGCCGAGGCCGGGCCGACGCCAGGGCGGCGGGGCGCCGTAGCGGCGCGGCGAGCCCTCATATTCGGCGATCGGCATGCCGCCGGCCTCCGAGTCGGCCAGGTCGCCAATGTCGTCGAACACGACCGTGCCGCGCACGGGCGTCTCGCCGACGGCCAGCCGGCTGGCGGGCGGCCCGGCGGCGCCCAGCAGCGACGTCTCGCGCAGCGGGCGCAGCCCGAGCCCGGCCAGGTCGAGCGAGTCGGTCGCGCCGGCGGGCCGCTCGCCGGCTGCGCGGCCCCGCGTCGGCCGCCGCCGCGTCGGCCGGCTCCGGCTCGGCCGGAACGGCTCGCGGCCGGCGGCCGACTCGAGCCGGCCGCCGGGACTCGGGCCGCAGCTCGAGTCCGAGTCGCGCTCGCTGGCGGCGTCCGGCGGCAGCGGGCTGCCGCGGCCGCCCCTCCATCGGCGCCGGGTTTCCGTTCACGTCGCACGGGAGGCTCCCGTTCCCGCCGAAACGGTAGAAGAAGGAGCAACGGTTCGTCGAACTGTTGGCGTTCACATCGCCGGTGCGGCCGGGCGCCGGCCGGGCGATGTCGCCACTAGCGGGGTACTGCCGGTCGACCCTGCTGTTGTTACATGGGAGCGGGTCGTCCATACCGTGACGTCATAATCGATGCGCGCTCAGCCGGCCCTGTCCACCTGGTGGGAAAAACTCAGCTGTTAGCTGTACATTTGCGATCGCTATTAAACGTCTACGGTAAAGTAGACGCTCTGAAAACTGGAAAGCTCTTAGTAATCGCATCATGACAGACAAAACATGCTGTTATTCGTGTTTTCCCAAAACAGATTCAATATGTGCAGCTTCTTGAAAGACATACAATGAACTTCTGAATCATATAAAATGAATTCATGACACATATGACAAGCATTTCCCACACATATGGAAGTTACCTAATCAAACACTAACAGCCTACTTCTTAAAAAAAGGAGATTCTAACAAGACACTTGTATTCTTCGTGTTACATTTAAAACGTCCAGTTACGCTGGTTGTGTTTTGAACAGATAAAACGCATTTTGTGCATAAAAAGACCATTGTTTATCACATGCTAGGAACGGGAGAAAAATAAACGGCGAAGAATTTACCGCACAGTAATTAGTAATGTGATTTTAGCCTCAGAAGACATTTAGAGTATGATGAGCATAAGAAACCACTTCACTGAAGACTGCGTCTTTCCTGTTGCTGAGGTACTTGATATTTTATTGATATCTCGCTAATATATCGTAAAGTTATTATGGGTCAACATGTATACATCGACTGTACTCACGTACTTAAGAAAAAATCAAATGGGGCAATAAATCTTACCATTCTGAGTGTCCCTGACAAGATTATGCTTTGGAACCTGATTATTCTGAGCGTGTTTTACATTGCGATTGCATTTTACACTCGATACAATGCAATATGGATCCAGATAATTGGTTGGCTGGGTACTATCATAATCATAATCGTAATAATCAATAGGACAGCTGAATCACGCATGACGAGCGCGGCTTCCCGCGTTTCGCTTCAGATTTAGAAATGTTTTTTTGGAATATTGTTCGGTACATTTGTTTTGCATTGATGATGTCACTGTCAAAACTGGTATTGATCGGTCCTTTTCAGTATTTTTCTTCATTTCAGCAAACTTCGTAATATCTGTTGTCATTCCTGGTTTAAACACCCGGCATAGGAAAAGGAGACTAAGCTCGAGGATAGCACTCCCTGAGTAGTCATGTGTCAAACAGCTTGCAAGCCAATGCATTGCTAACAAGGATGTAAAAATTAGGAAAACAAATAATAGTCCGGTGAAAACTCCATTATTCGTTGCCCAGCTGTCGCGAAGTTGTAAGCCTCCAGGCTTCAGAAGCGTCGTGTGGTCAGGCTGGACCAACGGCGAATCCAGGATTTCGCCAAGGGGGCGAATGGTCAGCGAGGGACCCCTCTCGGTGCCCCCCCCCCGTTTTTTGCTCTTCAGTATGAAAAAACTTTGATCTGCTCGGGTTCAGGGGAAACTGTTTTATGAAATTTTGAGGTTTTTGCCACGCAGAGCAACCGCAAAAATCCAAAGCTCGTCACCTTATTTCGGAGCATTTTGCGTTTCGTTCCTCGACAAAGTGGCAGATTTTAACAGCGGCGGGATTTTAGGCGGCTGAATCCCTCCCTCTACTTGAAACGTCGCGTTTCTATCTGGTCCAGGAGCCCCTCTGCCCCCTCGTAACTTCTGGAGACTTGTTTGCTAGCTTTCTGTGGTTTCGGGCCGTCCGCCGTGTCAGGGCCTTCTAGTGGTCTCAAGTTTGTTTTGCAGTTCCATGTGTCCCTCGGGACATCTCAGGTACTCCTTTAGCAATCTTTAGGACACCTCGGGCAGTGTCATGGAGTCACCTGGCAGTTTCAGGAAGACTTAAGCTATCTCGGGTTCCCTCCTGTCGCCCCTGGGAAATCTTTACCCTTTAAGGAGTCCCTCAGGCAGTAACAAAGATCCTCTATAAGTCTCTCTCTGCCGTGACAGAGGCGCCTCTGGTAATCCTCTAGATTCTCTGGCCGTTTCAGGAGCCGTATTGGCGTTCAAGGCTTCGCAGTTCCAGTGGCCTCTCTGGTCGTCTCAGTGGCCCCCCGTGTCTTAGGCGCCCCTCTTGTCGTCTCTGAGGAACATTTTGCCATCTCAGGGGCCCTCTTGCAGTTATAAAAGAACCTTTTCGGCGATTTCATGGCCCCGGTGCAGTGTCATGTGCCCTCTGAACGTCTCCGGTAGTCTCTTTGGCTGTATCAGGAGTCTTGCTCTGGGGTATATCTGGCAATCTTAAGGCTCTCAAACCGTATCAGGGATTTTTGTTGGCGCTTTGGCAGTCTCATGGGGACCTTTTCTGTGCCAGAAGATCGCCTAACACACTCGGAGGCAGGGGCGCGGCCAGCCAAAAATTTCGGGAATCCTCATCCAGCGATGGGCCCCCTCACTTCATGTGGACCCCATGGACAAAAATATAAGCATAACATTTCACGAGAGACTTGCAGAGGCGTACAACCAGCGTCAAATTCTGGGGGTTCGTGACCAATGGTGAGCCCGTATCCCATGTCTTGGTCCCCTGAATAAAAACAGCCAGTGAAAATTTTACAACAATGTATGCTTTTCGTTCCTACGTGTTATTAGTTGAAATCAGCTGACTCTTCTCTGATTGTCGATGATCGCGCCAAAAACAATTTTTTTTACTGGGGGGGGGGGCACCACAAGTGTCAGAGGAGCCTTCTCCAGGCCGCTGGGGGACTCCTCTACACCCGAGGGGGCCTCACTACAGGCCGTAAGCCAGCCCCTCCACAGGCCGGCAGGGGCCCTGCAATCGGCGGCAAGGACCCTGCATGTCAACAGGGGCCTCTTCATGCCGACAAGGGGCCAGCTACGGGAAAGCACGGGCCCTTTTCCGACCGGCAGGGAGCCCACAGGCCGGCAGGTGTTCCTACAGACTGGCAGATGGTCCCTACAGGCCGGTAGGAGGCCCCGCACAAGCCGGCAGAGGACCCCTGCAGGCCGGAAAGGGAAGCCCTGTAGGTCAGCAGGGAGTACCTACAGGCCAGGTGGGGCCCTACAGGCTGGTAGGGGTCCACACAGGCTGGCAGAGGACACTACAGACCGGCAGGGGGTGTCATACAGGTCGATAGAGATCCCTCTATGGGTTTGGATCTATAAATTTTACCTTTTGTCTTCTTTTGTCTACCGTGTTTAAAACATTTTAGCGATAGCTTCAGTTTTTATAAGAGTAATTTCCTAACCTTAGTGAGCCACCTTGAAACATTTCGGGAATCCTGGGGCCCCTAAGACACCCCTGGCTGCGCCACTGTTTGGGAGCCCTCAGGGCGTCCAGAGCCCCAATACCGTCTCTCAGACGGCCTGTTGTCGGCTTTGCCTCGCAGGGGTCCTCCGATCTTTTCGGCGGTCTCAAGAGCCACCTACCGTGTAGGGGCCCACCTTGCCGACTCAGGGCCCACCTGACCTTCCAGGGCCCCTGACTGCATCAAGAACCCCTCAGGTTTTCATAAAGACCAGTCTAGCCCACTTGGGGCCCCTGTCGAGGTTGAGAGGGCCAGTGGTCACTCACGAATCCCTGTTCAGGGGTCCCTCTGACTGGCCAGGGTCTCTTTATGCCGTGCTAGGCACCCACTTAAGTTTTTGCTGTCTCTGGGGCCTCCCTGGCACTTAAAGCAATCTCATGAGCCTTTTCCCGTGTTGGGGCTCCTCTTGCGGTTCCAGGGACTCTTGGAGAGCTCCAGGGGCCCTTCTATCAATCTAAAAGGGCCATCTTGCCATTTCAGGGTCTCATCAACTCATTTTAGAGTCTCTTCCGGAGGCCCCCTGACTGCATCAGGAACCTTCAGCTTTTCACATAGGGCTATGAAGCCCATTCGGGGCCTCCATACCATTCCAGGGATCCCTATGCCGTCCTTAGGACTCAGTCCTTATCTGCGCCGTCTCAGGGGCCCTGCGACCGTTCTGGCGGGGCAATCTGTCATGTTGGGGCCCTATTGGGTCCCAGGAACTTTTGGGAGATTTACAGGCCCTTCTGTGCGTCTCAGAGATCGTCCAAATCTCCCAGAGGCGCTTGTGACTGTATCAAGAGCCCGTCACGTTTTCACGCTTTCACGTTTTCGTAAAACCCATAAAGGGCCCCTTCGGGTCCTCTTTTAGGTCTGAGAAGGCCCCTCCGGGACCAACTCGAGGGGATCCCCTTCGGGCCCTTTCTTGGGGCCCCTTCTCAGTCGGGGGGGGGAGGGCACTGCCCCCTGGATCCACGCCTGGGCTGGGCGCGGCCGCCCCGTGAGCTGAACCAGGTTGCTGGATTGGACTTGTGTATTGTTTTTGTTTTTGTTTGCTAGTTGAAGAAAGGATTGCTTGGTCTACGGCTTCACTCGCAAATATTTTGGACTGGCATAGTTGAGCCAAACAGACAGCGTACAGTGAAACTACTTTAGATCAACGCTCATGTGTTCAGGGTTGTCGATTTCTGTGAACGATTGGCTGCCCGAGCCGAGGACCCGACAACCCAACCTCCCCCTGAATGTGGCTTTCTCAACGGACTTAACCCACTTTATTTCCACCAACGAAAATTTTTAATTTTTTGTGACTGTTCATTTAATCAAAATTGCATTGATGTATACCGATATATATATATATATATATATATATATATCGGTGTATGTACATATATACGGAAGATAGAAAGATGGAAAGATACATCGCTTTAGACTTTATTCTTTACTTTCTGCCTATCTCTTATCCACTGCGGCCATTTTTTACTATTATTACTCAAGTGGAAGCTGGCAAAAAAACTGGGAGGCCAAACCAACATTGACGGGCCTTAATCAACATTGGGTGGGCCAGGGCTCTCTCAAAAGAATACATATCGACACCCCTGCATGCATTTGTCATGAAATGCTGCAATCACGTTTGGTTTTGGGCGTTAGTAATCAAAAGAATACATATCGACACCCCTGCATGTATTTGTCATGAAATGCTGCAATCACGTTTGGCTTTGGGCGTTACTAAGCCTGTATATCTGAAATAGCCGAATGAAGCCATTTCCAGTCTGTTCTCGTCGGTTGACGAGCTATGTGAACGAGTTCTGGGAACGGTTCAAAGCTAAGCCAGAGGCCAGCGTCGGGCATCACAACCCTGGACTGACCGTTCGCCGAACTGTCATCTGATCTGATCCGCTTAGCGAGCGAAGTCAGAGGGCAGAGCGGAGCACCACAGCTTTGACCGGGCCCATCCGAGGCTGTCACCTGATCTCCTGATCAGCTCTGCAGAGCAGAGCCAGAGGCTGGTGCGGGGCACCGCAACCCCGAGCCAGACACCGCCGGAGCTGCCACCCGATCCCCCGATCAGTCGTCAGTCATCAGCGCCCCAGCTCCGGTCGTCAGCACCGAGGCCATCAGCGCCGCGCGAGCCGGCCGCCATCCGACACCGGCGCGGCCGGCCCGCGGGCAGCCCCGCGGGGTCACGACCTCCGAACTCCCCGTCCGGCGTCCGGCCGTCTCAGGCGGTCATCCGCGGCCGCGGCGACCGCAGCGCAGAATGCTGAGTCGCCGTCGGCCGAGGCGCCTTGTAGCTGTCCGCGGACGCGGGTTAACGCGCCGTGCGCCGCGGCCGCCGCTGCCCCGGCCCGGCGGGTCACCGATATTGATCTGGTGAGTGACAGCCCTGCGGTAATCTGGTCTGCTCCAGAATTAGACGGTGGGAAACAGTAGCTCCGAGCCCGGAGGGACGCGCCCGTGCAGCAACAGCTGACGCCGGGGACGAACTCCCGCTCGGACTTTTCTGCTCGCCTGAAGTTTGGACTGTGACTGGTGAACAGGGGCGCAGTCAGGATTTTCTTAAGGGGATGGGGACCGGAGCTCAGAGTGAACTGAAATCATGCGAAAACCGCCTGCTGCGAAGACGACGTGCAATGGTTTCCACAAAGAATGCGGGCTAAGGGAGGGCCCTGGCCCCCCCAGGCCCCCCTTGGCTGCGCCTCTGCTGGTGAATTCGAAATTATGGAGGGCCTGTGGGTGCTGCCTGGATGTCGTGCGGGGTGACAGAGTTCATTTCCGGATCACCTCTCCAGATAGCAATTAAGTGTTGCTATTCTATTCGATTTTCCAACGCACACTAACTTAATGCTTGTCCAGTCGCATGTGCGGGGTGCTTCAAAAAAGTCTACGGATTTTACGTGCACGTCATTGACTTTCCCTTTAATCTACAAATGTAGAATCCCTTTATCCCGCGCACGACCGTCGGTCATTACGATCACGGCCGACTGGGGGACAGTTGGCCGCCCCCCTCTAACTCACGAACGGTTGGTCGCACGATAAAAATAAGCACACCGTTGGAAAGCTTGTGACGAGTAGAGCTCGAAACTGGTCTCATTTTTAGTTTTAGATAATATGTAAGCAATTTACGTCCTATATATGTTTTCTCATAGCCGACTGCATCAGACCGAGAAACGGCCTGGATCTCAAGGGCTGTGACTAATAACGCATAGGTAAAGGCACCAGCGCACAAGTAAAAGTCCGCAAATGCCGATGCACATCTAATTTCTCGGGTTTGTGCAACATATACGCAGCATATATGTGCAGATATATGTGCAACATACACGCCGAAACGTTTAGTTAAGGTCACACCAATTTTCGTGCCGGCTGTCGGCGTGCGCCGCAGCCGTATGCAGTAAGAAATTAACGGGAACTATTCTAGCGTTCTTTTATTTTTGCCAAAAAACCTATCCATGTAAATTTTATTGATCTTAGTGGTTTTTGTGATGTTTTTTTTCATGCTTAAATTTTGGAAAAAATCATTAGTTACCAATCTACGAAATTGGCGGCGCTTTATTCGCGAAAGCCCGTTTATTTCCAAAATATGCTACTTTTTCAAACTTTTTGAGGTTCCTGGTATTACTTACGTCTGGGCAAACCAATTCCGCGATTTTCCACCCATTCTGAGTAATTCATCGCTGATTTTGACGGTGGTACATTTTGGCTCACTACAGTTATTCGTGACCTGACCTCAGGTCAATGGCTGGAAGTCATTGATACTTTGTCCAGTGACGGTAACTAGATGTCTGCTTCATTCCACACTAAAAATGTTATGAAATATCCCGTCAATTTCCGAAAAAACGGCGACATGTCTTAAAAATAGGGCCTAACCTTAGGTCAATGACCCGGAAAATTTCGAAAAATCTGAGATAGCAGATTTGTTGCATCCATTAAATCACTAATCCCTGAAAGTATTATTGTGATATCTTGTTTTGCGAAAAAGTTAGAGGGCGCTAAACTTTTTTGGACATAGGCCCGTTTGACCTGACCTAGGTCAGGCACTTGACCTGGTCCGAGGTCAAAACTTTGACGCAAGGTGTAAAAATGATGAACCAAAAGGTACACAAAGTTTCGTGGCTCTGTGTTTGTTCGTTCTCTCGCAATCCCAGAAAAATCTCAGGGGGGGCGGTCAACTGTCCCCCAGTTGGGGGCGGGTTAATCTACATACCAGGTACTGATGATCATATTAGACCATTTGACATAGGTGAAGCTCGGATTTTGGGCTGAAATAGTTTTTGCAGCAAGGCAGAAAACACAAATCGTCGCATTCTGGAACGGAACCAAATCCTGCGTCTCGGTCCGTCGTCGGATTCGGCGGTGAGTTTGATGTTCACACGCGTGATGCACCTAAAGAAATTATCATACCAAGCTTCGTGAAGCGCTTCGAGAGCAAGGGTACTGTCCACAACAAACTAGGGAAAAAAGCGAACGTCAAGCAGCAGTCACAAGGACTCAGATCTGCAATGATGCCGTGCGCGACTAAACAATCGGAAGTCCACCGCCGCTGCTCCCAAGAGTTCGGATTCTTGCCCTTCAGCGAGTTACGCATATTGAACAAGGAGCTCACACTGGTCCCATCCATCATATCTGTCAGGCATAGGCAGCTGAGGACATGTAAAATAGGCAGACCATGTATGAACGGCTCAGGGACAAGCTGGAACGACACCCGGGCTGGATCATCCTTATCTGGTTCACCGACGAGGCACACTTCCACCCCAACGGAGCCATCAACAATCATCAGCAATCAACAACGGAGCCATCAACGAAGCAACAGCATCTTCTGGGATTCCGAGCCGCCTGAGGAAATCAGAGAAAGACAGATGAATGGTTCATAGGTCTTTGTGGTCTACAATGCCATCATAAGTCTCAAGCCCTCGTGGCCTACAATGCCAGGCATGGGATGCTGGCCCGTACCGGTTCGAAGAAGGCGATAGGACTGCCACCGACAACGCCGAACGCTACTGCGAGGTCATCAGGCAGTTCACATTGACATGAGTGCAACCCTCACTGAAGGCCAGCTCCGTATGGCCTGTTTTACGCAGGATGAAACCCCGCCTCACGCTGCACATCACAGCATCGCCTGTCTGCCCTCAACAAGTCTTATCGCCCCGGGCACCACCCACGAGTGGACGCCGCACAGCCCTGACCTCGACCCGCTGGACTTCTGGCTGCGGGGGCTGCCAAATGCTCTGTGCACCCCAACAACCCTGCCACACTGGCCCAGCTCAAGCTTAATGTGGTTAATTACGACCAGAGAATGACATCTGACCCACCACGAAGGTGGGTCAGAACTTTGTGGTCCGAGTCAAGGCGTGCCTCAACCGCAGAGGCGCACATATCTAGAGCGACAACTACAAGGACTTTGCGTATATGGTGGTTTGGGACAGTACGGTGCCATTTTGTTCTGAGTTGAGGGCTAACGGTAAGTTTCTGCCCGACGAAATCGCGAACAATCCTTTGTATAACTGCCACCAATGTAAAGAATGTATCATCCTGACTACTTGATTGTCTAAAAAAATAACAACAAAATCGTAACGATAACGTACCACTCAGTAACACCGTGCTGCAGTCGATTGGCGGAGAACAACATTATTCCGCGGCGGAAAATGTAGTGCCGCCAAGGTTAAGGTTATTGACATGAAGGATGTGTAGACCCTGCATGCATCTTCAAGCGATTAATGGCGCCATATATACGAAAATTCTATTTTGTTGCCACAAACTAAACTTGGAGGAACTGCTGAATTATTACGCCGTTATATTATTGTATTAGATAATTGTTGGAATATCTCATATCAGTTACATATATATATATATATATACATATATATATATACATATACATATTACATATATATATATATTACATTATGACATTTAATACTCGTTAGATGACATTAGGGTGCTAGGTTGGGTTGTGCTGGGCTAGGTTAGATAAAGTTAGGTTAGGTTAGGTTAGGTTAGGCTAGGTAAGGTTAGGTTAGGTTAGGTTGGGTTAGGTTACTATGTTAGGTTCGGGTAAATTTTTATTTATTGTTTCATTTATTTCACTTTCACAATTGTTTTATTTATTTCACTTCCTAATATTTTTCAGTTTTGTTCCATGATTCCTTTTGAGATCTTTTATTTCACTGCTTTTTATTTCTATTTTGTATTTTTTAAATTGCCATTTCACTTTTCTATCCTCGTAATATTTTTACTTTTTTATTATTATTGTTGTTTGCTATTATTAGAACTATTTTATTATTACTATTATTATTATTATTATTATACAACGAATAACTTTTTATTTTAAAGATAATTTATATCGCATTAGTTATTTCTCCGACCTTTTTTATTATTCTTGATTACACCTTGAGTCCGACCGACGACCAATCAGCGTCGAGATCTCACGTAAACAAACTATTTAACGCAGAAACGTCAAAAATCCCTACGCGAGCGTCTGGCGGTTAGCATACCAGTAACGACGCAATCTGTTTCCGGGGAAATAATGTGTGTTTCAGGTTTTTCCGGCTGAAATCGTAAGTAGTACTTATCAGTATTGCATTTGAAGCGCCATGCAACCACTACTACGATTATTTTCCCTCGAAGTAAGCGCTCGGTCAAAATCTTACTGTTGACCGAGTTGAGTTATTGAGCTGACAGTTACTGTTCTGGAGATGGCATAATGTCTACGTTCAGAAAACAGTCCGTGGAACACAATGGTAGTCGTCATACTCTCAGGATAAACATGTGGAATCGGTAGACGTTTTTGTAGCACCCTGTATTCAGAGCACAGTTCCACAAAATGTTTGGTGATTGATATGCAAAATATATAAAATGCGCTCACTTTAAGCAACCACGCATGCGCTGTTTCGCAGGATTTATGCTTTAAAATTACATACGTTTCCACCTTTTCGTGACTTCATTTGAAACTGACAGACAAAAAGCACCTTGGACTTCAGAAAACGCTAAATTTGTCTCAGTGGCATCAGTCTGCTTTACATTTTACCGCGACCTGTATGCCTACAAATGTAAAGCCAACCCTTGGGATTGCCTCTCATTCCGCCGTCTTAGCGCCGTTTAGTCCAGCCCTGCTGCGGTCTGTTTTTCGGCGAGGCGGCTGATTAATTATTCATAGGTCCCAGCTGGCAGGTCCTCCCAGCCTGGCCATCGCCTCTGAATGCGCTATTCCGCCTCGAAAGGAGCAAGAGCAGCAGTGCGGCGACAAAGTACCCCTGGGGACCTGCGGGCTCGGCAGCTACGCGCACTGGCGAGGCCGCCGAGTGCGAACTCCCGCCGGTCCGTATCAGACCGCCAGTGCCAGTAATGGGATGGGGTGTTTCGGTCGTACCCGAAACGACCCGCCTGATGAGACAGGATGGGTCGGCTGCTTACAAACAGGAAGCAACAGACGGCGTCTGGTGTGCGTGGCAACGAAGATATTTCCACACCTGGCGACGTCAGGAAACGCCGTTTTGTTCGGTTTGTGCCGCGTTCACCGCCTGGGGCTATGGAAAATAAGTCTTCCATACCACGACGCTCGCATAGAGCGTCGTGGTATGGAAGACCCATAGGAAGTTTCTAAATGCCCCGCGTACTGAACCATATTTGAAGAAATGTTGTTCATAAAAATGCTCAGCAGGTAATGGGGATGTAATATTAAGAAACTGTAGAGAAAGTCAACTTATTCTAATCAAAGAAGTCCGGAGTAGTTGGAAGAATGATTTGACTGAAGCCTTTTTATGTTGTATTTGTAACCGTCATTCGTGGTTTATCCTGACTTCCTTCTCTCTCTCTTTCCTTCTTTCCTTCTTTCTTTCTTCCTTTCTCCTTCTTTCTCTCTCTTTGTCTTTCCCTTTATCTCTCCCCTTCCTCCCCTTCTCTCTCCCTTTCTCGTTTACTCGCACTTTCCCTCTCTTTCCTTCTCTCCTTCTCTATTTCTGTCTTCCTCCCTATCTAAAGAGAAGGAGGAATTGACAGATATATCTGTCCCTCCTTCCCTCCAGAGAGAGAAAGGCAGATATATCTGTCCCTCTGTCTCTGGCTTGTTATTTTGTTCTAGGCCTAGCAGCGAGGGGACGAGATGCTCATTTTTTCAAAGGCAAAAGCCATCCATATCAGACCAGTCTGGGAAGGGCTTCAGAGCTGGCTTATGGTGACCACCGGTAGCCCTCCGATGGGAGAAGACGAGAGAAAGAACGAAAAACAAAAGCTATTGCGATCACATTGAACCGCGGAGCTGAAAATATGGTCCAACTGCTGAATACTCAAAGTTTCTTTTTCATTTTTCATGTATTTGGACGAGAGGTACCAGTTTTGCAAATCGTTCGAGCTGAATGTTATGGCGCCTCGTCTCTAATCTTGTTTCACAAGTGAAGATTTGTCATGAGTAGGCCACGTTCATTTTTAGTCTTGCGGGCCACTTGTATAAGAATCACGAAAGCATTTACAACGTGTCGTCAACACCAGGCTGGTAACCGCAAGCAACAAAGGCCTCTGTATGCGCGTGACAACAGCAAATGGAAATGTGGGCCAGATTTAGCCTCTCGACGGCGGCGGCACTCAGAGAAGATGCCGATCCTGCCGGACGGACCGACGCGCATGGCGTGCCTCCGCCCCATCATCGGGCTGGCCGAGGCGGCCGCCCGACACGCTCTCTACGCATCTCCCACGCACCCGCCGGTCCGGCCGCGAGCTGGGGCGGGCGAAACGGGCCCAGCGACAGATGGTGCGTAATGACACGCACACCGCCGCTTTTATCCAGGACGCCGATGATGAGCTTGCCGCGTGGGTGAGTACTCGCAGTACACCGTCTCCGGAGTCGAGTATTTGGACCAGGATCACTTCACGGAGTGCCTGGGCCTCCTGCCGTAGCGCTGGCAATGCGAGGTCCGGCGTAAGCGTGCCGTGCACGGCACGCTAAGTCGTGCCCAGAGCGCGGCGCCCGCAGCGCTAAGGAGCCGCCAATCGACGAGTACTGGGACCTAACCCATGGCCAGGCAAGGCAAGGCAAGGCGACTCATCGGAAGGCCCGGGCAGCGGCGTTCTGCAACAACGGCGGAGAAAAGGCAAGACGATTCATCGCACGTCAGCTCAGCAGCGCGGCAGCTCAGCAGCACAGCCACCATGCCACAACAGCTACAAAACCGGGCATGCGATGGGGTCGACCAGCTACAACCGCGTTGGCTGTGCAATCGAACCGATGCATGTGTAACCAGAGTGCCCGAGCCACAGCATCACGACCGGTGTGCGACACTAGCCGTTGCCAATGCAAATCGAGTCCCAAGCAACAGTACAATCAAGGGCTAGCGACGCGACCGTTCAGCTAGTAACATGACCATTAGGCTTTTTGGTGGTACATGTAAAGTTGACTACTGTAAACCACGAAGGGGACGTTTCCGAACGCGGTTCTGCGGCCTGGTCTGTACAGACTCAGTCGCCGCGCCCGCCGTCGACCAGCCGACCATCATGCGTAGCGGTACTTTCAGCCATACGCAGTAGGTGCCCGAGGTGGTGAACGAGTAGCTGCCGGAAGTGGGCGAGACCTTAGTTTTGGTTCCGCAGTCGTGGTTTAAAACCTCCCCACCAGGCCGCAGGACTCTCTCTCAGGCTCTCACTCAGGACTCGGCTCGTCCTCACGTGTGCTTCGCTGCGGCGACGTCCTGACCGAGGGACATCACAGCTCTTCAGCTGAGTCATGCAAGGATGCGTCGGCAATGCCGTCCTGGATTAGCCAGGACGGAATGTGACAGTCTGCCACCTGACACCACTGATATGCCTCCGTGCCTTGTCTCGACGCCGTCTTGACACTGTTCTGAGACTCCGCCTGGTGATTTAAAGGTAGCCATCTTCGTCTGTTTCTATGAGAACCCGCAGTGTCAACTTGACCTTGTGAGAGCACTTATGACATTTTCATCCTTTCATCCTAGCACTGGCCAGGACGGAAGAGGCTGTCTCATAACAGACACTGATCTTTGTTCGTAGCCCTGCAATGTGCATTTAGCTAGTGTGCTAATCTTTGCCGGTATTGATCTAATCTCTGTATGTGTGTTTTAAATACCGAGTTTCGCTGGCACGCTACCTTTTAATCCAACAGCCACGGTACCCTAAAATACATGATTATTCCGTGCATCGAATGCTTTACTTTGACAGCCCGACTGGCGCGAGGAGGCCCAAGCACGTACGCGTAAAGCAGACGGTCAAGAAAGGAGTTAAGGCACAGAGGATCGAACAGGAAAACATTCCCATAGAAATACCTGTGTCGAGTGCATGTAATAAGATGTCGTTCGGTCTCCTCTCCTAAGTCCCAAACAGGGTATACACAGAGGAATGACGCAAGACGTTTCATTGTATCATGAAACAAAAGCAAATGGTAAGACGCATTTCATTTGATTATCTCTTCCAGCCAGAACAGCATCAATGTCAGGCAAACGATAAATGGATTGAGCTGCTCACCAACCTGAAGTGTATGATGATGACTCTGCATCAGAATGAACATCACGGCAACTCAGGTACATTGCATGCGAATAATAAATGGATCTTGACTTGGAACTGCTGACTAGCGATGGTAGTCGCGTGCCATCACAGTGGTAGGCACGATGCTGCTATCTCGGCGCAGCGGTTCCGATACGTAGTGCGACGACCGACGAGACCAGCGTGCTGAGCACAGCCTGGGGCTCGCATCATCTCACCCGAAACTGGAATCAAGGCTGTTTTGTCACTTTGCCCCAAAATACCGCCCTGGGTATTCAGATATGTTCTGCAACACACTGATGACCTAGAAAATTACCTAATGTCAGGAAGCACCATGTCGTTTGAATATGCCGGCCAGAGACAAGGGTATTCGTTTATGCCATCTGTGAGAGGCAAATGATAAACTGTTTTGGACACTAGGTAGTGATGTTGATATGAACCAATTGAGCACGTTCCCAAGAACTTTATCAAAAAACATTTTTGTCCCTCAGACACGATTAAATTCACGTAATGGACAAAACTCGGCGGTTAATTTACATCACAAAACGTACTCTCTTTAATATCTGGATGCCCCCGCCAAGTTCTGGAGTTTTCCCCTTCACTTTCTTGCATTCTTTTTCCTTTTAAAATCTGGACAAAAATGCGGCACGGCTCCCAGACCTTTTCTATTCTTATGCTTGTTCATGCTTTCTTCAAAGCCCAGCTCATCGCCACTCCACTCGACGTGCATTAGACGTGATCTATTGTCATCACTGCCCTGGCGATGGAAGGGAAGGCCATTGCCTGAAAATGAAATGAACAGCTCTTAAAAAGGCACATGTCTTGGTAAATGCAGAGAGAAATTAGTTAAATGAGTTTAGATACGTTATGCAATAAACGTTATCCGGCTGGAATGGTTTCAGCATTTACATACTCCACGGGAGGCTTTTTCGTAAGACTCTCCCAGGTCGCGGACGCCAGAAATAAAGGCAGCGCCTGATTTAACCATGAGGTCCGGCGGACAGACATTCCGAGACGGCGATAGGACAGACTCACTCCCAGACGATACAGCGGGCAGGGGGACGGGCCAGACGTGAATAATTCATGAATCACGCCCATTCCCGGGAGTGCTCGGTCTCCGCCTGCCACGCGCCCCAGGCTATCTGGCGCCGAGCGAGCGGACCGGGCCGGGTGCGGCGCACCAGCCGCCAGCGCAGCGGCAGCGTGACGCGTGCCGGGCGCCGCGGACGGCTCCGTCAGCAGCCGGCCGCGGCAAGACGGATCGGCGGCGCCGCGCCGTCCGGCCGACCCGGGCCGACCGGGCGCGGCCGCCGCCAGCCTTGAAATCGATCAGCTGATCCGGACCGAGGGTGCAGCCGCGGCCGAGGCGCAGGCCGGCGGCCGGACGTGACGCCGGCCCCATGCTGTGTGACTCGCTATGAATGCGTATTGTGCCGCAGTTTGATGGCTGGGCCGGACGCTACCCATGTGTTTGTCTAACCGCAAATGTTTAGTGTGCCGAGCTCTGATAGGTTGTCCGTACCAACAGCAACTAACGTGCGAGGAGCGCAGCAATTAGTCATTAATAGCATTTCGTTGACAAATCGTCAACGCTCATTTCCACTCGCATAACAGTCCTTTTGACAACGACCAAAGAACGAAACATCCGAATCACATCTGCTTCGTACAGGCGAATGACGAAGGCTCGGTAACAGAATACGCTCACCGCCGCACCTGTCGTCCTCCCTAATGCCCAGTTTTTGTTATTGTTGTTCTTTGTCAGCACACTAGACTTTGCTAACCTTTCATGCGCTCCGTTCACAGTGCTGATCAGGATCCAATCTCAGGACTGGTGGCTGATTTCCCGCAGGCTCTCATGTGTCGACGCTCAGCTGCTCGTCAGGGTCTAGACTCGGGACCGCGGTCTGACTGCCAGCGCGGTCGGCCGAACGGTGCATCGTATTCCCGTCACGCGCCGCCGCCGTCAAGCAGAGCGTCGGAAACGACGCCCGTCGGCCCGTCACCTGCAGAAGGGGGCCGTCCGCGGTGGCCGGGTGGCAGGGCGCTCATCAGAGCGCCGCATGCGGCATGCAGCCCGTCAGCAACGATTCCGGGCAATGCATTATGCATGCTTACCAGATGGTCTCATCATGGCTGGCCGGCCGCCCTCGCAGCGGGCAATCAATGGTGCACTCCCCACCGCCCCCCCCCCCCCCCGGCATCCGACGGTGCATTGTCGACAAGCACCGCTCCACCAGCGGGCGTCAGCACCGGCTGGAGAGGCGGCGCTGTCCAGCGCTGGGAGGGGTTCCTGGGGTGAGGAGAACGGATGGCAGTGAAGCGCAGGCCGGCTGGTCTGCCCATGCCGTGCGAGAAGTGGTATTTCGGATTCCATCGATGCTGTGGCTACCGACCACGAAGATTTGATGCCTGTAGCCAACCCACTAACAGCCTGTGCCGATCCTGCGACCCTGACGCGATGGTGACGAACTAATGGCGTTGGAGCAAATCGTGGTTGTTCCAGGTGGGTGGTTGCGTGTCGACGGCAGAGAAACGAGGAATTTACAAACAAATAACACCATCAGAGCGCTGACCGACATAGAGTGGTCTTCCCCGAGGTCGCGCAGCAGCACCTCCGCAACGGCAGGACGCTGCTCAAGGCCGGAAGCGCCGGGAACGGCGGACAGCGAGCAGCCTGTGCCGGCTTAGAGAGGGAACCAACTCTCGCAGCGGCCGGCGGCAGTTAGAGCGGCCCATTAGCCTGCGTCATGACGTATTCATCGTCGGCCGCTCGTTACCGGCGCACGACGCGAGATGGACAGGCCATCTCCACCCGAAATGGCGCCGTTCGCACTGAAAAGGAGACGCAAACGCGCCACTGGCTCCTGCTGCGTGAGACTGTTCGGGAATTCCTGCCGCTCTACAGATGCATGCAGCGGAGGCACTGGGTATTTCTCCGCGAAACTAAAGCTACGCGGCCGAATCTCGTAGGATGAAATATGCCCTCCTTGAGGTTCCGTGAAATTGCCAAATTCCATTCCAAATGTGTGCGTCTACCACGATACGGAGGCAATTATATACAGCGGTGTAACATATTGCGATGTGTTCTTCATTGAAGCTACTAGTCGATGCCTCGCGGGTTTGCGACTGCGTGGAAAGCAGGACTCGCGAATGACGCCTGCGTCGGCATATAACAGACCTAAATCTCCCCCGCGTGCCAATTTCAGCCTTGCCATCGCCCACGCCACATGCAGTATTTTCTGGGAGCGCTTCAATAAAGGTTTTGCTCGTCGCCGAAAGCGATTTGCTGCGCCACATCTCATGGGCGCCGACATTTTCCAGATTGTACGGCCTGACGTCACGCCTTCGGGGCGGCGGCATTTGCCTCCTGGTGGCGCCTGATAGCAGGCTTTCTGCCCCAAATCACGACCCACGGGACGTTAGCACCTTCCGAGTATGCAAATACGGGGCTTAACCGCTCCGAGCAATCGGCTTAAGTTTGGCAGCGTGCTCAGCATGGAATAACGACAGCTCCAAAGTGGGTCGATGGAGAGGCATGCTGAATCCATGAGGGGGGGGGGGGGGGCTGGACCCCGCAGGAGCTCGTGAACAGGTCTGTTTGTGACATGACTTGAGTGATTCCAGAACCATCCGATTCCGCACAAGACGCCGGTACATTTTCTTTCTTGCTGCGGCATTTAAACACATGTGAGATTCTCGGGATCCATGGTGGCAGAGTGCAATCATCAAATGGCGGCCAACAAAGCTATCAGGCCTCTGCGTCCACTCCAGCTTTCGTGGATCGGTATTACTGCGCCTGCAGCCCTGCCAGCAGACCTGCTCGGCCTGCTCCAACAGTCATGAGTGGGCAGTTCTGATCCACAGCAGGCCCAGCCGTGACGGCGGAACTGTTCGCTGCGGCCAGAAATGGCTGCGCTGCGGCAGGCTGCGGTCGCAGGGCATCAGCGCCACTGGAGCGACGCCGCCCCCGTGGCCGCCAGCGTCCGAGAACCCATCTCGGCCGGACTTCTCATCTGTCGGCGTAGCGGACGGCTGTGTGGAGTTTGTCTGGGCAACGGAAGGCTGAATGGAGTCTGCTTGCGCAGTGGACGACCGTGTGGAGTCCTTGTTTGAGCAGGGGACGGCTGTGTGGAGTCCTTGTTTGCGCAGTGGACGACCATGTGGGGTCTTGTTTGGGCAGTGGACGGTTGCGTGGAATCTTGTGTGAACAGTGGACGGCTGTGTGGAGTCTGTTTGAACTCCGGACGACCGCGTGGAGTTTGTTTTGAATGTGGCTGGTCCAGCCCCGCCTCTTAAGGGTCGATGTTACGTCCGGTGATGTAGTGCACCCCACAGCGGTGCGGAATGCTAGCCCGGTATGTTCACAATTTCGACACAAAACATCCAGTGGCAAGGCATTAGTATTTATGGCTCAGGACAACCTATCAATTCCGTAATGTTTTACGTACGACACTAGACTCTTCAAAAACGTTCAGATTCTATCATCTGTGAAGCTAGCACCAAAGTGACCGTAACAAATAGGTGATGTTCTCTGTCTTTCTTAAAATTGTTTCAGCATCTGAGGAATCGGTGACCGCGTGGCGACGGATGAAGCAGCTACCGAAGCAGCCAGCAAAACATTTTGATCGATGCTGGGCTGCTGGATCCCGATATGTCCACGTGTTAGGATGTGTGCATGCTTACAACATTATTTAAACGCACTGACACGAGGGCAGAAGTGTATGCTTTGTCTTAACGCCTCTATTATTAAAGGTTCGTCTGGGACTGACTCAGTTGACACTGAGGAATTACCTTGGATTACTGGGTCCCGCAACGGACGAAGAGGTTCCTGGTCAACCGGACGCCGTGTAGCTGGAGCATTTTGCCCTTTGTATCAGGATACTGAGCCTCTGCCTCACGTCCATCCTAGTCCTGTGGAACTGAAAGCTCAAGTGCGCGGGTCCTGCGAGGCGGATCCCAGGCCCATCCGCCCGGGCCACGTATCCGGGTCCCGTCCGCCCGGGCCACGTATCCGGGTCCCGTCCGCCCGGGCCACGTATCCGGGTCCCGTCCGCCCGGGTCACGTATCCGGGTCCCATCCGCCCGGGCCACGTATCCGGGTCCCGTCCGCCCGGGTCACGTATCCGAGTCCCGTCCGCCCTGGTCGAGCTCGGCCTGAACGCCGGTCGTCCGGGTGCCGCGTACCCGGGTGTCCGGCGCGGCTGGCGGCCGCGTGTCCGGTGACGGGCGCGGCCGGCCGGAGCCGCCGTCCGGACCCGGAGGCAGTCGAGCCGGCGGCGCCAGCGGCTGAGTCACGCGCGCCCGACGTCCGGTCGCCGCCGCCGCCCGCCCCCAATCAATCCCCACTGCGAGAAATCGATGTCGACGAGCCGCACAGCACACAGTCTAATTAACACTACAACCGGCGGCCGGCGGACCGGGCGGCGCCAGACGGTCGCCTGGCGCCTTCTGCAGCCAACTTGCAGACAGCACTCGGGGGAGCAGGAACGCCTGACACGAGCCGGTCGGGCCGCAAGGGGCTTTTTTCCGCCAGCACTCACAGGGCACGGGTACATGGGCGTCATACGAACACGTTGTTGGTGCGTCCTTATGTCTCAGTACTCAGCCAGTCGGGGCAAGGGTACACGGAGTAGAAGACGTTTGGTCGCGGATTGGTTGTGCTGGTAATGGGAAGAGGCCGACCGATGCTGTCAATGGCAATCGGCCATGGTAGAGCGCCTACTGCTAGTGTCTACCAGTTACTCAAAATGTTTTTTATAGACGTACGAATAGGGAAACGGGAAGGAAACAGAACGGGGCGGGAGACGGATGCCAGCCAGCGAAAGCTGGTGAAGCTCTAGCGTCAGGTCCAAAGCTCTGGCCCTTTGCTTCTGGTTTCCCGTTTCTTTTTTGGCGACTATGTTATTAGAAACTCGTCCTGAAAAATCGTTGCCATAGACAGATTTTGTTCAGTGGAGAAACACACAAACTGCTTTGCATAAAGAGAATAACACAAGGAGTTTCATATCTCACACCAACATTTTGGAAAAATCGGAGGATCCATTTAAAAGATATCGTTCTTTGTTTCCCTAGCGAGCCATCCACGTCCGAGAGATGATATGTTTTAGCTGAGTTACGTTACAGATTCTCCGAATGTACCGGACAGGAGCGTCCGTAATTATGGACGTTGGAACAGGCAGTGCAGAGGCCGCAGTCTCCACTTTTGAAATGGGGGGGACTTGGATAGTTTCAGCAAAATTGTAATAGCATGTCAGTCAATAAATTCCTTTCTCATAAGAGGTAGATGTAGAGAGATGGAAAAGTCAAGGCCGTTTACGGTCAGAAGGGTCAGTTGACCCCTAACACTAATCAACGAATTTTCATGAAATGTTCGAACTTGGTTAAGATTATCTATAATTGGCCAGATTATTAACAAAGCAATCAATTTCATACTGGGAATCATGATACCAAAAACCCCTGAAACATTTTTTTTAACAAATATATTTTCATGCAAGTTGTAAATAGCTGGTTTTACAACAATAATGTCGGTGTTAATAGTCTTGGTTTGTTAATTATTTTCGTGTTAATGATCTTGCTCTGGCGGAACGTTTCCACTAATCAATCAATGTATATAGCGATGATGATGTAAACAACACGCGCAGTGAGGTTACGCGTAAAATGCCGGTAAAAGGAGAACAACAGAGACGTATAACCATCATTTCAGCGCACTATTTAAAACAAGGGGAATTCCACCCATTCAGCCGGCCGGTGAAATTTCCACGAAACGGTCAGCCAGCGATACGAGCTTGAATCGAACTCCCACGGGGCGCCGTGAGTTTGCCACTTCGTGCCCGCCTCCCCCCGCCGCCGGTGGCCCGTGATTTCCACGCCATCGACCAGCGTGCTGCTGGCAAGGTCGTGACGCGCTGCGGCAGCCGGCGATTATGCCTCGGGGCATGGCACGACTGACGGCCGGCAGACGTGACCACTGGTGCCGGTCGGCGCTCACGGATAAGGGTCACGAACCGGATCATTGCGGTCCAGAGCCGGCCAACCGAGCGCCGTGGGCTCGTCGCCGACCGGCGCTGTGTCCAAATCTCCCACGCGGTAACACCAGGCGGGGAAGGGTTTCAGGGCGAAATAAATATCCAAAGACAAGATAAATTAGGCATCGAGGCCACACCATCCGCACGTATCAAACATGCAGGCGCCGACAGCGCTGCAGCGTCGGGAAAAACGAAAACAAAAACGCCGCGGGTCGCCGAAAACACGCAGGGCACACGGACGGACACGCGCTGTCGGCGTCCCCGGCAGCCGACGCGTCGGCGGCGCGTCGGCAGGGCGTCGGCCGTCGTCGCGCCCGACGACAGGCTGCGGCCGCCGACGCCCGACACCGTCAAGAGCGATGGCTCCCGCCGGATCCATCGGGCCCGATGAGCCGGCGGGGCGCCGTCGGCGCGAGAACGGCCGGCCGGAGACAGCCTCACGACGCCGGCGCCGTGACGCCCCGTGACGCGTCCAGACGTGACCGCAGCGGGCTGCAGCTCGTCGCTGCATGACGTGCTTACTGAAGCGCTGGAGCAAGCAAGAGCATGGGGCCATGGAATGCAAACTGCAGCCCGGCAGATCACGTGAGAGATGTGTCACGTGACTTCTTTTCGGTTAGAGCGGCAGGTTCGCTTAATTCGCCACACTTCACACGGGTCGTGAAGACCTTGTCGGCTCGGGTGCCGTTTTGAATAATTAATTCGCTTTGGTGTCTCTAAACCATTTTCGGCGTTTCAAACGAATTTCACCACGGACGACTCGGGTTGTTATCGTTCAATTTGAGTCATTACGGTTGTAGCTAAGTATCGGTACTGCATACTACGGCTATCAAGACTGCTTAATGGTTGCTTTCTGACGCGAGCAACACTGCTAACAGGAGCATCATTCCTTTCATTTAGCATAACATGCTTTTTCGTCGTCGACATTGTATGCATAGGAGACACAAGGTCTGACTCCAGATAGACAGTTCCAGATGGTTTTGGCCTGGCCGGCATCAAATGCCTTCGGCCGTCGCCGCCGTTTAACTGGCCTGGCCCGGTCCGTTTCCGTGCAGCGCCTCAGCCGGCGGGCCCAGGGTGGCGCAGTGCGCCACCGGGCCTGCTGGCCGGCCGGCCGGCGCCGGAATGTAGCCGCCGCCGCCGCCGCCGCCGCCGCCGTCCCCGGCTGACCGATGCCGGGCAATATCCGGCCGCGGACGACAGGGGCCCGCCACCGCCGGCCGGCGCGTCACGCCACGGACGGACGCCTCACGCACGTCCGACAACCGCACACACATACACACACACAGACGCGTCACGGGGGCGGCCGTGTCGCGGGGTGGGGCGGCAATGTCCCCAAAAAGGTTTTAAATTATCGGAGACAATGTACTGGATGCGTACATTTTTTGTCGTTTTGAGAACACATCCCCATTCTTCCCTTTCGAGGGCTTTCTGTCTCGCTCATGCTATCTCTCTTCCCTATCTCTTTCTTTTTCTCCTTTTCCCGGCTGTCTCTGTCCCCCACTCTCCCTCTCTCTCCGTCTCTCTCTCTCCCTTGTTTTTCTCTTCCCCTTTCTCTCTCAGTCCTGGCATGCTGTCAGGCTTTACCAACGACCGCCAAGCAAAAAGGATCCAGCTAACCCCGTCGAAACGCCCACCAGTTTCCACAGACGTGGACACCTTTGGCGATCTGGGACATCTGGCGGTAATGGGGGTGCTGCCGAGCTATTGACCACGTCCGGAGGCACGTTTATTTAAAACGACAGAGTAATTTCGAATTATGTCCTCAGTTTGGCAGGCATAAGTCATCTGAAAATAGCCGGCAATTCCCACTAAAATGGCCAATTATTTGCTGCATATGGCTACTTATCCAAGTAGTAAAGGCACTTCTGAAATGTCAGCCATATCAAAGAAAACACGCCAAAGAAAGCTACCTAGAAGAGAATGGAACGGAGTTTCTTAAGCGAGAAAGTCGCGGATTATCGCCGATGCCATCGTAGCTAACTTCGTTTTCCCACAAAAGCTTCCCGGCTGCTGAAAAGTCGTTCAGGGCAGAGTAAACGACTTCAGACGGCGGCCGCGAGGCGGCAGTGTTCAACAGCACCACGGCACACCGCCAGGGCTGCAAGCCGCGTCCCAGCGACAGAATGTGCCGGCAACTGGAGCCCAGCAACCGATGACAACTGGCGACAGCCTGCCAGACTGCGGTCTGCTTTAGCCGTAGCAGCTGGCTTACCGATAAAACGTGGCGGGGAAATGCGGTTTGGCGTCTATGGACTGGTTTTCATTGTGTGTTTTTCTCGCAGAAGATTAAAGGGCCTTCTTTTGTTCGGTTGTCAATGGGAGCGTTGGGCCGTATTATTCGACAACAACGCGGGGATGCAAAAGATTTTCGTTACGATGTTTGTTTTCTATATTCAGAACACTTTTCAGGTCACGGGTCAGAAGTCCCCAGCCTCTCAGGGCCCGGTTTCTGCGCCATGTTGTGTTCGCGCGCAGGGTTATGCATGCAGCCTGCGCCTCAGCCAGAGCTTCCCGAGGCAGGGCACAGACACTGTCTTTGTCTTCCTGGACGGAAAATTGTCTTAAAAAGGACTGGAACATGCCAAATTGTACTCGTCTGCCGAGTGCAGTACCGCCAGCCACCGTGGCAAGTTGGTAAGAAGCAGAAAGAAACCATGAGAATCTTTTAAAAGACAATTTTATTGCGATGTTTTCGGCAGTTAGCAATGAGCAACTCGTCCGGTTAGCAACAAAGAATTTAGGTCTTGTCGTCCGATGATGCAATAAATCACTACGTCTGTTTACCGCGAACACATTCAGACTCCGACGTTTAGCGCATTGACAGCGTTAGGATACAGTCCAGGTCAAAAACCACCAAAATTGCTCAAAAACAGCCACGAATAAATGCGTGTTCTGGACTTATTGGACCGTCGTCGCAGAAAAATCGCTGTCACCAATGGATGTAGTGTCCGTGACAACCAAGACAGCTTAAAACTTGGTTCCTCCGGATCTGGTTAAACACTGCCTTAAGCTGAACAAAACTGTCCGGTAAAAACTGACAATATACCTAGTTCTGAGCCTGTGATGTCAATGAATGCGTTTCAGAGCATGGGATTATCTGCATTGTTAAAAACTATTCCAGGTCTTGCAGCCCACACTGTGAAATTATGCACAGAAGGCTGGACTCGAGAAACGCACGCCAAGAATACAGCTGCTATTATTTTCAACGTCCGTGCTGCGGTAGAGGGCTGACTACTCGGTGGATACTTCGTCAGAAATTAGAGGCCGACGGGCTTCTGACCGCTTACATTTCGTTTCCTCTTGAGAAGCATGTTTTCCCCTCACAGGACGAATTTTTACGTCGCTTTTGGCTCGCTAACTGCAGTACCATGTGCCACGTATTGGCTTCCTCAGCGAAGCGACACTAGGTATCCAATTGGGTGTAAATTTTTTTTACTTCCCTGAGACTACCTGCTTTGCTGGTTTTCCTGGTCTAATCCCCTATTGAGCACCTAAGGGGCGTGCCGCTACGGGTTCCACTTCTGGCGCACTTGATGAGTGACCCGGTATCCACAATCGTTGGTAAGGCCGTAAGTTAAAGCGCACATTATTTCGGCATCAGATTCCTGAACAAAAGTCACTTGAGGCTGCTCTAAGACGGAAAAACGGTTCTGCTACTGCAAGCAGATGGCAGCATTTCATGCGAACGCTTCCTTGGAATCAAGAACTCTTCTTACAAAAGATGTCGGCAAAATGTGATTCTTTCATACATGGTTCACGTAACAAGCAGCGAAGACAGCATGACAAATATTTCGCATGCACATTTAAAAGCTCCCGAACATAACGACGATGGAGAAGTTCGTTTCAGCGCGGCTCTCCAGAGAAGTGCCGGCAGTCGGCCTCCCGGTCGCATCCGCAACGGGTCGCCGCCCGCTGGCCGCCGCCCTGTGACTCGGACGTCCGACTTCCGGCGGTGACACGCCGCCGCCGCCGCCGCTGCCGCCGCCGACCGACCGACGGCGGGGCGGGGGTCGGCGACCAGGCGGCGCGTGTCGGCACCGTCTGAGGCGGCCGTCGGTATCGACAAAGCGGCCCGGGCGGGGCCGGCCTGTCCTGATCGACTGAGTGCCGACAAAGGGGCGCGGCCGCCACGGTCGGCCGCCCGGCCCCGTCAACCGGCGGCGGCTCGGCGGCGCCGCGTCGCGACCAGCCGGACCCCTGAGTCAGTCCGACGGATCAGCTGGACCCTGAGTCACGCCGGCGGATCAACAAGACGCTGAGTAACGCCGACGGATCAGTTGGACCCTGAGTCACGCCGACGGGTTAGACGCCCAATGAGTCACGCCAATGGCCAGCTGGACCAGAGTCACGCCGACGGATCAGCAGGACTCGGAGTCACGCCGACGGATCAGCTGGACCCTGAGTCACGTCAGCGGACCAGCCGGACTCTGGGTCGCGCCAGCGGATCGGCTGGACCCTGAGTCACGTTGACGGATCAGCCGGACTCGGAGTCAGGCCGGCGGGTCAGCCAGACCCGGAGCTTCGCCGCCGGATCAGCTGGACCCTGAATCACGCCGGCGGATCAGTCGGATCACGTGTCAAGCACCAGCGGCTGTCCTGCCCCCTCAAATATCCTGGTCTTTTACATACACAGCCTAGCTGGGAAAACGGGACGCAGTTCTTGGTGTCGCCGGCGCCGGTTAAATGCGAGGCAGCTGAGGACGCGGAACCTCCTGAAAACAGGTCAAGCGCGGAGCGGCGATCCCCCGAATCGCCGAGACCGGCCGCCGATCCGGACCCGCTCATCGCTCGGCTGATGGTCGTGCCTCCCCAGTGGCCTGCACGTCACCTGACGTCGGACCATGACCGGCCGGCCAGAACAGGGCCGGACCCGGCCAATCGTCTGGAAGCGTGACCGGGGTGCAGCCATCGGCCGCACGGTCCACGCCAGCTGACTGGGCTCGAATGGGCCGGCCCGCCGGCAGCCGGTATATCACACACACGGGGCACGTGCCCCGACCACTCGAGACGCCGAAACTGGCCATAAATTGCCGGAGAGCGCGCCGCTCGCGTACTAAGAAAAGTCAATGAAATCGTCGACGGTCACTTGGCCAGAGTCAGCCGGATTAAATGCGGACGAAAAATTGGAATTGTCAGGGCGGCGGGCACCAAACGTCGGCACACACGGCCGTCCTGTGACATTTGCATTGACATTCATTGACTTTTCTACGAGCAAAGTCCGGTGTATTGAAGAAGAAACACTGTATGTTGCAAAGAGCAAGAAACGGTTGCAACAGACCAACAAACCTGATGTCACTTCCCTGTGAAAATTGGATCCAGTTCTTAATCCAGCCACTCGACAGAAATGGCGCCTCAGGGCTCAGACTAGTCCACTTCAAGATGTAAAACATATAACGTAAGTAGAAGCACTACTATGGAACTCCAAAACTCAGCGAGGATCGTTACACAAGGCAGAACACAAGACATCAGGGTAAGGTGACCTCCTAGTCCTTCAATGCTACCGGTTCGCCAAAAATCGTATGTACAGCGTGTGACGCCTGGGGCCGTCGAAACATCTTACCGCGCTACCAAACCCGATGCTGAAGAGGTCAATGTCGTTAAACAGAAATGTCCGCCTCAAAGACGACGTTGTGGGAATGAGTAGTCGTCGGCCTTGCAGCCGGGCCGGGCGAGGGCTGATAGACAGACAGACAGACAGACAGACAGAGGCCCGACGACGGCATCGGGTCCGCCGCGACTGACCCTCGGCCCGGGGCGGCGACCTGGCCGTCAGTCCAGAGTACGTCAGTCCGGAGCGGTGGTTTGGTCGTCAGTCGGGGCCGTCAGTCCGGGGTCGTCAGTTCGAGGGTCGTCAGTCCGGAGCGGTGGTCCATCCGTCAGCCCGGGGGTCGTCAGTCCGAGGGTCGTCAGTCTGGAGAGGTGGTCCGGCTGTCATTCCGGGGTCGTCAGTCCGAGGATCGTGGGTCCGGAACGGTGGTTCGGCCGTCAGTCGGGGGTCGTCAGTCCGGGAGTCGTCAGTCCGGAGCGGTGGTCCGGTCTTCAGTGGGGTCGTCAGTCCGGGGTCGTCAGTCCGAGAGTCGTTAGTTTGGAGCGGTGGTCCGTTCGTCAGTCCGGGAGTTGTCAGTCCGAGGGTTGTCGGTCTGGAGCGGTGGTCCAGCCGTCATTCCGGGGTCGTCAGTCCGAGGGTCGTTAGTTTGGAGCGGTGGTCCGTTCGTCAGTCCGGGAGTTGTCAGTCCGAGGGTTGTCGGTCTGGAGCGGTGGTCCGTTCGTCATTCCGGGGTCGTCAGTCCGAGGGTCGTCGGTCTGGAGCCGTGGTCTGGTCGTCAGTCCGGGGGTCGTCAGTCCGGAGCGGAGGCCCGGCCGTCGGCTCGAGGCAGAGGCCCGGTCGTCAGCCCGTCTGGTCAGTTGGGTAATCACAGTCCGGCGAGGCCGCTGGGTGTCGTCAGGAAGCCGTCTGCCCGCCTCGGGGCGCCCCAGCGCGCGATCCGTATAATTGAGCGAAAACAGCGGCTGGACGAGGTAGCTGGGGGCCGGGTACGGAGAAGCGGCTGTACTGGGGGCCGAGAAAAGAGACTGTACCGGGGACTGAGGGAGGAGAAAGGGGTGGAAACGAAGGGGGTGGGCTGGGGACCTGGGGAGAAAATCGACGAGGTATTGATTGTGAAAACTAGACTGGGGCTTTGGAGGGAGATTGACTGGGGATTGAGGACAGAGGCTGGACTGGGGTCTGAAGATGGGCTGATCACTGGGGAAGGAGGAGGAACTGGAAACTGAGGGTAGAGGCTGGTCTGAAGCCTGACGGAGGAAACTGGATTCAGAACTGAAGGCAAACGTTGGGATGGAAATGGAAAAGAAGACGAGAAAGTGGTACGGACTGAATTCCAAGCCAGAGACTGGATACCATGGCCCGAGGACGGAAACTAAGAAGCCAAACGAAGCGGTTATACACTAACCACGCTTCACCCACATCATTCAAGGACGTTCGTCTACCATCAGAAAGGAAAGTGAAAGCGAAGCGTAGCGGCGCCAGCCCACACTTTCCGTTCTGCTTGTTGATGTCTTTTTCTCCTCACGTCGTCAGTGTTCGAATCTGCCCTCCTTCCTCCTTTGAAAGTTCTCTTTTGTCGGAAATCTTGATCGGGAGCCTGTCGGTGTGGACTGGGCTCGTTTGGGAGTCCGGATGGCTCTTGAGTGGGGCTATTTCCGCGTGGCCGCACGGATCGTGCTGTCGACAGCGCTGAGGCCACTCGGCGTGGGACGTGACCAGACGAAGGTAATTCACACAGACTGTTGGCCGCGTCGCTGAACTGACTGGCCGCCGACAGCTTCGAACAGTCCGCCAAAAAGCTCCGCAAAACAGTGTTCCTGGCAGAGACTCTCTCGGGCCGTGGCCCGTGGCTGCCGCGCAGCAGAGACGCTGAGTCATTCTGCGATTTGTCCCATTGCGACACACTACGGTCTTCACGTGACCTCGCTGGTCTGTGGTCATGTCTCATTGCGACCCTGTACCGTCGTAACACTATTTAACCCGCCCCCGACTGGGTGGGAGGGCAGTTGGCCGCCCCCCTTTAACCCTATTCCCGGCAGGGGGGGCTGAATCCGCCCCCTCTCGGGTTTTTTGCTTGCCAATTCCAGGCTTTTTAACGCAGCTCCACGAAACTTTGTCACTTTTCCTAGTTATTCTTTCTACGCGCTGTGACAAAATTTCACAATTCTACTTTGCTCAGGAGCAGAGCCAGGCAACGTTTTTGGGAGGCATCTCAGGTCATTTTTGGCCATGTTGAGGGTAAAAGGAAAATGTCTCCAAAAAACAGAGTTTTTAACATACAGCTTAAAACTTTATATGGATGTATAGCTAGATCGTTGGGCAATGTGCACACAAAATTTTGTTTATCTGAGGTAACTTAACAAGGTCAAATCAAGGTCAAAAGTCAAAATTGGTTTTTTGCAATAATTTCGGCGTCGTTTTTTCAAATGCCAAACCCGGAATATATATGGTGTAGAAGGGTGCCCTCTACTTGTGTACCAATTTTTAGCCTTGATATCAGGTCGGGTCACGGAGCTATGACCTAAAATATCAGTGCGCGCACCCTATATCGCAATAGCCATAAAATGAAATTTTTGGAATAGAGTGAATTCAAATGATTGAAAACGTTTACAGATAATACCAAATGCACACGAGATCATTCCAAGTAACCCCAAGGTCACTGCAGGTCATTTAAGGTCAAAGGTCACAAGTTGATCTGAAGAACGTGTGACCATGACAGTTCCCCCTTTTTCATGTCCCTGGCACCGCCTATGCTAACATTATACAAACATTGTAATGCGATTTTTACTTCTTTAGCATAGCATGACTAGCAGAAGCCAAAAAAGTGTTTTTAACTTTTTTGTTCATTCAGTTATTAGAAAACTAATGCTCCTATTTTTGAAACCCTGTGAACGCCCATGAATCTTCTCAAAATTTCAGATTTGCGTACCCATGGTAAAAGCCCTATCTATAATCTCTCGATTCATGCCAGTTTCATTGAAATCGGTCGATAAACAACGGAGTTATAAGAAGTCCAAAAGGATCCCCCATTTTGACATTTTTGCCCCCCTGCATCCACAAATTTCGAAGTTTTGAAAATTTCTTTTTATAAAAATGTAGTTCACGTCACGGCGAATTGATTGCCGTTTGTTGCGATGAAATCGGACGAGTAGTTCTCGAGATCTCAGGGGGGGCCGAATCCGCCTCCCCTGCCGGGAATCGACCATATCGTCTAACCCTCCGGGAATAGGGTTAAGATTTTTCTGGGACTGCGAGAGAACAAACAAACACAGAGCCACGAAACTTCGTGTAACTTTTTCTTCATCATTTTTACACCTTGCGTCAAGATTCTGACCTCAGGTCAGGTTAGGTGCTTGACCTAGGTCAGGTCAAACGGACCTATGTCCAAAAAAGTTTAGTTCCCTGTAACGTTTTTGGAAAACAAGATATCTCAAAAATACTTTCAAGGATCAGTGATCGTGATAGAAGAAACAAATTTGCTATCTCAGATTTTTTCGGAATTTTCCGGGTCATTCACCTAAGGTCATGCCCATTTTTAACACATGTCGTCGTTTTTTCGGAACTGACGGAATATTTCATAGCATTTTTAGTGTGGAGTGAAGCAGATATCTAGTTACCGTCATTGGACAAAATATCAATGACTACCAGCCATTGGCCTGAGGTCAGGTCACGAATAACTGTAGTGAGCCAAAATGTACCACCGTCAAAATCGGCGATGAATTACTCAGAATGGGTAGAAAATGGCAGAACTACCTTGCAAAGACGTAAGTAATACCATAAACTTCAAAAAGTCTGAAAAATAGCATATTTTGAAAACAAACAGGCTCTCGCGAATAAAGCTCAGCCAATTGTGTAGATTGGTGACTAATGAATTTTTCCAAAATTTAAGCATGAAGAACCATCACAAGAACCACTAAGATCAATGACATTTACATGGATGGGCTTTTTCGCGAAAATAAAGGAACGCTAAAATTAGTTTCCGTCAATTTGTTACTGCATACGGCTGCGGCGCACGCCTACAGCCCGCGCGAGGATTAGCGTGTCTTTAACTCGACGTTTCGGCGTATATATTGAATAAATCTGAGAAATTAGATGTGCATCGGCATTTGCGGACTTTTACTTGTGCGCTGGTGCCTTTACCTATGCGTTATTAGTCACAGCCCTTAAGATTCAGGCCGTTTCTCGGTCTTATGCAGTCGGCTATGAGAAAACATATATGGGACGTAAATTGCTTACATATTATCTAAAACTAAAAATGAGACCGGTTTCGAGCTCTACTCGTCACAAGCTTTCCAACGGCGTGCTTATTTTTATCGTGCGACCAACCGTTCGTGGGTTAGAGGGGGCGGCCAACTGCCCCCCCCCCCCAGTCGCGCATGATCGTAACCGACCGACGGTCGTGCGCGGGTTAATTGCGTCCATGTGTGACAGTGGCTATTTCTGACTGTGAGCCCGCGCGACAGTGACGCCGTCCAACTGTTACCATGCGTAATCGCGGCTGTGCCTATGTGTGACTCAGGATGGTCGCGAAATTGTGCAGCGGGACTTCAGCAGGATGCTTGATGCTTTTAACCTTGTTCCCTTGCCCATAACGTTAGTACGCATTCTCGTATTCGTGGAGGGCTTATCCCCCCCTGAGATCTCGAGAACCATCCCTCCGATCTGGCTGCAACGATAGGCGATTGATTTGCCATGACGTAAATTGCATTCAAAAGACAGCTTTCAAAATCTTTAGAGGTGGATACAGGGAGAAAAGTTAGAAAGGGGGGTGTTTTTGCTTGTTATAACTCCGGTATCTGTTGACCGATTTTGACGCAAGTAGCATGAGTCCAGAGCTAATCGATGGGACGTTTCCTTTGTCTCATCCATTTATAATTTCGGCAACTTTACGCGCGTTCACAGGGTTTGGGCGTATGAAGAATGCATTTTTCTTCAAAACGCAACTAACGTAAAAGTTAAGAATATTTTACGGACTTTTACTAGTCATTCTACATTTCAGAAATGCAAATCATATTGCAGTGTTCGTATAGTGCTGACATAGGCAGCATCAGGAGCAGGAAAAGGGAGCATCTGTCATGGTTGCATGTTCATCAGGTCGGCTTACAACCTTTGACCTCGGATAATCTCAGATGACTTCAAGGTCAAATATGTGATACATATGCAACGTGTAAAATGGCCTCGGGTCCATTTCATTGTACGAATCGACCATGTTTCTAAAACTCCTGCTTTGACCCTTGTGATATGGGATACGCGCTTGGACATTTTACGTTGTAGCTCTAGCTGACCCAACCGGGTATACATCTGAAACTCAAAACGTAAATGGAGAACACTGTGTCCAGCTGCACATGTTCCGCACTTTTAATTTTGACAATAAGCGTTAAAAATATTTAATTAAAAAAAATTGTTTTTTTTTTGCCTCAACCAGACCTTCTAAAGTGACTTCAAGCCAACAGAGTATATCTTTTGTCTTCCAAGTTATTCATCTCGACATACACCTTTACATACAAAGTTCATGGACCTACAAAGAAAGTCTGAAGTCCTATCGGGAATTTTTCGGACTAACGTTATCTTCTTGTGTGCTTTTACTTACATAAGGTTTCTGCCAGTTAAATCTCCGGCCGTCGTCAGGTGTCTTTTTTTTGTCAGGTCCTTATTGGTCCTGAAAAGGACCGGCTGATTTTTGGCTATTGGCTACGTATGCGTCGCAATCTTGAAAAACCTTGCAGTGGTTTTAGGATTCGGACCATGGGTCTTCTGACCCTGAACTCAAAAAGCTAACCATTGCTCTGTCGAAGGGAAATGACGCTGTATAACTCATAACACGCTAATGTTGTGTGAATAATGACACACAAGACGAGAACAACAGCACGGAAAATTCCTCCATCCGTAATACCAATATCTCATCTCAGTTACTTCGCACCTCCTACCTAAAAAGGAAAACATATTCTTCGGCAACAAATTTCCTTATCTTCAACAAGCCAAGAAAGGTCTGAGGTGACCCCCCCCAAAAAAAAGACCGTGGCCTAGTTCCGCCCCCGGGTAAATAAAGTTTCGGAAATTTCACATAATATGGAGGAAAATAGACAGAGCTGCTCGGAAAAAAAAAACTGGAAATGGCATACGAAAAACCGGAGGGGCTTCTGAAGCCCCCCATACGGGAATAGGGTTAAGACAAACAGTGACGAATAGTCACCATGTTTAAATCCCTCGCGATTCCTTACGAACAATGTTCATGTCGGAATCGAAAACAGACGCACGGTACGCCGACAGAACCCGTGCACAATCAAATACTCCAGCCTTAGCGACGTCATTACCAAACATGAAATGAGGAAATGACCCTCCATAAAAGGTCATAATACCCTCGCACGACGTCGCACCGCAGAGCACGGAGGCACGACCGCCGCCACCAGGGACGCTGTCCGCTTGACGTTGTTTGTCAGCTTGTTCAATAAAGGCCGGAGTTCTCGGACACTCGGGAAATCCACGGGACAAATATTGACGGCAGCTGCCGTTCAATAATCGCGCCCAATAAGGCCCGGACGCTCAGGGTCAGAGGAGCGCTTTGTGGGAGCCAGGCGGAGCGAGGCCGGCCGTCGCGTGACGTTACGGGGCAGACAGTGTCACGACTGAGGACGACTCTCTGCCTGGCCTGGCCGCCAACACAGCCATAGCGTCCATATGGAGCTACAATCATTACACTCTCGGAACTATAGTGTCTCGCTAGAACCGCGCGATCGTGTTCATGTTGGCACGTTGAATATCCGCCGCAAAATTATGCTGTTAAGCTGTAATTGCGCGATCGGGTGTAGAGATCAGAGTTCGTGCTACAATGACAGCTTGGCGCCGACTCGGACGAAAAGCTACCCGGCGAAACATTCGCATCAAATTTATGCAAAAAGTAGTCCTGTTTACTGTTTACCGCAGACGTGTGGTTACATTCGTTTCCAATTACTAGGCAGAAGCAGGGGCGCAGTCGGGATTTTCTTAAGGGGAAAGATTTTCTTAAGGGATTTCTTAAGGCCCGGAGCTCAGAGTGAACTGAAATCATACGAAAACCGCCTGCTGGGAAGACGAAGTGCAGTGGTTTCCACAAAAAATGTGGGCCTAAGGAGGGGGGGGGGACTGCGCCTGAGCCAGAGGCAGCATGCTGCGCTCCGCACCATTGCAATTATCTAGCAAAGCCCGGTGCGTGGTACAGACTTATCTTACGTACTACTTTATCCACATCTCCGTTTATAGTGGAATCCAACTTGATATGAAAGCATCGGCTACCTGAGACGTGGATGTCTGAACTGATCTGAGATTCCAGTGTACTAGCTGAAGCGAAACTGAAAAACAAAAAGACGAAAATGCATGGTCTCGATGTCTCTCCAGTACCCTGCAAAAACAAGTGGGTGGTATGCAATCCGCATGAACACGTGTAACATACCACCACTAACACGCTTTGTATGACACAGGGGTCATTTCACGTCAGATCGATCAAGGATTGACGATACCTGTTTCGATTTAGACGAAATTAGACAGGCTCATAGAAACTATCGGGAAATGGTCAGACACAAATTTTGAGCCATGGGTTACCTTTTACGTAAAAGTTACAGGTCATGAAAGGCCCAGGTTTTTACAGACGTTACATGATTTAAATGTTCATAACTCATTGATAGATTGCTCCAGAAAGGTATAATTAGCGCCATTCAAAAGAAAAATACTCCGGTTTGTGTAAAAAAGTTCGTTTTTGTACGGTGCCCCCGATGACCTTTGACCTGAATAGGCCACACGTTAAAACATTTTCGATTTTAACCCTGCTCATCCGTCGTGATCTTCGGCGAAAATGCAGCACAACATGTTTTTAAGTACCTGCAATAGGTGCGGCAAAAGAATTCTGGACAAGGTAACACTTTTTCAGGTATCTTGAGCTAAGCCAAGCCACGTGGTGCTTGGGAAATACGCCCTGAGACTATCTGATGAATATTGATTAACTTCGTGCCTTTGTTTGTCCGATTATTTTACAATTTGTTGCGCACAATGTCCTGCGGGCCTGCTACACATCAGCTTAGTTTTAAATTATTTGACCAGAAAGGCCAAAGGTCATGACACCCCGCCACCAATCGACATCTATCATCCAAATCTAACACACCCATTCTTCATGTTTCCACGAAATTGAGTCTATCGGGTGTTCTTAAACCTAAAGGCAACTGAGATAATCCTAGTCGTGCATCGGGGTCTTTGGAAGGTCGAGCGAGGTCCGTGACATTGGCTAATCTTGAATTGTCTCTTCTGACCTCGGACCACTTACAGATTTTTGATGCTGATTTCGAATTTCACATCCATTTTGCACGATTCAGTGATCTGGATAAACGTTGATTTTGTGATTTCTTGGCACGTATCCCAGTCATTCATTTATATCTGCTTCTATTGAAAGTTGCCATTTCATTTGTAGCTCTTCCACCATTCAGGGGCGGAGGGCATCACAAAAAGTCATCGCCCTCTGGCTGACATGGAATACTCGATATGTGCAAATCCCGATAAGTGAAAAACATATAAGTAATTCGGAATCAGCGCCCTAAAGAACATATCAATGGCTCGAGGCCGACAGGTTATCCGAGGTCAGTCGAGCTCAATGGCCTCGGCTGACCTTCAAAATGTCCCGATGCTTCACTAAGATCGTCACAGTTGTCCTAAAGGACTAAGAACAACCGATAGACTCATTTGACGGAAATGAGAAGAACGGGTATGTCAGAACTAGATGGCAGGGGTCGATTGGTGCTGGGGTGTCATGACATTTGACCATTTCGGTCAAGCAGTTTAAAACCAAGCTGATGTACAGCAGGACGCAGGATATTGTGCACAGTAAACTGTAGAACAGTTGGGCAAACTTAGAGCACGAAATCAGTTAATCTTCGTCAAATACCCTCAGAATATATTTTTCAAACGCCACTTGGCAGCACTAAATTCAGGATATCTGGGAACGTTTTAATTTTCCCACATGTTTTTTTTTGCCACGCTTATCGTAGATCCTTGGAGATATAATGTGCTACATCTTTTGCGAAGATCACGAAGCAAACATGGTTAAAACTAAAAATGTTCCATGTGACCTAGTGGGGTCAGAGGCAATCGCTAGGTCCCAGAAAAATGGGCTTGTTTATAAAAGCTAGAACGTCTTTATTCGAATGACAATAATCGCATCTTTCTGTCGCAATCTGTCACCGAGTTATGAGCATTTGAATCATGCAATGCCCATAAAAACCAGTGACCTTTCTTGGCCTGTAACTTTAACTTCAGAGGTCATCCAGGGATAAAAGGTTATGGCTGGCCATTTTTCGATGGGCTGATGAGCACACCAAATTTCATCAAAATCGGAAGGGGTCCGGTGAATTCTTGTGCGACTTGGCGTGGAATGGCCCAAACGACGCGTGAGGCCTACTTCGTTGCATCATTAGTTTATCTTTATGCATTCCGGAGTACAACAGGATATCTTTCGATCCACTTCGGTATTTTGCATCCGAAGAATTGCAAATTTAAATGTCACTTGCGCTGATGGTACTGTTCTGTACCATTACTGAGCGGTTCCTAAACACCCGTGAAAAAAGCCTTAGAGTGAAAACATTACCACTGGAATAGCTCCGTGCTTCTAAGCTAACTCACTGCAAATGCAAATGCATACATTTTAAAGAACTGGTCTATCTCCCAGAGAAAACTTCATAGTTCGATGGCCAAGGTTTGGGAAGTTATTAACTTCCAGAAGCGCTATGGTCGGGCCGGCCGCTCAGTCTGTTTCTTCTTTTATCCATAGCTGAAGTAAGACTCACTCAACCTTCGGCTTCGTTAGTAATAACTTTGTTTTTCTGGTCAAGGCTATCACGAAGGTGGATAAATTCACGAGGAACTGTCATGAGTGGCACGACAACAATCGTTTTTCTGGCAAAGTTTTCTACATTCTGAAGACACTATTCACTATAATAAAAACTGAAAAGATTGCTGAATGCTGGGTCGCTGCGCGAGATGTTTGAATTTAATTAGTCGGTAAAAATGATATTGAGCAACTGACATACCTACATGTCTATGCCTATGGTTACAACTAAAACGCAAGAGGCATGTGCACTGTGGTGAATGAAGGTCTTGTGTTATTAAAAAAGTCCAATCGTAAAGGAAAATATTTTGATACGGAAGATGAGATGGACTGCAATAATATGCATCGCCAGCGCTGCGGTGCCCAGTGCTGATAGCACTCGCCATAAGCCTGCCCGCCGGCTGTCCAATTTAAAGGATAGTTTCGCCGCCGCCACACCGCCAGGCCGGTCTGTGGAATGTTATGAGCGGCCCCACTGAACGGCAACCCATGAACGGTGGCTGTTACCGGGGAGGGGGGCCGGAGGCGAGGGAGGGGGCAGCGGACTGCCGCGTGCCGCACGGACGCCATTGGCTCGACCGCTCAATAAATGCGAGGTGCAGCCCTGCTGCCTCCCCGTTAACAGTGCCCGCGGACCATCCAAATCGAATCACATGGGAGCCGACTGGAGGGATTAAGTGAACGCACCGGCCGGCCGTTATGAGGATCAGCGGGCGGTGATTGCCAGAGGTGGCCGCCGGCTGGGCGGTCGTCCGGGTATGGACGTCAGCGTTGCGCCGCAGCCGCGGTAGCGCAGCCAGGACGGACCGGCCGCGGAACGGCGCACCACGCCAGGCTGGAGTCAGCGGCCAAAGTCAGTGCTGCCAGAATGAGTGAGGCAGTCACGTCCAGACACCAAGAGCGCACCCGGGTCGGCCAGTGGCGGCGCCACGATGGGGGGAGGGGAGGGGTGCAATGGGAGAACGCCGCTCCTCTGATTCGGAAAACGCATGCAAACGAAGGACTCGAAAATGTTGCTGTCCCCGCTGGCCGGAATACGTGGCGCCGCCGCTGCCCATCGGAGGGACCTGGACCAGGTGGACCCTCGGTGACCTCGCAGGTATACATTTTTGGAATGCCCACTCATGGTTTATTTAATAGTCTTGAAAGTGCTGAGTTTTACGATGAAATAGACTGTTACTGTTGTGTTACTGATGTTCGACATTACGCTATGAAGTGGGTATATTCTCTGGGACAATGTTTGACATAACACGTTGATTTCAGGCACGTCTTGGAAATCAAACAAGGCGAAATCAGAAAGTCACATTTAGGGGTTTGGACCCTGCTCAGAACCAAATAAAACACTGTGTGACGGCCTGCGGAAGAGTCTAGGGCACGCCGACCACCGACTTGGGTGTGTCTGTGCCAGCCGTTGCCGTATCCAGCGAGAGCAAGCAGCCGCGCTATGTCCGCGCCTGAGTTTCGGGCGAGTGCGCATGTCGTGCAACGATCGACGTGACGCAGGCCATCTCGAAGGCGGCAGTGACTGATGCTGGCCTCACCAGTCATCCTGGAGGCCAACATCAGTCACTGCCCTCGAGACTCCAGGAGGAGGAGCCTCCAGGACAGTCGGCGGCGGTCGCGACAGGCATTACAGGCGTCTGTTTGATTTGCGGTTTGTTAGAACACTGCGTGCGGACCGACGTTTGCCGTCCAGGCCAATTTGGCCTGGACTTACGGACGTTGTTGTATTTAATGTATGAAAATGGACTGGGGATGGATGTGGAACGGAAAGAATATGGTGTAGATATGGAAATGGGCGGACCGTTATCAAAATCGTCAGGAGCAACAACCTGCGCATTCCGGATTTTACAAGGCAAATCATGCCCCTCCACGAATATTTACGCCGCGCGTAATGCCTCGGCCCCGCCTCTACCTACAGCCATATTTCACTCCTTCCCCTAGCGCAAAGTCCCGTGAGAATCCCAGAAATGGGAGCGAGGCAGGAGCCTGCAGCGCTGGCAGAACACAAATAAAAAAAAAACAAGCGAAGCATCGGGAAACGAGTGTTGCACGCAAAAATATGTTGAAGTTTTGGGCAACCCATTCATGATATGTTTTTTCCCACAAACATATCGTTTCAAATGCAATGGGAAAAAGGCTACAGCCCTCAGTTTCCTGCACACATTAGGAGCTGTGTACGCCCCCGTGTTGTTTGTTTCACTGAGACGCAGTAATTGTGGTCCGTTCCACGCCACACCCTTTCTCATTTCCAGGCGACGCGACGACGTGGAGAAAACGCAATTACAAAATCCCATCTTCCACTAATTTGTCGAGCCATCCGCATACTGAGATAATTCTCATGTTAAAAACATTTGAGACGCGTAGAGACAGATCCATGTTCTCTTACGAGGAAGGTGTTGTTGTTTATGCCAACAACTTCTCGATCTTCGCCCAGGCGACTCCGACGATTCACAAGAATCTCAATAACGGAAGGGGTGCCCCATGTTTCTTTCCCTCTGCATCCGCCACTGCCACATGCAAAGACACACCGAGGCGAGGTGTCAGAGACGGCTCTGTTGTGTACACTAGCTATTGGAGCTACTTTGTGCATTTTTCATTTCATTAACCTATTCGCAGGAAAATGGACAACATTACAAATTTAGTCGGTCCACTTCACGAAGCATACGTTGTGTCGCAACCACAGGACGGTTCCAAGGGAGAAGAGAGGTGAAGGTAGACCGAATGGCAGTTAGCCCGAGACGACATGGTTTTTGCGAAATGTTTTCAATCTTCTCTACTTAAGACATAAACAATGATACCTGTATTATCCTAATTCCCAAATCCTCGTCTGGCTTTGCATCCTCCGAAGCAAAGAGACACGTCAAAAATATTACATATTTATCACCTAAGACGCAAGGTTTTAGGACGAGACGACACATCGGATCGTTTAGCTTGGATCATATGACCACAACAGACTGCTTGATTCACGCCAATATCAAACCAGACATGCGTTTTGGCCTAGCATCCCGGCCTTGCTTTTTTGCAACCGTGATCTCACGTTAAGCTGGGCCACGAGACACATCTTAATCATATTGCATTTGAATATGGAACCCAAAATATCTAACCGTGAGACCAGCAACCGGGTAAATTTTGATTCGTGACAAATCCGCTCGAACCGATTGAAATGAGCGCATAACCTTGCATGTCCAACGCCAAACCTGAACTGACGCCGGTTCGATCCACTGTGTATGGGCTGGGATAGTTTGCTGACCCGTGTCACAAGCGCACGCCAACCGATCACGAACTGTCCACGCCAGATTTAGCAGAAAATGACGCATTCAAGCATTCAAAACCGCGTCTGGCCAAAAACGCCACGCCCGCGGGGCAATTCGACTTTCCAAGTCGAGTTTCCGGGGAAGACAGCACCAGCATCCCACACCGGGTGCCGGAGGACCACTGCAGGACTCGGGCGCCTCGGCGGCGACCCACTAACCTGAGCGGAACGTCCGGCGACCTGGCGCGCGTCGCAGCGGCCGGGGGCAGGGTCACACACTAACGGCGGTCCGGCCCGACCGGGCGCCGCCGGCGCGCCGTACCCCGGCCAATTGATCACAGGCCGCCTGGCGGACGAACGGCCAACTAACGGGACGCCAATCGATAGCCGGCCGGCCGGGGGTGCGGCCGGGTCTCGGCGGCGACGCGGGACACCTGGCGGTCACGGTCGGCCTCCACAGGTGGCGGCAGTTCTCTCCCGGTCAGGCTGTCCTCGCCCTGGGAAGGCCGGGCTCCCTGTGGACAGTGGCGGCCTCTGCGGGGACTTTGAGCGGTTCCGCCCGGGGTCGCCGAGCTCAGGGCTGCCGGAGGCGAAGGGGTTTGCAGTTCCTTTGAACTGAAAGACGCTCCGATCCGATCCGAAGCGGTAGCATGGCAGCTTGCCGCATACCGGAGTCGCTACACAGAAGCACGCACAGCGCTTCACCTTCTTGCAGTTTGTGCGTCTGAATAAAATGGTCGTGCGGTACGCGCCATTCTTGGAAAATGTCCTCGCATAATTGAAGGATTTAAAAATCAGACGAACTCCTACATTAATCAAAAGTTTGGTGCAAAACCACCAGTCATAGAAACTGGAACGACGTCGGCCCGTCTATCCGACCCAAGGTTTCTGACTAAGGCAAAGCTCGGCGGCGATGCGTCTTTTCACGGAATCCCATGGCTGTGCCATCAAAAGACCGACAGCGAGAGCCCTGAACAGAGATCGATGGCGACCGGCTGTAATTGATCGCGCCACGCTGGGCGCCGCCAGATTGTGACCAGGAGCGTCTGGGCTCCTCAGCGCAGGCTGTTATACGTTTCGGGCTCCAGCACCCTACGGAGGACCCCGTCATCAGTCCTTCAATGGAGTGAGCGACCCTGAACTAAGGCACGTCGCGTTGTTGTTGGTTGGGGTTTACGGGTGTCCCGACCACTGGGTCATATGGCGCCCACGAGGCACGTCAAGCTCTCAGAATCATACCTTTCGGCACCGACGAAGTCGCCACGCTTTGCTCCATCTTATGTCAACCGGAAACATCATCCAGTATCCACCAAGAATTACAGACATCATAAAGCCGCATGCGAAGTATGTTTTACGGTCTCGTTGGGAGAGCCAACAAGAACTGAAATGCAACTCAAACATGGGCGCAGGAACAAAGGGGGCAGGGGCCCCAAATCCTGAGAAAATGAGAAACATCGTGCCTATGGCGAAAAACGCTGGTATCTGGTCCCCTCCCCCCTCACTTTTTTGGATGCTTCTTCGGCCCTGGACTCATACGCTACAAATGCAGCGCGGCTATTTCAAAGACATTGACAACAGATGTATTGACAAGTAAGGAACCAACATGCTACCGAGGAAAAGCAGGGATATGTTTAAGCACGAGCGTAGCCAGGATTTTCATAAAGGGCAAGGGGAGGGATCAAGGCTAAAATAAAAAGGGTCGGTACTACTCATACCATTTTATCGCAGGCAAATTGACCGTACCAAAAAACACACCTGGATTTCGGTAATACAAGAATGCCACTTTTTTAGTATTCAAACAAACATTTGTGATGATACTCAGTTTTTGAGTCTTTGACCACGGGGGTCAGTTGACCCCTCTGAACCCTTAGGCTACGCTGTTGGGTATAAGCACATGAAAGCACTCTTTTACCCGCTACAACAAGGCACGAAGCGTAGCGGTTTGCGGCATGAAAGCGTGGCTAATACGGCTAGTACCTGACACAGGATCTAAATTGCGTTATATATTAAATTAAAATGCTTTAAATATTAAACAAAAATAAAATTAAAAAACGTGCACTTTTCAAACCAACAAATGCACTCTGGAGACAGTACACGTAGAAATGTATTTTAATTCTTTCCGGCTCAGTTCTCGCACGGGACTGACCTCAAACAATCTGATGAATACGGCTCTGATATTAAGTATTAGCACATTGCCAAAAATAGAGGTGGAAATATTGGCCGCCAGGTCTGTGACGCCAGAATGGATACCAAAATCAATCTGATGACGCCACAGATCGGTATGTTTTACGGCATGTTCATTGCAATCCGCTAGCAAGTTATTATAAGGAATATTCCAAATTTAACGCGTTTCTGGAGCTGAGATGCTAGATTGTAGCCTGTCCCAGTTTCAGCAGTCGATTTCTTAGAGGATGGCCAGATTCGTGAAGTGAGGTGTCAGCAAATATGTAGAAGGAAGGTCTGGAACTAGACGCTTCCGGGCCAGAAATATCGAAAGCCATGAGCTTTTTTGTACCTCTGTGACACCTCGCTGGATGAATTTGGACAGCCTGATTCCCCATGTACATTATGCATCAGTATGCAGCATTTACACCGTTTGAAAGCGATTTCTCATGGATTTTTCCAGTTCAGCAATGTCATATTATTAGGTGTTAGATGTCGTAAGTGGGCGCAGCTCAATGAACAAATGCAGACAGCTCCGTATTGCATCATATTCGTGGATGGAAAAATTACTGCCTTTTTTAGGCTTTTTTTAAAAACACTATAAGAAACGTTATCAACATTTTTCATGCCGAGACTTGGGTCTATTTGTCAAAAATCGACCAACGTGGAGTATTCCATTTAATACTGTACAGAAGTGCATTTCGTCGATGCGTCCTCCCCAGACACAGCTGATCTACAGTACGGCCTTTAGTACGAACTAGGGCATGATACTACCGCCTACTCTGGTTTTCCAACCTACCTCTGACACAGATTTGCTCCACGTGATTCGCCAGGGCCGTGCCTCGTGTCCGAATCCGTCCTACGCAGAGCCTTTTTGCACAGGTTCTTAACATCCTACCCGACCGTGCAATTCCGAGTTACGGCTGATTTTGCGGCACAAATTACCCGTGCCGCCGAAAGGACACCAACGTGGAGTAGTCGGATGACCGTTGTTCAGCTAGGCCCTTATAGCGTTGCCTGGAAATGCAGCGAACCGTTAAGACTCTCGGCATGTAATAGCAGCCGCAACAGAGGCTGGGGACTCGCACGCCACTACCAGCGCAGTGCAATACAAAACAGTCACAGAGCGTTTGGACGTGCGTGAAGTTCACTGGCATCGCAGCCTTTCTTGCCCGTTGCCTCGCGATGCCAGTTTTTCTTTCAGTGGGGGCGGCTAATCGGTGGCAGAAACACTTCTGGAAGCACCCTCGGAATCGGGCATCTTTTATTGGAAACCGTTAACATACACATAGAAACAGGAACTTAGATCGCAAAACCCGCAACACTACATCAAACCAAATCGTATTCAAGCCTGCCGCAAATCACAAAAAAACGGAAAGCATCAAGCGATTAGTCAAACGCAACGCCACTCGCCGCAGCCGTGACTTCCAGGAGACCGACCCCAAATCGAGCATGAGAGATACAAAGCTAGTCTACAATAGTAAAATTTGCAACGATTGTGTTTGAATATGGTTTGAACAGTGCGGTGGCACAGCGGACCCCAGTGCCGTCCCCGGTCGGCCGATGGGGAGGGCCCCGGTCCTTTCGGCGCTCACGCCGGCCTCACTTCTTCGACCCGCCTGCAGCTTGGCTCGCCTTCTTTTCCGCCGCTTTCTGCTGCTTGAGTCGCATCATGTCGGCGTCCCTGGCCACAAGGCGGCGTGTGTGAAGAATGCGGCAGTGACAACACAGGGGTGTTGTCTTCCGTCAACAACAACTCGGTTAGGGAAAATGTTTGGCTATTTCGGTGTCATGAAATGAAACATTCCACCCTGACTGACCTTTCAAAAATAAATCCCGGGTTACATTTGTGTGTGACAAGGTTCACCAGTTCTGAATTTGTGTAAATTTCAAGTTCAACTTACACCACATCACGAAGGTACGACGCATGACCACACCAACGAACGGCATGGGTAAAACGTTCTTGATAACGTTTCCAACATTCAATAACCCAAAAATGTTTGGAAGTCCAAAACCCAATCACGGAAAATTTCGCCCACATCAATTACTGTGAGTCAACTGGTGACAACGCCATATACGTTTCCGAAAGCCAGGACGAGTTTGATAGAGCCTCTGCGGCCAATTCCATATATTTGTTGTGACGGCTGGACGAGTTCTGACATTGGGTATCTGTGCACCATGCACGTCTGATGTAGCCCCCCGGACACACATCAGTGGCTGAACAAAGCGTTTGATTATAACTGTCCGATTTGTTTTTTTTCCTCTTTTGCTGACGTTCGCTGGCATGTCACGAACGTTATTTATTCCTCATGAAACAGCTGCCAATCATGCGTCACAAAGATCTGGGAAATCGCATGTAACTCTATCCATATAAATCTGAGACGTATCACATATTTGACATCAGAATAAAACTACAGGATATCCACTCCGGTTACATCAGTCCAAATACATGCAAATAATGGAATATTCTCTTCAGCCACTCCTTGCAAATCCTTTTCATTTACCCAACCTCAGTCAGGGACGGCCTATATATATATACTCGATAAATAAGTAGAATGGCAAATGCCCCAATAACCGTTTTCAAACTGTGACATCGCTAGACATCTGCCTGGATCCCGGTGGAAAGCGGGTTACCCCCAAATTAAGATGACTAGGACTGGCACTTAGTCACGCGTGCACCACTCTGTTAGGTCGGGTACGGTGATTGCTGAGACGAAGCAATGACAGCGCCAGGTTAACCAATCGCTAATGCAAAAAAAAACTTTCATTACACCCGACCACTCGCAAACCTTTGAGCATGACATATCCAAAACCTCCATCAGACAAAAAACTAAGCAGAAAATCTCAGTCCCTGTAAACAAGAATGTGGCAGTATCCCATCAGCATTCTGCAACGATCAATACCAAGTTATTTTAAAATTACAACCAATAACCCCTGGGTTCAGCATAATTTTCAGCACAATCACGAATCCAACATGTAATACCGTTGTTTCCTTTGCTCCATGCTAAGTCCTTTGTTACCATCCATTTCATCAGCCTTTTTCGACTTGTCTTGCTTTTTCTGGTTCTTCTGGCGCGCAAGTTCCCGTTGATTACCACCTGTGGAGAATATGATAGTGAGGAATCTACGGGTGCCACGAGATCATTTTTAACCACATGAAGGAAAAGAATCAGAAACAGAAAAAGTATAGACATGTCAGAAAAAAATGATCTATAGAGAAAGCCTCTTTCTCCATCTGAATTTATCTCAGGAAAATTCTTAAAACGCATCGAAGCCGAAGAACCTGCAATATTCGTCCTTAAGGTTCTTTGAAAATGTTCAAAATCTACAATACCATAAGTAGCTTGAAAAAAACAGGCATCAACGCTGTAAATCTTACAATTTGTGGATTACCACACATCTTTAACATTGTGCCATCCAGTCAGTTAGCCTTCAGTGTCTCTAATGCACCGCATGAACTTTTTCAACAGCCATACAACAATATTTCAACACCCATGCAACAATAAACATCTCAATAAGGGCATTCGACAAAAAATGCCTCATACTACAAGCACCACTTACGAGTCATTTTGGCTTAGCGTCCCTGGGAGCCACCCAGCCTGAAATAAAAGCTGAATTAGCTCTGGCGGAGAAAAAATATCTGGAGCAAACAACTTTTAGTCTAAAAATTCGTGACGCTTAAAGACGGGGTTTTAGACCCCTTTCGTACCCTGATTATGTGATGGTTACAACGTCCAATTACAATCCCGCTTTGCAGGAATATCTCTCACGACCCAGCAACGTGCAGTCAGGTCAAAAAATTGTTTGCAACCTGTCTTATATGACATTAGAAAACTTTGGTCCAATATCGGAAACCAATGTTGGTATTTGTGCTTAATTTGTAGTAACGTTCCAAAACCGTGAGTGTTTCGAAACTTTCGAACGAAGCGCCAAACTTATTTTTACACAGCTTCGTTTTCACGGGTCTCTGATGTTTGCGACGTGTCTGTGGTGGTCAAAAAGGAAAAAATGTTCTGATAAGTTGTAAAAGAAAACAGAACAGTAATTGCCTCACTATTTTACTGAAGTCTCAATTTTTCTCATAATCTCGTCGAAAATGCTCATTCTTGGCCCCTGTTGTCCGTTGTTTGGGCCTCGCTAAAGATTTTCAAACTGTTTTATACGAATCTGTACGATTCTTCCAAATCCTGATAGAAATTATGGTATACTTTTGGCAACGACGTAGCAGGTTGACTTCGTGAATGTCTCTCGCGTGCAAAAGTGAGAGCGTTCGTGGACGGGGCGGGGGACAGGAAGGAAAACCTGTCTTCTACCCTGGAAATGTCTGATATTCGCCACCAGCCGTTTGGTATCGTTTGGACTGTTCTCGCAAAACATTTAAGCTCCAAGTTCTAATGACCGGTACGCGTGACAGCATCGGATTCCACGCATTCAGGCCATCGGAGAAAATAACATTTTCGAATTGGGCAATCATCCCTGCTACCCTTCACCTCGCTCGTCGTTCCATCACTACCAGCAAGACCGATCATATGCGCGACTGCACGACCCATGACGAGATAACTGAATGCACGATGTTCTCAGGAGAATCATTATTCTATCATTGCAATGTTCGTGCCAATACGCGAACTTCATGTGCTGAACCGTTTGACCTGTGTTTGCGATGATGTGATCGCTCTGAAACGGTTAGCGATGAGTAATTTCGGTGATCAAATGAACAATTCCAGTGTGTGAATGACCGGCTTGGTGGTCCATATCTGGCGACAAACTAGGTCCAGAAAAAGTGAGGTGCCAGCAGAAACTGCGCGGCGATCACATGGCGTGGTGCGATCACATTCACTCGGTGATCCATGAATTCGGTGAGATGTGGGCAAAACCTGGCAAGGCGAAGGATTATTCTCCAAACTTGCCTGTCATCAAGCCATCAGCTCTCATCAAAGCTGTGCAGCAACCAAGCATACCTCTGAAAGAATGCAGCACTGCTAGGGAGCATCAATGCTCCCATACGAAAGAGAAGGGCAAATAATTTCACATTAGCATTCATGCATGATAAAATCCATCACCATAGCCAACAACAGTAATGAGTCTGGTATGTCTGATGCAGAATCGGGAATAATTTTCTGCTGCGCCAGCTTCTGCTCAAGCCTCTATGAATTTACTACATCCATCAACGAATTCACTCATTACCGACCAAGCTATCCATTCACTCACCAAATGTGCTCATCTGATAACCGAAATCACTCACTGCCCACTTTTCAGTGCAATCGTGTCATTGCAAACACCGGTTTACCCTTGCTGGGTTGAGCGTTCCTGAAGGCCTCCCTCCGGGTTTCTCAGGGTAGCCAAAAAATGAAAGATGAAAAATGAAAAAATGAAACTTCCTTTTTGTACATCACTTTTATACTTTGTGCCAATTTTTATATCCAGGGTCACTTCAGGTAACTGATCTAAGATAAATCACATTGGATCACATTCCCAAATAAGTAAAATGGCATAACATTTTGTTAAATGTACAAATTCAGGTTTGACTTGCCACAATGATAACAAATGACAAATGGCACAATTCAGCTACCTCATTTTTCTGAAAATGTTCAAGTCTCTGACTTAAGGTCAATTAAGTATTCAGCCCTTTTTATATCAGCTACTGAAATCATGAGTCTGGTTCAGTGGTTACAAAGAGTGAATGTACAAGCTGGTGCTTCTCATATCCTTTAAAAATGTTACTGTACCTCTTGACCTGTCATTAGGGTCAGATAACATTATATGCCAAATTTTGAGAACAGCAACCTGACATGTGCCAGGATCCCAATGGAATGCAGGTTACCCCATGTTGTACCAGACTCCTCATGGACATCAACAGGTCACTGCATCATCTTGGAAAGGCTGAGTCCCTTCGATGCAAAGTGGAGCCCAAGTGATGCAATAATTACCATGGCCAGCTTAGAATCCAATACAAAACTTTGGATAACCTGCATTTCATGGGGGCCCTAGCACATCTGCCAGCAGCCAAATATAATTTGTCAGTTTACAGTCTTGTAATGTTTATTGGTATTTGTATGTGTTTCACAGGTAGCAATATACAGCAGGAACTCACTTTCCAAGTATCTGACCTCATTTGACCCAGGCTGGCCTGGTTTGACCATTTGAAATATTGTACTCATTTCCAGTGCAAGCTCACCCTGCATGCCCACCAATAATGAAAAATGCTTTGGCACACTGGTTTTGTATCATTCAGCATTATAACAGGATTATATAACATATAACATTGTGCCATATTTTGTCTGACCAATGGCAGTGTGGCAATAATGTGACAGACACCAATCATATCTGATGTACAAAGGTCAATACCTTGACCTAGGTTGCTAGTGTGTTACATTAATAAGATAGCTGCACTTTATATATGCATAATGGGCATGTTTACCACATATTCCAGCCAAAACACATGCTTATACTTTAAGAAAAATGTCACTCCTGTCCTTACAAAAGATTTTACTTCTTAAGCTTCTGAATAAGGCAGTGTATTAAGACACTGAGAGGTCAGTATAGTTTGATTGGCCAATAATTACTATTTGTACAAAAAACTCAGATATTTTGAGTACCTCTTGCATATGTGCTAATATATCCACTCCAGTCAAGGTGTAATGCAGGAACCACCTGCCAAATTACAGTTGCAAATTTCCATGCCAAAACCATTATGTCTGCATTGCAATGGTGTCACAAATTCAAATTCATGTTTTTCCTTTACTGTTGAATTACATCAATGTTTACTGTGCCACTTTCATCTTCATCATTTTACACACTGGTGGTCTGACAAACTGAAGCTGCATTCACTGTCCCTTCCAAAAAATAATGAGTCAAAATCCATCACAACTGGGTCCTGGGCTGTACCAATTACAACACTTTTTAACATGGGCCCATGGGAAAGACCCTGGAAGCACGCTGTTGGGCCTCGCCAGTTACTTTAAGCACACAACAAAAACCACTAGATAAAAATATTTTTGACAGTGGTAATAATGAACAGAATCACCAAATGTAACAAAGAAACAAACAGCAGATCAAAGCTGGCGTGAATACGTCGCATGTTTACAGAGGTACGCGCGCAGCCCTTTACAGTTTTAATGTTTTGCACACGCGCTATGTCGCCAGACAGGTGCAATTAGGAATTATTTCACGCTCAAGTGGGACTTCCTGCAAACCTTCCAGAACCATCCAACAGCCTTCGCCTTCCCCTCCTCCGATTAGGATTTGTGCTGCGATGATGCAAAGGCCAGTGTTCAAGGTTGGCAGTATTTCGCCCTACCCATTTTAAAAATTCAAGTCATATTGTGTGACGTTAGCGAAAATCAAAGCTAGTCACCCAAGACTTGATATTCATGGTATTAAAATTGTCAGTAAATAATACAACGGCATACGCACAGAGGTTTTGAAAATATGCCATGTTATTCTAGCATTTTAACATAAGGGTTTTCTGATTTCCTTAAGGATGCCGCATCAAGTCGCAGAACTCGAAAGAAAGAAGCACCAGGCCTTAAATCTGTTGTTTCGATATTTCAAGGGTATTTTGCTTGATTGGTCTCGAAATATGACACATTGCACCAAGTTAAGAGCGTTCTAATTTATTTTGCAAAATGAGCGTAATTTGGAGTTTGGCACTCTTTTGTCGTCACCGTGATTTCCGAGGCGTTAATTGCGCTTATGATTCCTTTTTAACGCTTGACGAGACGCAAGACTTTACACCTCGCTAAGAAGTTGCACGTCAACTAACGAAAAAGCGAATGAAGGCGAAAAATACTAGATATATTACATACATGGATGACATGCAGTCCATCAATCACGTCCGGCGGTTTAACTAGTGCACGGCAGTCACAAACTCTCGTCTGTTGTGCGTGAGTCCATTCCATGTTGGCTGTGCTCCCGTTCTTTGATTTTGTGGACTGCCCGTTTGTGGAAGTATTTTGCTGTACCTGGGTCATTTCATTGTGTACTTTTCGCCGTAAATTGAGAGTTTAGGTTTATTCATTTAGATTAAGCCCGAATTTGGTGGGTGTGGAACGGGCTTAGTCTTATATGGCACTGTATAATTTTTTCATAAATGATGTATATGTTAGATGCTCTTAGCACTTTCAATGTAGCACTGTTTCAGGCATTGTCCTTGGCTGTTGTTAACTGCAGCATAGGGATATTGGGGATTGAGGGTCATTCTTGCTTATTCCCATTTTATTGTGTATTGCTGGCATACTCCCCACACTGGCCATGGCTATTCTGTGATATCAAGAGCAGGTCAAAGCCAGGATGCAACATACACAGCAGAAACACACAATCATTCAGTGGTTATGCAAGCTGTCAGAACCTTCCTGAACATGCTCAGGTCAAGCTTCATCATCCCTGGGCAGCTCATTGGCAATTGATATAAAAGCAATCACTGATTAAGAACCAAATGAGTGGCTGGGTATGCAGCAAGCTGTCCTGCCTTGTGTTTCACAAATTAGCTGAACTGGAGATAACATGTTTTGTAAATTTCTCAGTTTTATAATGCTTTTATTACTGAAAAAATACAATTGCCATGCAGCTTGGTCAGCCAGACCTAGAGAAAGCCTTGGAAAGAAAATGAGTATCTGTCCCATTCATAAACTATTTGGTCCTGTAGCCTTGACAAGAGAAAAAACATCAAAAAGCATTTTTCCACAGCTGTAAGGATGGATGAAGAACAGGTCTGCCCAAGATGCAAGACCAGCAAGTACAGAAATCCATCAATGAAGCTGATGGTGAATGTTTGTGGTCATCCCCTCTGTGAAAATTGTGTCAACCTGCTTTTTGCCAAAGGTGGGTAAATGGGAATGAAGTGAATGTGGATATAGGCAATGAGAGTTTATCACAACTATGTAGAAAAGCCTTACTTGAAGCTCTGGTTTATTTTCTATGAGAAGCTGGAAAAATTTTATCTATCTTCATAGCATCTTGCAATACCTTCCTGTATTGATCTGTGGCATATAATTGTGTAACATGTCTTGCATTGCATAAATGTACACAAAAGAATGCAGAAGTAAAGAAGTAGTTCATATTCTCCATTTCTGCCAGAATGCTGATCTGTGGCATGTAATTGCATAACATGTCTTGCATTGCATATGTGTACACAAAAGAGTGCAGAAATAGAGAAGTAGTTTATATTCTCCTTTCTGTCACATTTCTTATAGTCTTTCAAGTCATACAGATTTTCTAAGCTATGTTGTTTATTTGGCACTGTGGCTCTATGGGAACTTAATGTCTTTGTAAACGTTCATAATGAAAGCTTCATTTTGGTTCTGCTCCTTTTCATGGGTTTAGGGCCATGTTCCTCTTTTGTTCCTGCTTCATCCACTTGTCACACATTTGTCATATGCACTGAGTTCTCACATGAAGTGCAGTACCTGAAACGCATCTGCCTCGCGCGAACAGGCTCGGGCACGTGCCCGCAGTGTGACGTTCCTCTGCGCCGCAATGGCTTCCGCGTGCAGCTCTTCGAAGACGCGACCGTGGAGAAGGACATCGACATCCGACGGCGAATACTACGCGAATTCAACAAGCAGGAAGAGGAGTTCGCCACGCTGCGGGAGTACAACGACTACCTGGAGGATGTGGAGACCATCATCTACAACCTGGCCAACGGCATAGACGTGCTGGCGACTAACAAGAAGATCGAGGCGTACAAGCGCGACAACCGCGAGTCGATCGTTAGGAACCGCGCGCGCGGCCGCACCGAGGAGGAAGAGTTGGACGAGATCCTGCAGATGGAGAACGAGCTGAACGAGGAGCGGCAGCGCGACGAGCAGGAGCGGCTGCAGGCCGAGCGCAGGCAGAAGCTGGAGAAGAAGGAGGCGCTCATCGACGAGCTGATGACGTCTTACGGCGACGCGAAGCGGATCGTGGCGCAGCATGCGCGCGGCGCCGAGCCCGAGCCGCCGCCGCCACCGCGGCCGCGCGCCAAGCCTAAGCAGTTCTCGAGCGGCGTGCGGATCGGCGGTGCGCGCGCCGGCGCGCCGCCGCCACCGGCGCTGGTCGACGAGGGCGAGCCGTTCTCATACGAGCGGCCGGCGCTGCCGATGGACGGGCCGGCGCCGCCCGAGCCGGAGCGGCTGGCCGAGGCCGGCTACCTGGCGCACATCCGGCGCGCCGGCCAGGCCGAGGCCGCCGGCGGCTACACGGCCGCGCTCGGCTGCCTGCGCGCCCTCCAGGAGGGCATGGCCGGCCTGCTCTTCTTCCCGGGCGCCACCGGCTGAGTGCGGGCGGGCGGCGGCGCGCCGTGAGCTGCGGTCGGGTCGTTGGTCGGCGCGGGGTCGGGGCGCCGCGTGCCGCCCGGTTTCGGGCCGCTCTGGGTCGGGACGCTGTCGGCGGCCGGAAGCTGCGGCCGGGCGCGCGGAGGCTGTGAGTGTGACGTGTTACTCCGCCTGTTGTTTGCCTGGGATGGGGAAGCTGTTTGAGCCTGTCAGCTCGTGAACCCTGATGGACGGTCGCGGAAGAATAAACCGTTTTCTATTGTTTACAAGATCAGCCATATGACGCATTTGGCCAGTAATCGTGCTCTGGCGTTCCGTGAATCATACAGCTGTAGAAGCTTCGTGTCCTTTCATGGATAATAACCTCAAACTCAGCGTACTTCGTTCATTGACCAATCATACTGATGCTCTGAAAAGAGAACACGGAAGCTGAATGAACCAGACTGAAAACGTGGAAAAAGAAAATTGGAGGGGGCGGACATATTCTTTACTGGTCTAAGCATCATATTGTTGCAGACAGGGGCTGGATTAGCGAGCGAAAGTGTTGTCTGCGTGACTATATCAACAAAAGCAGATCATATTTATTGCGAGTATTTAATGCAGCCTTGGCCGGCGCACTTGTCTTCCTGTGCGAGGACTACAGTGAGTTTCACGCCCATTACCTAGTGTGGCGCATGACGATTTTTGCCATATTTGTTTTGCATCGTTGCATTTTACACCACAAACGGGTATTTATTTGTCCGCATTGGCAGTTGAAACCACTGCAATTGAATCTCAAGTTTAAGAGGTTATTACTAAGCTCTACAAACCCAGAGAACCGTCGAAAAGCAAAAACGTTCCCAGTTTTTCGTGGTTTTACGGACACAAAAGCGTGTAATTGAATGTTTTGTGCATAAAATGGTAAACTTAAATGAGCCCCTTCTCAGGCAACTAAACAGTGTGATTCCTCGCGAGTGGTTGCAGAGTTATCATCCTGGAAAGAACGTTACGACTGGTCCGAGATGGGCCGGGTTTGCCGGCGCACTCATGCGGCTTTTTTCCTGCTAGTTGACAAACCTCATTTGGCTTGCCAGAGTACCAGACAAATACGGGCTAGTTCTCAAAAGATGCGTTTGAAGGTCAGTGATGAACTCGCTGGCAGCTTCAAGAGATACTGTTTGCCAACGCACGAATTTATCTGAGTGACAGCAAGAGGTAATTGCATTTCCGCCTAAGTGTGCAAACAATTCCACAAAATGACAATCTGGAATTCCTGATGTGCTTTACAAAACCTACATTTTACGCCAAAACGTTCGTAACTCATAACGTTTGACTACGTGAATAGCGTCCAATGCATATACGGTAAACCACAGGAAATTGAAATATGGTAACTTAAGTGACGAACAAAAGGCTTAACAACCTATATTTCACGAACACTGCTCCCACAGACTAAGGATCTAGCCTTCTGTACCAAAGTGATTCTCAAAGGAACTACAATGATCCGGTACTTCGACTACGTACGGCCGTTCAATTGTTGTAAGCAAACCTGGAAATGCCAACAAATAGTCGTCAAAACAGTCTTCACGACCTTGCGATGCCTTACTGATACCCACATCGAACAGGCTCATGGCTTTTCAGCTTCACGATCAGCAACGACATAACGTTACACGCGTCCATAAATACATCGCGGCGCCTCCACTTTTACCTCTCGACATTCACCGGACGCCTCAGCCCAAGAGACTGTGCGTCCTAACTCACACACGAACAGGCCGTATCCACCCGCGGAATGAAACCGAAACACTTATGCGACGCTGGATATACGAATCGTAGCGGGCGCAGATCACGCTGCAGCATTTCCAGTCGGCAAGCACTGTTCGCCTGCGCACGGGGTAAATACAACTCAGCCGTTTCCGTCTCTACCCAACGGGAACCTGTCGAGTTTCACACATGCCGACCCGACTCCCGGCAGATTCCGTGCAGAGCTCGCAGCAGTCTGACTCTACCGAGTCGCGAGTCTGCCGTCCCCGACCGGGCCGGGCGAGGCTCAGTCGGAGTCTGTCGCCGTCCGGTCGTCCTCGTCGCCGCCCATGGAGCGCAGGAAGGCCACGGCCACCCGCTCGGCGTAGTCGTACCTCTGGCTCTCGGGCACGCGCGCCGCCGCCGCCCGCAGCTCGGCCAGCTGCGAGAACAGCTGCTCGAAGTCGTCCGGGTCGGCGCCGTCCGCGCCGCCGGCCGGACCCACCAGCGACGCCATCTCTGACACCAGCGAGTCTGCCGGCCGATGGGTAAACGTCAGACAGCGGCGCCAGACGGGCTGCATATCTCAGACAACGGCAAGGACGCCGTCTGACGAACACAAACAGCGCGGTCACAACGCTGCATGAATGCAGAAACGCAGACATCGGAGAATGACTGCGTAAACATTCTCCGTTATCCCTGAAGAAGCCAGGTTATGCACATAAAATAAATGCATTAATGACTGCCCAAACGTTTCAGCATTAGGCCATCTTCAGGACTCTTGGAGATGGCCCAGTGCCGGAACATTGTGTCGAATACTAATAAACGTATATGCATATGCGTACATATGTATATATATATATATATATATATATATATATATATATATATATATATATATATATATAATCTTCCACATGAGAAACTCAGTTTATTCCAGCATAAATAAGGCTGCTTGTTTCAAAATCGTACGAAAAACTGAGCACCAGCAGAGACCCTTTTCTACTACAATGACGTTTCAGAAGGCAGCCAGAATGGCTGTACACAGACGACGCCATGTCACTGCTCGGATGGAGATAAGCGGATGGAGATGGTCGAATGGGTCTGACAAAAGCTTCGCGATGGCTGGGAAGCAGCTTCGCTCCACACAGCCACAAGCGTCGGCCGGTGGCGGCGCCACGTACCGACGGCGGCGGCCGTCTGCCGGGTGTCGTCAGCCGGCGCCGGCTGAGCGGCCGTCTGCTGGCCGGCCGGCCGCTCCTCCGTCAGCTCGTCCAGCAGCTTGTTGGACAGCTCCGGCCTGTGGTCTGTCGGCGGAGATGCGCGTCACGTGAGCGCTGGTTTGAGCGGGTCGGCGCGGACATGAGGGCGTCACTGCGTCGCATGGAGTTTCACAGACTGTACTTTCTCCTGTCCTTTAACAGCTTTGGAACACAAATATTCCCAATGATTGCTGCTTCAGCGCGCAATACATCATGCGTGGTTACTGCGAAAAACGAGAATCCCATGTACAGAATACAAATGCAGAACATATCGTCACTCACATTGCCATACTTTGCTCGCCCCCAAGTTCTCGGAAAGCCTACCCTTCATGGCCAGGTTGGACCAGGTGTGCGCGTGGAGCGCCTGCGTGATCCGCTGCACGCCGGTCGTCTCCGGGAAGTCGTCGTCGGGGTCGGCCTCTTCGGACGGGCTCAGCTCCACAAGCTCAAACCCGTGACTGACGCACCATTCCTGAGCTGCTGGGCCAGACGGCACACCTCTAACGACTCAGCCGACGGGCATACAGCACCTCTCTCTCTCAACACTACACTCTACACCTCACCTCTCTCAACAACTCGGCCGACACCGACAACATCTCTTAATGACTCAGCTGCCGGGCCAGACAGCACAACTCTTAACTACTCAGTCTATGCCGGCAGAGAGGACAGAACCTCTTAACTCAGCTGACACTGACAGGAAGGAGGGCACCGCGGAACAGCTCAGCACATGATGGACGGGATCTCTGAATAACTCAGCTGACAGGGCGGACAACGCGTCTTCCCAACAACTCAACTGACAGGCCGGATGGCATCTCTTAACAACACAGCTGACAGGTTGGACAGCATCCCTTAACAGCCCAGCTGAGAGGATGGACAACATCCCTTTACAGCCCAGCTGAGAGAAGGGACAGCATATCTCAACAAAACTCGGCTGACACGCATGCAATACCTGTTAACAACTCAGTTGAATGGGTGGATAACAGCTCTAAGTTCAGCTGACAGGGCATGCAGCACCTCTTAACAACTCAGCGGACGAGACGCACGGCACCCCGTCCTTAATAACTCGGTTGACGGACCCGACAGCGCCTCTTAACAACTCAACTGCCAGGGAAAATCGAACTATTAACAACTCAGCTAATGCGGCACACCAGATCTGTTCCAACTCTGCCTCAACAAAAAATGGGCTTTCCACTACCAGATCAAGCCTCTGGCTGAAGTGACACAATCACACCCTGACATTTTATGACACCATCAGACCCTGAAATGCTTTACATCAGTTTCTGGTATGCAGCGATGGTCCCCATATGACCAGTGTCAGCACCAAGCCTTGGAACTAGCAAGGGCACAAGCTAGCCTAGAGACATTTTCGAGACATTTTTCCACTGCATCACCACAGTAGGGATAGCAGTAAATTCCCCCCAGCCAGAAGAGCAGCCTGGCCCTATCCCATCCCCGATGCGCCGCTATTAAGTACGGTAATATCGTGACCACTGGACTGGGGTCGGGGGAAGGACGGAAACGGAGACTGGGTGTTATTAAAAACGCACTTTTCCCCATCCCCATGTCTCAGGCTGACCTGCAATGACATACTTTTAAGACTCCAAAATTCTGTTAATGTTTTTAATGCTGACAATTCTGCGAAGAATCCAGACGTGATATTTATTTACAGACAAGCATTTTGGTTGACAATCCATCTACCTGAATATCATGTCTTTCTGACATTGTTTTTGCCACACCCAGGAAACGATCTATCTTGAAAAAGCTATTCAAAACACCAGCTCATACAAACCTCGTATCCGTGAAACTGGAGTGCTTTCATGGCAAGTCTCACACACCAGGATGCACACATCTGGCTCAAATTCCTTTGTAAATGCCAATATGGAGTCCACTTCATCCAATCCATTTACCTGTAACAAAACAGTATTTTTTCGGAGGGAGGAAGAGATGAGGCATTCAAGCTCAAGAGACACTATCTTACATATCTGCACCAGTAAAACAACAGGCTGACAGTAACAAGGTGCAATGACTTGGAAAGTAAAGAGGCTTTGGAAGAATGAGCACAGAATGGAGCATAAAGAAACCATATGACCATATTACATTGGGATACCCAAAACAGAAAACAGCCATGAAACTCACAGAGAACTTGTATAATGCTGCCCATGAGCTGCTATTTCTTCCTGCAATGTATGTTTATGATGTTGACCCATGATGTTTTTCATCACTCTTTTACCCAAAATGCACAACATCACTTTTTACACCAGCCTACCTCATCAGAGTTAAAATAGATGACAACAGCTTCACATCTGTCAGCCAGGGTCTTGTCTGGAAGTCCCTTTCTTTGTACATGACACAGATGAACATCTGCTGTGTAGTATTTGTTGTCCACATGCCATGGATAGCATACAACAAAGTCTGAGGTAGTCTTCTTACTAACATCAGATCCAGGGATACCTGAAAAGTGATAAACATGCAGTGATTTTATTACAAAAACAGCTACTGTACACCTTAACATGCATTAGCAATAGGGTTGGCAGATTTCAGGCAGTGCCTAGTTTAAACCAGTTTAAACCATGGTTTAAACTGGCTGGTCTAAATTAATTTAAGCCAGCTAGTGGTTTAAACCAGAAAACACAATTTAATTTCAGCCACTTACAGCTTTTTCTCGCAAAATCATTAAATAAGCCATTAAAGTTAGGTGTCACACTGCTTTTGGAACTGGTCGATAAACACCCAGACCATCATCTTCGAAACAGGTCTAAAACGACAAAAACCACAATCTCGATGGAAGCACCCATGACACCAAGTCACAGTCAAGCAAAAATGCTAGGACACAGGAATGTGGAATGCAGTCATTCTTCAGAACATAACACGCTTGGTGTGATGTACATAAATCCATTCATTGCACCTACCAGGAAGTGGGAATCTAGTGTCTAAAATCTGAATGGACCAGAAATGCTGTAACCAGGGGGTGTCAATTTGTATTCTTTTGAGAGGGCCCTGACCCACTCAGTATCGATTTGGGCACCTCCGATGTGGTTTGGGCCCCCCCATATTTTCCGCCAGTTTTAATCCGTCCACCCGACAGGGGCGGTTGACAGTCCCCCCTTCTTGAGGTTTCTCCTGCAAGAGAACGGACGGCGCGCCACGAAACTTCGTGTACTTTTTGCATGATCATTTTTACATCTTGTGTCAAGGTTCTCACCTCAGGTCAAGTCAGTTATCAAATCTAAGTCAGGTCAAGTGGACCAAGTCCAAAAAAGTTTAGCCCCTGAAACTACTTCGTATATATATATATATATATATGGGGACCAATAAAAACTTTTATTTGGTAAGTGGCAACAAGAAAACTTACAAATTTTTGTTAGCCAAAATAAAGTTGGCTAAATCCATCAAGAGACCTACATTTGGGGAAAGTTAGATTGTCAGGCACTTGGCTCAACCCTCAGTCATTGACAGAAATCGACGCCCCTGGCTATCACTACGAACTGGAAATCTCCTGCCTTAAAAAGGAACAGTGCATGGAAGGAAAAGAAAGAGCTAAAAACGAGAATGCTTAGGTGGGTAGGTGCAGGCATATAGCCTGGATTGTCCGCGGGGGAGGCAAATGTCAAATTTTGTCATCTGCTGCTGGCACATGGCAAAATTTACAGGAAAAAGTGGCAAAATTTATGTAACAGACCTCAAATCTAACCCACGCGAATACATGAAATGTTTGCCTTTGCAACATATACATGATCACTATTCCACATTTGTGTGAAATCACTATATGTCTAGTGCAGACTGCTTGGCTCTGGGGGGCATGGCTCCCATCCCCCTTGGCTATGTCCCTGGGCAGGTGGGATGTATGACACCAATGGGTTGAACAGTGAAAGCTGTGGCTCTTTGAGATGAAAAGTTTAGGCCAAACAGCCAAAAGGCAAAGTGTGTGAGATTAGCAACTGTTCCAGAGTACCAAGCTTCTACCTACCAATTGTTCATGCACCTGCCTACCTATGTGGCTACCTCTCTGGGCTCTGCAGTACTGCACCTATCACCACCTATCACAACACACAGTTATGGTCCCAGACTGTTTTGCATTCCATGAGGCCTCATTTGTCACAAGGATAGAAAAGTGGATGCTCATAAGGCCAATGTTGAACTTAATATACCAACTTAAATTGTCTCATCATTAAATAACCACATCTCCTCAGACCCCCTAAAGGTCATTAACAGCTAATCAGCCAATAAGTAGCCTGTCAAATATTGTTTAGGGGTAGTTTTCTCAAGGTGGGATTTAAGCTGGCTTTTGTTAATTTCAGCTGTTTTAAACTGGCTTATATAAAAAAGCCACTGGCTGCCATAAATTCAATTTAAGCTGGCTTTTTTCTGACCTTGATAGGCACACACCAAATTTGTCCCTGCCTGCCTTTTAGAACCAGCTGCAGACCACTCAAAGACCCCAAGCTGGGCCTAGAGCAGGTTGACCCTATGCCCTGAGTGGGTTCATGAATGTTTCATTCAATGATAGTACTGAACAACTGAATACTTTTCCGAAAATTAGAGACTGGGAACTTTTCCACCCATGATTCAGATGTGGTAGGATGAAGCCAGTCATAACCTTAGGGTGAGTGGATGGGTAGCCATGCATGCAAATTACAATGAGATGTTGTTCCACCCAAATACTCAGGTGTCCAAAGCATGGTTAGGTAAATCATTCCATGACATGCAAACCATGGCAAGGACATCATGGAAGTTTGCAGCAGCAAAATGTGTCACAGGACAGTATGATATTGTGCTATGTTTCTGGAGTCTGGAAAATGGTAAAATTGGTAAAAATGACTAAATATTCCCTTGAAACAGAAAATCAACTTACAATGTATTATGCTGTTGACCACAGTAGCTTCTGGTCCATAGATAAAGACACATGGTCCTGTGTCTGATGCCATTATCAATCAGAGATGACTCCTGTAGTCTGAAATTACATACATAATAATTAAAACTACATAAGGACAAACATCTAGAAAATACACAGGAAAACATGGAAATCTTGCTCATCACATCATATCCAGGGAAAAAATCCAAATACTGCATACTAGGCTACAAAAAAGAGTTAAGCTGGAGCTGTAACAGTGACTTGCAATAATGAGAATATGACTTTTACATGAAGTGGAGAGCCTGTGAAAAAACAAGCAATGAAGAAAGTCAGAATACCCCTATATGATTTCTAAAACTATAACACTGTAATACTGATAATGTGCTAGTATTATAAGAGTAAATTTGCATGCTCATACAGCATTTTTTAATAACACTTTTATACTGCCATTTTTGGCATAAAATGGGTGAAAATATAAGAGCAGATTGATTGGTTGGTTTGTTCTGGGGTGGGGCACACAGCCACCTGGGCATAAGTGTCCAGCACCAAATCCAAATGTTACCAGCTGAGAGCCAGTGTCATCATGATTCAAACCTACTACTTTGCAATTATGTGAATGAGTCTGTCCACTGAGATAATGAGGACATTCAAACAAGGGTCACAATGGATTTGAAACATTGCTGAAGTTGCATACAGAAATGAATCAATTCAGAAGGTCAGCTTACTTTGATTTTCTACCCAGTCATGTTGTGGGTAGGAGGTCCTGTATTGGTGCCTAAGTACAACAGGTAAGTCTAATCCCAGTACAACAGGTAAGTCTAATCCCACATAACTTGATCTCAAATTGTCATGGTGGGCATATGCCTCCAGTGTTTGATAAACAATGTCTTAACTGGCTACCCTGACCCTCTTGCAGCCTCCAGCCTTGGTCACAACCTACGATTTTGTCTAGAAAAAGTATTTCTCCGAATTTCTTACCAGAGCAGCTCGGACACAGTTTAAATGGCCTATAACCTGCCAAAATCCAAAACAGCATACATATTCAAGGCCGTGCATGTACTCCGTTGCCGAAACAAAACATCTTTGCGAAACACTCGTCCCTTATGCGCTAGATTTGTAAGGAAGAGCATAGTAGCGTAATCAAAGAGACTTTGAACAGATGTTTTTTTTGTAAAGAGGCGAGCACTTTTGGAAAATACCTTTTCGGGAAGTGGAAAATTAAAAAAAATGCAGTTCTATTTTTTCAATTTTAATTCTTCGTAATGGCTGAAGAGAATTTCCAAGTATGCTTGCGGAGTCAATTTTGTTCAGCACTAAGCAGATGTCTTGGTGGTGTAGTGGATTTGTTTGGTTGTCTTCACATATCAACGTCTCCGGACAAGAATTGGCAACAACCATGGACGTGAGCATTTCTCCTACTATTATAATGAGTCCTGATGGTAGAAGAGATTCACGCTTGAAAGAAGTGGTGGCACGCTCAAAGATTCCGACTTTCGAGCACGTCAAGGGTGGTCAACGAGCTTGCTGCCTTTTGGGGCTGCCATTTTCCACGACAAAATGGTGCATTCACCGATTCACGTAGTTGGTTCTTGCATTCACGGGGTAGGCAGTGGCGTCACATTTCGTGTTTTTTAGTCTGTTAATGTGACGTGATCCATCATATGTCGTTTCGAAATATGTCGGACGGTATCTGTGAGAAAAACTCATCGCGGAGCATTACTGTTGTGTCAGCGGACCTAACGACAATCTGCGCCGCAACTGCGTCGACCGCCGTTCTTGCTGCCGTTCAAAGTATCGCAGACGACTGACTGACGCCCATAGGCACGGGAACCATGGGGCCGGGAGGAGGCTTTAGCCCCCAACTTCTTTAAATTTAACACTGGCCCTATGGGCGTTGACTGGAAAGAAATTGACCCGAAATGCTTCTCGGCCCCCCAACTGAAGAGGAGTTCCCGTGCCCCTACTGATAGGCCTGACGAGACACACTACTTGACACAAAACTTTGGAACCTGAACCCAAGAGGCTGTGTGCCCTAACCCACAAACAAACAAACAAACAAACAAACAAACAAAGTATCGCGCTCAGGGACAATTGCAATTTGTGGAGACAGCGTGAGCGTCTAAGCGCAGACTATGTGTGCGTGGTTGCAGACACACGAGGGGTCCGATGACTCCCGGACCTGGCCGTGTACGGTATGTGCGGATCGTATGTATGACGGACTTCGCCAAAAGTGGGAATACGTCCCCTAAACTTGTGCAAAATTTGGCACGCCCAAATTGGCATTGTCTGGGAAGAAACACTGACAAACTCCAATTTCTCGCCCTCCCCCTCCCTCCAGGGGTGAATCCAGGATTTCGCCGGCGGGCGAGGGGGGGGGGGCGAATGGTCAGCGCGGGAGCACCCTCCCCGCCGGGCCCCCATTTTGGCTTCTCATATATGGCAAAACGTTGATCTGCTCGGGTCCAAACTGGAATATCTGATGCAACTTTGCCCTTCTTACCATATGAAATAATCAGCAGAATTGGAAGGCATCAACTCATTTGAGAAAATTAAGCATTTTGTTTCCCCTGCAAAGTCGTGAAAATATGACAACAACGCGGGATTTTAGGCGACTGCATCTTTCCCTCCTTTTCGAATGTCGGGTCTGTATTATGTGGTCCAGGATCCCCCTTGCTCCTTCGTAGCTTCTGGACACTTTTTTGCCAGCTTTTTGGTGGTATCGGGTCGCGTGCCGTGTCAGGGCTTCCTAGTAGTCGCAGGCTCCTTTTACGGGCTCACGTATCCTTCTGGATGCCTCAGGCGTTCCTTTGGCAGTTTCAGGGGTACTTCAGGCAGTGTCATGGACCCATCTGGTAGTTTCAGGGACACTGGAGCCATCTCGGGTTCCCTCCTGTCGCCCCAGGGGAATTTTTGTCGTCTAAGAAGCCTCTCAGGCAGTAACAAGGGCCCTCCACAAGTCTTTCTCTGCGGTGACGAGGGCGCCTCTGGCAATGCTTTAGGGCCTTTGGCCGTTTCAGGAGTTGTCTGGACGTCTCAAGGCTAAGTAGTTTCAGGGGTCCCTCTGATCGTCTCAGTGGCCGCTGCTAGAGACTGCTAGTGAGCGGTCTCAGAGGGCCCTTTTTAACAGTCTCGGTAAACCCCCTGTTGTCCTAGATGTCCCTCTTGTCGCCTCCGGGGAACATATTTTCTGTCTCATGGGCCCTCTGATAGTTACAAAAGATTTTCTGGCGATTTCAGGGCCCCTATGCAATGTATGCAGTGCCATGGGCCCTCTGGACGTCTCCGGTAGTCTCCATGGCAGTATGAGGGGTCTTCCTCAGTTACATGGGGTATATCTGGCAGTTGGGGCCTCACTAGCAGTCTCAGACTGACCTTTTCTATGCCAGAAGCCCACATAGCACACTCGGAGGATCTCTGGTCATCCAGAACCCCCACACCGTCTAATAGGTCCTCTTATCGTCTTTGCCTCGCAGGGGCCCTCCGACCTTTTTGGCGGTCTCAGGGGCCATCTGCCTTGCAGCGGCCCATCTTGCTGTCTCAGGACATACCTGACCTTCCCGGGTCCCCTGACTGCATCAATAACCCCTCAGGTTTTCGAAAAGACCAGTGTAGCCCATTTGGGCCCCTCTCGAGGTTGAGAAGGTCACTGATGAATCCCTGCCCATTTGGGCCCTTCTGACTGGCGAGGGTCTCCTTGAGCCGTGTCAGGCACCCTCTTGAGTTCTCGCCATCTCAAGGGCCTCTCTGGCACTGTAGGCGGTCTCATGGACTATTCATCGTGTTGGGGTCCCTCTTGCGGTCCCAGGAACCCTCAGGGAGTTTCAGGGGCCTTTCTATCCACCTTAGGGGCCATCTTGCCGTCGTAGGGTCTCATTAACCGTCCCAGAGGCCATATGACCGCATCAGAAGCCTTCAGTTTTTTATGCAGGTCCGCGAAACCCATTCGGGGCCCTATGGCATTTCAGGGACCCCTGTGCCGTCCTAGGGACTCAGTCCTCATCCTGGCCGTCTCAGGGGCCCTGTGGCCCTTCTGGCGGACTCAAGGATAATGTGCCGTGTTGGGGCCGTGTTGTAGTCCCAGGGACCCTTTTGGGAGTTTCAGGGGCCCTTCCATGGACGCAGCCAGCCAAATATTCCTGGGGTCCTCGCCCAGCGATGCTTCCCCCTTAACATGGATCCCTGGACAGCAGCGACCCTCCGAAGGCTGCCAGACCCTACAGGCCGGCAGGAAGCCATCTGCTGGCAGACAGAGGGCCACTATCGACCGGCAGGAGACCCTATAGGCCGGCAAGGGCCCCACAGGACAGCAGGATTCCCTTACCTAGGCCAACTGGGGCCCCTCCCTGGTCGGCAGGGGTTCCAAAGGCCGGCAGGGATCCCTACAGACCGGCAGGAGGTCCCTGCAGGTCGGTAGAAGGGTAGGAGGCCCAAAACGTCGGCAAGGCCTTTTGGTTAAAAGGCCAAGGCCAAAAGGCCCCTGGTGGCTCCTGCAGGCCAGCAGAGGCATCTTCAGGCCAGCGGGGGCCCCTACAGGCCGGCAGGGGCCCCTGGAAGCTGGCGGGAGCCTCCATAGGCTGGCAGGGGGCCGCTCCAGGCCGGCAGGGGGCCTCTACAGACCGGCAGGGGCCCTTAAGAGCTGGCAGGGTGCCTCCACAGGTTAGCAGGGGCCCCCTACAGGCCGGCATGGGCTCCTCTGTATGCTTGGATGTATATATTTCATCTTTTGTCTTCTCTTGTCTGCAGTTTTTAAAATATTTTGGTGATGGCTTCGGTTTTTATAAGAGTCTCGGTGGGCATTTCCGGGGTCCTGGTCTGTCCTGTCCTGTGGTCCTGTGGTCCTGTGGTCCTGTGGTCCTGTGGTCCTGGTTGCGCCTCTGGGCCCTTCTGTGCGTCCCAGGGATCATCTAACCTTCCCAGAGGCCCCCTTACTGCATCAAGAACCCATCACGTTTTTACAGAGACTCCGTGAAGGTCATACGGGCCCCTTAGGGGCCTCTTTTAAGTTTGAGAGAGGGCCTCTTCCAAGCCGGCCCGAGAGGACCCCTTCAGGACTCCTCTCGTGGGGCCCCTTTTCAGGCCTCGGGGGTTGATCGCCCCCATCGCCTCCCTGGACCCGCACCTGCCCCCTCCCCCCCAACTCCTGGCCAGTTTCAGAGGCCGTGCGACTCTTACCAGGGTCACGTTACCACATATACTTTTTGTACCCATAGCCCGAAACTCCAGCCGGGGAGCGTGACACGCCATGCGAAGAGCCTCCCAGCCTGGAGCGTGTGGAGTCGGACACGCTGGAGAACGTAATCCTGGAGGTGGGCGCCGACAGTGAGGTGATGATGGAGTCTCCCGAGGAGCCGGACGGATCGTCTCAGAAGACCGGCAAGACACCCAGCCGACGCTACCAGAAGTACCGCGCGTCGTGGGAGAAAATCCCGGAGCTGAAAGGTGCGTGTCGGCTCCGCGGCTTGCACGCGCCTTTTCTCGGCGGGACTCTCCGATGTAGGCGAAGTGAATCGTCTCGTTGAAGTACGCTGGTCGTGCCACCATGCCTTGTTTCGCGTGACATTCGTTTTTGGTTATGTCGCTCGCCTGTGTACGGTTTCATTCATGAACGCATTTTTCATTCCGGTTTCATTCACGAGCACATAAGTTATTAACCGGTCCCCAACTTTGCTGCTGATGTCGTCGGTTGTGATGCTTCTTGGTTACAACAGTTTTTTTCCGTCTTCAGATAGCCCAATGGGGATAACGACGATCAGTCTTGAAACCGCGCCGAACTCAAGCATCACTTTCGAACTTACCGAGGCAACCGTTGCCTCGGTAAGCCGGGTTGCAAGCCATTTCCATTTTGGACTCCGTCCAAATCCAGTCGGACGGCTAGCTTGGAAACCACCTCACCACGTCGGACGTGTGCCGGTGCCGCCTCCCCACATCAACCTTCCATTGCGCGGGCCGGCCTTGCCGTCGCTGAAATCGTCCCGCCCCGTCGGCAGGCTGGCTGGAGGCGATCCCCGGCAACCCGTACGTGGCCTGGTGCCGGCTGTGTCAGTGCGGCCTCAGCTGCCACCTCAAGAACCTGATGGTGCACGCGCGCAGCGCCAAGCACCAGAGCAGGGCGGACCGGCCGCCGGCGCCGGCGCCGCCGGTGGTGTCCGGCCGCGGCCGCGGCCGCCGCCTGCTGGCCGGCGCCGCCCGGGCGCCGGCCAATCGGGCTCAGGCAGTACCGCCGCCGCCTCCGCCTCCGCCGCCTCCTCCGCCTCCGGCCGAGGCCACCGCCAAGAAGGAGCTGCTGCTGGACGTCTCGTATGCGGTACGCCAGCGAGCGAGAGCAGTGGAGAGGGCTTTGGGCTCGGCGTGGATGGGATGTGTGTGTCTATGGGGGGAGGGGTATGAAAAATCAGCATGGACGAAATGATATGCAATGTTCAAAAGTAAGGTTGTATTAAAATATTTCATGAAAAGCTTCTTGTTGTTGGTACTGTTCGTGAGTTTTGATGTACTTGAGCCCAATGGAGAGCAGCCTTGTCAGTGAGTGTGGTGTGGGCCGTTTCAGGACACGGACCGAGTGACATACTCCATCGGGCTGGGCCATCAGCAGGTGGGCTTCATCGGAGCCGGCTGTATCGCCCAGGCCACCATCAAGGGCATGCTTGAGAAGGGTGAGCCGAGGACGAGCAAACGATGGTCATCGTGCCGGCCAGTGGCGTCTGGTGTGCGTTATGTTATGTTACTGCGGCCTTGTTGCGTTCGAGTGGTCCTAAGTCTGGTTCGTGTCAACCTCTGGACGTCGAAACTGCATACCTTTGTCGATGTACGCGGAGACTTCGAAGGGCCTTGTCCTAAGTTGTGAAGAGAATTGTTTGAGTTTCAAAAAAAAAAAACAGTCCGGGTCTTGAGCATTCGTTGACGTCCTGGGAATCTGGATCTCGAGTTTGTCCGCAGAGGTGTTTCTGGAGTGGGCTGATTATCAAAACACTTTAAATGCCGAATGCGTGGATTTCTAATGGTTCTACACCGATAAGTTACCAAAAAGCCTGTAGTTTTATTCGGACCGCACCCACGCTATAAAAAAACGAACCCCTACTGACGGTTGGTTGTGACATGGTGGTTCTTTTCATACAATGCCACAGGCGTGCTGTCAAATCCCATAAAAATGAGAGCGAGGCAAATCTTTCACGTCCCCTCCTGCTGGAGCCAAGGTCTGAAATCTGAATTTTCCACTAGGTGTGACGCCCTCCAGCCAGGTGATGGTGAGCGCCCCGTCGGACCGACACTTGGACGTATGGAAGCGTTGGGGCTGCTCTACTACGCACGACAACAGTAAGTATCCCGTTTAGTCATATCCCGTCATCTTGGACTGCTCTACTACACACGATAACAATTGGTATTCCTTACTCCGTCAGCATTTTGGAGAGTCCCGCCGAACATGTCATCTCTGTGCATCCGCGGCGTGGTTCGATAGGAACAGGTGGCTGAACCACCCTGGGTTACGGAGGTGGTGGTGCAACCGTCGGATCTGCTGGTGGTGTCGGTGAAGCCCCAGGTGGCTGGATCGCTCTGTGTGTGTTACAGAGGAGGTAGTGCGACAGTCGGACCTGCTGGTGGTGTCGGTGAAGCCCCAGGTGGCTGGATCGCTCTGTGTGTGTTACAGAGGAGGTAGTGCGACAGTCGGACCTGCTGGTAGTGTCGGTGAAGCCGCAGGTGGCGGAGTCCGTGCTGCGAGAGCTGGCGGAGGCTGTCTCTGCCGACAGGGAGCGCTGCTTTGTGTCGTTCGTCACTGGCTGGTCCCGGCAGCGAATCTCCCAGGTAAATGTAACTGAACAGCTCCCGCCCCGTCAGGTGTCGGTCTGAAGCTGGCCAAGCTTTGGCGCAAGGTACAATGCGTTTTGGAAATGGTATTTTAAATGCAGCTGGTCGGTATGTACCTAATTCCGGTACTGACATCGGTGCATATGTCTTTTGTGTTGAATTATTTCAATTTTCGTTGCATTATGTGTCGTTGGTGTGCTAGATTCATTGCGAGTTTTGGTTGCCCACGGTCTTTGTTGTTGGTGATGCGGCTTTCATTTTGCAAACTGACATCGAACAAAGTAAGTCTGTTTATTTTGTAGGTTCTCACGTTTACCATGTTTGTTTTTTTTCCGCAGACAATAGCGTCCAATCTGCAGACAGAAAATGAAGCAGCAGTTTTTCATGTGATTCGTTGCGTGCCAAACCTGCCCATGTCTTTAGGAGAGGGATGCTGTGGTAAGTTTGTGATGGCTGATGTTCAAGGAAGCAGTTTTTCGATACTCCATAGTTCGACATTTTTTGATAACTGCTAATCACTATTCCACAGCTGTTTTGAAAGCAGTGTACATCGATTTTTATCAAAGACCATGACGTACATTGCCTGCGACTCCGAAACATTCGAATTGGACGGCGTCTGTCCTCGCCGAGTCTGTATCCAGACATTGTCAGGCCTCTTGGCCTCCGGGTGACGTAGTTAACCAGTGTCTCTTCATGGTCCTAATCTACGTCGTTCTCTGATTTTCTATCTACTCTGTGGTGGTGAATGGTGCAACTGTGCCCCGGCAGTGTACAGCTGCGGGGATGACCTGCCCCACCGCTGGCTTCTGGCCATGGAGACTGTGTTCTCGGCGCTGGGCACTTGTCAGAAGGTGGACGAATACCTGGCGGACGTGTACGGCGGCGCCTTCAGCAGTGGCACCGCCTTCGTGAGTTCGCCTCGCCGCCTACTGGGCCGCCATGAGGTGGCGGTTCGGGGCGGCCGGCCGGCCGCGGAACCGTGCTGAGCGCCAAAATTTTCCGGGCTTTAGCGATGACCACCTCTGCGGGGAGCATTCTAACGTGCCGGGAGCAAACCAGTGACGGTAACCTCTGAAAATGCGTAGTTGTTGTAATGTATAGCAGTCCGAAAATGTGTGGTTGTATGTGTTTTGGAGAAAAACGGCCGAAAGGATAAAGGAGATGAAAAAAACAGACAAATATCCTAGAATTATGAACGCAACCCACACCCAACCCCAAGCACATAGACACTCATTAATCAGTGATCATAGGGGGAACCGTTACAAAGGCAATGCCCCAACCAGTCCATCAGCATTATAACCATCACAGTCGGTGCCGGGTTTGGCTACAACGCGGTGTCGGCGCTTTAACTGCGCGGTGAATTCCAGCGTTTGACGTGACCCGTTAATCTGGCTTCGTCCGCTCCCCGGACTTCAGGTGCTGAGCTTCATAGACGCTCTGGCGAGTGGCGCGGTGAACCTGGGAGTGCCCTGGCACGACGCCCTGCAGATGGCTGCGAAAACGGTCAGTGCAGGGGGCTACGGACGCGCTGGGTGTAGAGGTGCACGGTGTAGCGCCCTTCTCCCCGGCGCCGTGACTGTTAGTCCGCTCAGAGCTGCCAGTCTGCCGAGCTGCTGAAGCCTGCTCGGCAAAAGCCTCGCAGGACAGCTTCGGGCTGGTTCGGTCAGTGGGTGGTCGGAAAAAGGCCTTTATTCAGTGCGATTCCCGGCACCAAACAGGTTTTTGGGATTTATTGGTCCGCATGCGGAAATAGGGAGATGTACATTGGGGATTGCGTGTGTTTCTGTGCCATGCAAACGGTAAGTACTGGTCGTCTTCCAGTGCATCCCACTGCCGTACTATCATCCTGCGTGAACTGAGGTCAGGCCTGCGGCTGTTCACAGTCCTGTTCGTGCTGAGGTCAGACGTGGAGCTGCTGGCAGTCCTGTTTGTACTGAGGTTTCTGTGTACAAAGGTCAACCTAGCTGGCGTTGGCGATCCTGTGTACTGAGGCCTCTCTGTGCGGAGGTCGGGTCTGGTGCCATAGGCGGTCCGATGTGTCCTGAGGCCTCCGTGTGCTGAGGTCAAACCTGCTGCGGTCCGTGATGCTGGGTGTGCTGAGGTCGGACTTGCTGCTGTTGGTGGCTCCGCGTGGACGGAGTTCTCCGTTTGATGCGATCAGTCCTGCTGTCTGCGGTCCTGTGTCCTGAGGTCGGTCTTGTCTGCGCTCCTGTGTGCTGTGAGCCCGGTCCTGTCTGCGGTCCTGTGTTCTGAGGTCGGTCTTGTCTGCGCTCCTGTGTGCTGTGAGCCCGGTCCTGTCTGCGGTCCTGTGTGTCCTGAGGCCGGTCTTGTCTGCGCTCCTGTGTGTTGTGAGCCCGGTCCTGTCTGCGGTCCTGTGTCCTGAGGCCGTTCTTGTCTGCGCTCCTGTGTGCTGTGAGCCTGGTCCTGTCTGCGGTCCTGTGCTCTGAGCTGGGTCTGCGGCGGTGCCGGCAGACGGCGGGTGCCGCGCGGCTGGTGCTGGACTCAGGCCGGACGCCGGGCGAGCTGCGTCAGCACGCGTCGGCCGCCGGCGGCTGCACGCTGGCCGGGCTGATGGCGCTGCAGAAGGCCGGGCTCGAGTGAGTCGTGGCGGCTCGTCTCCGTCATGGGCGCCTCCCATCGGCCGCCGATGCCGACCTGGCGCCGGCGGGGCGGTACGGACCCCTGCCGAGGGCTGGACTGGCTGCAGGATGCGCACCTGTTGTCAGTGTGATCGGGTTACACGGCGCGGCGGCGTGCTCTTTCGCCGAGCTCAGAAAAAATCCGTGTTTTTTGTTTGCAGTCTCGCCGAAGATCACTACCAGCTGGCAATATTTGATCGGCGTGGTCTTTCTTCCTATACTCCATTGTCTTTTTTACTCGTTGTACGGTAAGCCATTTTTATGTTGAAGGCGAGCCACATGTGGTTAGCTACTATTGGTGCTGCACATTGCTGCTACCCGTTTCAGTGAGCGCTTGATTTCCAGGTATGCTGTGATGTCGGCGGTTCAGGCGTCCTCTGAGAGATCCGGCGAGCTCGGACATCTGCCGCCAGCGGAGTGCAGACCAGATGGCGGCAGACCACCCGGCCCGTGAAACAATCTGCCCTCGCTCATTGTGCCTCATGTACCCAGGGCTTGAACATATCGCCGAATTCATCACCCGTGTATTTGAGCTATGAAGCAGACGCTATGAAGCCGTCATTATCGGTGTAGTTGACCACTCAGAAGACTTTGGACGGAAGAAAGTCCACAGGCATCGCCACGTGCGACGCTAAATGGCTTCTTCACACGCATACACACACATGGGCAAATGCTGACGAATGGGCACTTCACGCCGTTCCAAAAAATACATCCCGTAGACCATTTCCACTTCCGGTGCCAACGACACCACCAAACTGTCGAACATCATATCGCTTAACCTGGCTACGAAACACATTCATGTCACATTAAACAGTACGCATGTCGAATTTCGCAACCACCCTTTTGTTCGCCGAATCGCCATGAGAATCATCTGCAGGCAGTCCTTCCGTGAGGCGGCATCGTCGCAGCGACTCTGAACAACGTAACTTCAAACAGCGCGCTCACCCCCCACCCCCTCTCCGGCTGTCAGCTCACGAGGAGCCTCACCGACGCAGCGAGGTCGCCACAATGACAGACACCGCTCCGGAGTGTCGGGCAGTGTCTCAGCACGCTCACAGCACCGGGTCCAGTGGACGGACGATTGAGCAGAACATCGACACATCGACAGAGCCGCTGTTTCCAGAACAATCGGAGCCTGCGCATCTCGGCGACGCCGTCGACCACTCACACTGCAGGGATGTCCCGACTAACAAGCCAGTCGTGGTGCCGGCCCAGTATCTTTGGTAGAACTTATGCCTTTAATGCCACTCCGGGGAAGCTGGCTCATCTGACAACTCATCTCATCATCTCTGACATCTCATCATCTGGCCATCGATTAGAAACAGACCGTCAATACAGAGATCCCACTAACACCAACAGCGCCTCCATTCTTCCAGGCAGCTTGCGCCCGTCGTCAGGTTTACAGACGCCTTCCATTTCGGCGGCCACGGTGCCCAGTTTTCGGTGGCTGCCATAGAAACGAGCCAAAGAGCACGTTCCACGGGCGACACTATGCAACTTCGTATCTCCCACTGGGGTTTATGAGCCTTATTGGAGACATTCACGGCTGCACGTCAGACATGTGGCTCGATCTTGTATCACGCCCGAACTATACCACCTTGGAATTTCATTCTCATGTTGGGTCGACACCTTGCTGTGGGCTCAGGCGAGCGCCCCTCCCGTGAAATAGCCGAATTTCCAAAAAAGAATCCAGGTCCCGGCATAACATCGCGCAGGACTTGTCTGCAAACCGTGCGGGACAGCGACCAGCAGCAATCAGTTCCAACCCCAGCTCTGTACGCCATCAGAGATCGGTCTGCTTGACGTAGCGGCGCCGCCAGACGGCCATGAGCTCGCGGGTGGCGTCGGTCAGCAGGTCCTCCATCAGCTGGCGACTCACCTGCTCCTTGACGCTGACCGCGTCCTCGTCGTAGTTCAGCCAATCGGCCTCCTCCTCCTGCAGCTCGCGCACGAGCACCTCGTCGACGCGGTCGCGCCGCTTGCGCGCCCAGCGCACCATCAGGTTCTCGCGCGCCGCCGCCGGCCGGAAGCCGAGCGTCACGGCGGCGCGCCGCAGCACGCGCTGGCGCAGCGCGGCCGCGTCGGCCGGCGGCCGGGCGGCCAGGCGGCGCGCCGGCCGGACCGCGCAGCCACGGCGGCGGCCGGGGCGCCGTGCCGGCGGCCGCCGCCTCGGCCGCCGCCGCCGCCGCCAGCTGGAACAGGAAGCGGCGGAACTGGCGGCGGGCAGCGGCGTGCTCCGGCGGCGCGGCCGGCTCGTCGTCCGTCAGGAAGGCGTCAGACGGGTGTTGCTGGTCGGCCGGCGGCCGGCCGTCGACGGCCAGTTCTTGACAGGCGCGCTCCAGCAGCGGCAGCACCTGGTCGGCGCCGTGCGGCACCACGTGCAGCGGCGGCTCGGCGCGCTGAATCAGGTCGGCGCGACTGATGCGGCCGGCCGCCTCCTGCTCCACGGTGGACGGGTCCCGGTACGGCGGCGGCGGCTTGTTGGGAATCTCGCGCACGTACAGCGGGCCGCCGCCAGACAGCTGCTGGAACTTCTGCAGCACCTCCAGTCGACGTATCTGACAATGAAAATCACATTCCACGATTTTCCACCACAGAACCGAACATAAGCATACGTCTGAGGCCTACGTAGAAACACGTGGCACCCGTCCGCCACGGTAAAATTTACAGCGGGAAGGGCGCCCTGTCTCTGCTTTTCAAACTGAGCCAAGCATGGGACGCAATCAACATCAATTTTTATGATCTTACCCGCGTTACATAAGGCAAAAAAGTCAAATCACGTCACAAGTACTTCATCCGTGCCACGCAATCGTAGTCATGGTCCCCAATATCCCTGCCCTCCTTGATTTTCTTCACTGTTTCCATCCCTATCTCCTCTAATCTGTCCCCACATCTCCCGGGCCATCTCTTCTTCGTCTCCTACCTCCCGACATCTACGTTCCAAATCCTTGACACCCATTCTGCATCCTTCCTTCAATCTCCTAGGTCCGTCTCCTGCATGTCCCTCCTACCCACCCCCTGCGTCTCCCCTCCTGCCTTCTGTGACCCCGCCTACCGTTTCCTGTATCTCCCTGCCCACCTCCTGTATCCTCCCATCCACCTGCCGCCGTATCCTGCCTCCCGCCCTGTCCAACATATGCCGTATCTCCCCGGTCCATCTCCTGGACGTCTCGGCTCACCTCCTCCTCGATCTCCTCCTCCTGGCGGCGCAGCTCGTTGTCCCGACTCTCGCTCAGGCCGAAGTCGTCGTCGATCCAGGAGTCGTGCGACACCAGGTCGGCGGAGCCGGCCGGCAGGAGCTGCCCGGCCCTGGTCCTCTCTCCTCCGGCCTCGTCGCCCAGTCGTGGCGCCAGCGGCCGCACAATATCACCCTCCGACGGGCCGTCTGGGAACAGGCAGACAGCATCAGCAAACGTCGAAGGAGCGATTCCAATTAAACAATGACGACAAACAAACCGTCTCAAGTTTTCAGACCTTAATCTTAATGTTCAGTTCAGAGCCTTAATAAGTCTACGTAATGCATGAAATTGCAGGCCAAGCATCATTCAGAGACTACTCTCTGAAAGAAATCGGCACTCGACGATCGCACACCTATCCGGAAGTACCGACAGCTCACCTCCAGCCAGACCGGACTGCGGGCCGGCGCGGGCCGCACGCTCTTCCCTCCGCCGCCAGCGGCGCAGGATCTCAAGCCACGCCTCGTTCAGCAGCCGGCCCACGACAGCCTCCACGACCCGCTCGGCGCGCCGCCGCCGCTCCTGCACCGGCTCCGGCTCCGGCTCCGGCTCCGGCTCCTGCACCGGCTCCGGCTCCGGCTCCGGCTCTGGCCGCCGCGGCTGCACGGTCGGCAGCGCGAACGTCAGCTCGACCTGCTCGCACAGCGTCTCGGCGTCAAGAGCCACCACGCGGCGGCGCCGGCCGGCTGGTTCCGACCGGCCGGCCGATACCTCGCCGTCCTCCAGGCCGGGCTCTCGATCCTCGGCGGCGCTCCTGTCATCCAACGAGCCCTTCTCCTCAGCAGAGCTCCTGTCCTCTTCGTCGACGGCTTTGTCCTCGGCGGGTTCGTCCTCTGCGGCGGGCCTGTCCTCGGTGGCGCTCCGATCCTCCTGGCTGCCCGAGGACGCCGTAGAGACGTCCTCGGTGATGGACGAGTCCTTGGAGTCCGAGTCGTCGTGGTCGGAGCTAGTGGTCTTGCTGTGCGATGACGACGTCGTCTCCGTAGTCTGCTTGGAGACGGTGGTCTCTGAGCTGTAGGTTTTCTCCTCTTCGCTTTCCGATTCGTCGGCCTCTTTTTGCCCTGTAACTACTTTAGAGTCAAGCGATTCTTCGGGGACTCGATCAGCGCGCGTCTCCGCAGGATCTTCGGGTGCTTTGATGCTCGTTTCACCAGAATCCTCTGGCAAATGTTCCTGAACAACAAAGGTCTTGTCCCCTGATGGAGACTTTGCCTTACTGAGTTCGGAGTTGGAAATGGAGCTGACCAGAAGAGAGCGCAGCAAATGCTCCGTAATGGAATTTACGAGCTTTGTTTTATCAGCACTCGCGCGTGACACCTCGGTATCGACCGGTGTCTCGGCCACGGCTGGTTCGCGGGGGCTGGACGCCGGCAGAGAGTCGCCCAGCGGCAGGTTGGCCTCGCCGTCTCGGAGCTCGCCGTCTGACTTCTGTTCCAAAACATCCTCGGAGACAGACAGCGTCCTGTCGCTGGCGTCTCCGTCGGCGGACGTGCGGGCGGACGGCGGTGCGCTGCCTTCGTCCGCCTGGTCCCCGACACCGGGCGCTTCGAGGTCGGGCGAGCCGCGACCGGCCGACTCCGGCGCGTGAGGCGAGGAGGGCGCCGCCTCCGCCGCGGCCGGCTCGGCCTCGCCCGGGACGCCTCCGAGACCAGGCAGGGCCGGCGGCGGCGCCTCGCTGACGGACGTGGCCGCCTCGGCTTCGTCCGTGACCGCGCCGGCCTCGGTCGGCGCCGAGACGCTGCTCGAGGAGTCATCGCTCGACGACGAGGACGACTTGGAGCTGCCGTCGTCCTCAGGCTTGGCCGTCGCCCCGGGGCCGGGCGGCTCGGTCGGCTCCTCGATCTTTTCAGCCGCGCTCACAAGGGGCGCCGACAGGATCGGCTCGTCGTCGCTCTCGGCCCGCTCTGCAGACACGTCAGGCTCCGTGACGGCCGCCGCGCTGGCGGAGGGGGACGCACTGTCGGGGCGCGTCTCCTCCTCAGTTTTCTCACTCCGAGACGGCGGCTTCGGCTCGGAAGCCTCCTTCGGCCCTGCGGGTTCGGTTCGCGTCACGGTGCTGCGCGACGACGAGCTGGAGCCTGATTTCGCCTGGGAACTGTCCTCCGTTTCTGAGTCCCGCTCCGTCCGTCTCGTCTCGGTGGCGTCGTCCGTTTCCAAGTCACGCTCGGTCTGAACGCTGGCGGTGGCCGACTTATCGTCCCCTGCTGTGCGCGAGGCGACGCTCGCTGACGACTCCGACTCCAGACTCCGAGTCGTCGCCGCTCTCCCGGCTCGTCCCGCTCGGCTCGGTTCCCGCGGCCGCGGACTGCGATTCTGATTCCCCCGCCGTCGCCGCGTCCTCCGCCGTTTTCACGGCCGCACTGACCGAGGTCTCCACGTCCCCTTCGGTGGCCACGTCGCGTCCAGTCTTCACTGTAACGCTGACCGACGACTGCGAGTCGGAGTCACCCTCCGTCGTCGCGTCGGCGTCGGTCGTCACCGACGCCGCCGACGCGTCCGTGGCGACTTCCGCCGTCACGTCGGCGTCCGTGCGCACGCTGGCACTGGCCGACGTCCTGGCCGTCGCCTCCGCCTCCGTCTCCACGTCACGGCCGGTGGCGACGCTGGCGCTGGCCGACGCGCCGCCGGCGCCCTCCTCGAACACCGAGTCCTCCGTCCCGGTCTCGGTGCCGCGGTCGGAGCGGGTCGAGGCGCCGGCCGACGTCTCGCTGCCGCTGCGCTCGGCGGTCGAGGCGCCGGCAGACGTCTCGCTGCCGCTGCGCTCGGCGGTCGAGGCGCGGCCGTCCGGCTCGGTCGCCTTCTCCGGGCTGTGCACGATCGTCTCGGTGCTGGACTCGAGCGACAGGCTGGTGCTGGCGCTGGTGCTCGAGTCGGAGCCGGCGGCGGCCGACGCGGCGCGGCCCCGGCCCGGCCGCCGCTCGGCCACGCGCGGCTGCTTGATGACCGGCCGCACCGGCCGCTGCTCCTCCAGCACCTGGGTCTCCAGCTCCAGCATCGCCTGCCGGATGCTGGCGTCGTACGCCTGCGGACGCCCGCTCAGGGTCAAAACGGCAGTATCTAAGTCATCAATCAATGGAGGCACAAGATCACACTTTTTGAGTATTCGTGTTTGGAGCAAACATTTCCTGGTGCACTTCAACATAAAAAAACACTTTTCCAACCCTGGTACCAATCATACTATAAACCTTGCAGTAAAGCGCGACTGGATGAAAAACCTTCGCAAGCAAGTCCTGACGAAAGAAGTAAGTCAAGGGTAAACGCAGATATATCATGTTCACCTAATTTCAACATATGGAGGCAAACGATTATGACATTTCAATAAAACATACAGTCTTCAAAGCTGATGGGTGCAAACAACAAAGACATAATAAGACGATATTCAAAACAAATCCGAAAAAGGCGTATGAGTCTTGCATTACCAATGCAGTGTTTCATGACAAAATATAACAGACCATGAACACAGAAATGAAACAATCTACCGCGCACTAGTTCCTCTGAATACGCAAAGCTCGGTTTTCGCCCGCATCGATAAGTAACATCAGGGCCGCTTTGAACAAGACAATCCCGCCGACGCCCTGCACCGCCCAGCCGACCTCGATCTGTTTGCGCAGCGACTGCTCCTGCTGGCGCAGCCTCTCGCGGTGTTTGCGCCTCTGTTCGCGCCGCAGCCGCTCGGCCTCCATTTCGCGGCGTTTCAGCTCCTCCTTCAGCGCGTAGATGCGACCCTCCACGTCGCTCTGATCTGAGCAGGTCTCTGGAGGCAGGACGCCGGACAGTGAGCGCAGGACACGCTGTAGTCCAGAGACTCATGATGATCCTGTACAAACGTGGCGCTGACTTCCCAGTGTCACAAGTCGTATCAGTCGACACGGGCTACATATGTGCCAAGAAGCACAAAAACATACCTTGTCCACATCTCAAACAAACAAAAAACAATGTTTTAGCTGGTAAGAAAAGAGGCAGAATCACGCTTATCATTCAAGGTGATGATGTCTTCCGTCTGCTATAGCACATCTGTGGTCTGTTTGCTGTTCTTCTGCTATTTGTCTATCTGCCTGCCAGAGGTCCGGCCGTCGGCAGTCTGCGGTCTGCTGTCTGCAACTGTCTCACCATTCTGGCTGTGGCTGATGCTGTCGTCGGAGCCACTCGAGTGGCGGCGCCGGGCCGCCTTGGCAGCCGCGGCGCCCGGCAGGCGCGGCGACAGAGGCGACTTGATCGACACTTTGCGACCGGACCCCACGCCCGAGCCGGAGCCGGAGCCGGAGCCGGACGCCGCGGCGGAGCCGGAGCCAGTACCGGAGGCGGACGCAACAGCAGAGGGTTCTTCAGAGACGGAGCGGGACGGTCTCACGCCGGACCGTACCGTCCGCGTCTCCACGGAGGAGGTGCCCGACCCTGACGTCGCCTGTGTGGAGCTCGACGTCACCTCCTGGGTCGACACCGAGGTGGTCTTCCCAGCCGAGGCAGAGGTCACAGAGGTCACCTCACCGGTTGAGGCCGAGGTCACCTCCTGGGCGGAGCTCCTGAGGATGGGCCAGCGTGCGTCAGTGCGCGCAGCTCAGCCACCGAACATCCCCTCCGCCGAAGTCGTCATGACATCATGACCAGCGTCATCAGGCGAACAACGCGCTGACGATATGGCACGGAGCGTCCACCTCTGCGGAAAATCAGTGGAGAACCAGCGCTAGCCAGCCAGGACCAGCCGGGCTAAATCGCTACACCCGCCCAGTCGGAGACCGTTCTCGGGCACAGCAGGCCCGCGGTCGGCCACCGCACTCACGCGGTGGGCACGGCGCTGGCCGAGTGCCGCTCCGAGTCCTCCTGGACGTCCTCCGAGACCTCGGAGAGGTCGGTGGTGCGGTCGGCGCCCGAGGTGTCCTGCGTCGTCTCCAGGACGCTCTCGGCCGCCGTCTGAGAGCCGACTGTGCCGCCGGCGGACGCCTGTTCCCAGCGGAGGGAGGGAGGCGTCAGACGACCGTCAGACGGACGCCTCGGAGGCAGACGGCGGGTCTAAATGAGGCGTCCGACAGACGTCACACGGAGACTTAGATGCAAACGAAGGTAAAACAATTACTGCACGGCAAAAGGAACGGTGTCTCCAGCTGACGTATGCCCTCTCGTTATTCATTGATTTTCAAAGCAGAGTGCCCTAGTCTGAAGACGTCCTGACCTCAGCGACAAGGCACGCCAACAGAACAACACTGCGAGGACAGAGGCTTGCAGATCCCGGACACGACCGATTCGTCCTCGCGCAACACTGTCCGGGCGCCGTCCGTCAGTCATGTGACTGTCCGGCGCTGACCTGTTGGCCGTGTCGGGCGGCGGCCGCGCCCGTCTGCTCCTCCGCCTGGGAGTCCTCCTGGGACTGCGAGGTGGCGTCCACTCCAGACCGATCCATTGACGAGTCCAGGTCAGGCTCCGTCTGAACTGTGGGACCAAAACAGCTGTCAGCGACGCCCCACTCGTCCGAAATAATACACAAACAGAGCGCTCAGCCCAGGTCGGGGTCACCCACAACTGCAGATCAGGAACTGATCGGAAATATCCGCACACCCAGTCTCGCTGTGACACAAACTCGCCCTCGCCGTCCCAGCTGTGATCCCCGGGGACTCACCCTCGCTGTCCCAGCTGTGATCCCCGGGGACTCACCCTCGCTGCCCCAGCCGTGATCCCCGGGGACTCACCCTCGCTGCCCCAGCTGTGATCCCCCGGGACTCACCCTCGCTGTCCCAGCCGTGATCCCCGGGGACTCACCCTCGCTGCCCCAGCTGTGATCCCCCGGGACTCACCCTCGCTGCCCCAGCTGTGATCCCCCGGGACTCACCCTCGCTGTCCCAGCCGTGATCCCCGGGGACTCACCCTCGCTGCCCCAGCTGTGATCCCCCGGGACTCACCCTCGCTGTCCCAGCCGTGATCCCCGGGGACTCACCCTCGCTGCCCCAGCTGTGATCCCCCGGGACTCACCCTCGCTGCCCCAGCTGTGATCCCCCGGGACTCACCCTCGCTGTCCCAGCCGTGATCCCCGGGGACTCACCCTCGCTGCCCCAGCTGTGATCCCCCGGGACTCACCCTCGCTGTCCTGACTGCGCCGCAGGGCCCGCCGCTCCAGGCTGCGCACGGCCCGCTCCTCGGCGTCCAGCGCCGCCTGCCGGCGCAGCATCTCCTCCACGGTCCGGCGCCGCTCCACCAGCTGGCGCTCCCGCTCCGTCAGGTGCTTGATGCACACAACAGGCTCCGCCAGGGGTCTGACGCACACATCATCAGGCAGGTCCCGTCAGATGTCTGACGCACACAAGGCCCGGGACATCACAAAGGACAGAAATGGTTCGAGCAGCGAGAAAGTAACAGATAAACGCCAGGACACCGAGCGTGCGAAAACCACGACTTTATACACGCACGTCTATTCGAAAACTACCAAATCTTAGCACAAGCCAGTGGGCAGTGCTGTCATCCAGCGACCTAAAGCCGACATTTCGTCACCAGCGCGCACCAGAGCCGACCCGTGTTTGTCGTCCTCCGGCCTCCAATGTCGGCCCACTCACTGTCTGCTGGTCTCTAGTTTGCGCAGGATGCGCTGCTCCAGTGTGCCGGCCGCCGCCTCCGGCTCGCTGAGCGTCAGCTGACCGTCGCTGACGTCCGAGCCGCGGGACGGCGGCGACGGAGGCCGCGCCCCGGCCGCCGCCGAGCCGCCCGGTTTCTGGGGACACGGCAGACCCACTGGTCAGGGCACAGAGAGGGGAGCGTTGGCGAGGATGAAGAAAGGGCCGCACCCAGAACATAGACAAGGACACCGATAATGACAATGGGAGGGACATACTAGTGACGTACTAGTAATGTGCGGCGCAGGGAATGATAACTTGCGTAGGCACAGGCAAGGCCACACTGGCGAAGGCTCACAACAGGCAGACATGGTGGCAGTCCACAGAAGGGCACAATGGCGTGGCCAGAGGGCGGAATATATCGGCGGCAGCGCGGGCGACTCTCCCGCGAAGCGCACACTGTGGACGGTCCCCTGTGAACGCACGTTGCGGACATACTGGCAGACATGGAAGTCGGCACGGCGTCGTGTTGACGTGCTGGGACCACCGCGGGACGGTGCAGCGTCCGACTGAAATCACTGCAGGAGGCACGACGAGCCGCACTAGACACACACTTTCCCACGTACTGAGTGCGACCTATCCCGTTCAGGCGTGAGGCAGACGGCCAAGCCCACCTCAGCAGCCGTACCTGCGACTCGGCCCGACGCTCGCCGCCGCGGGCAGTCAGCTGGGCGCGCGCCAGCTGCTCCTGCTGAGACGCGATCAGCTGGCGTTCCTTGGCAGCCATGTGTTGGGCCTCCTTCAGCCTGGCGACCAATGGCTGCATGTTAAATCGGCACAACACGCAGTCATCACCGCGTCCAGACAAGGTGGTAGTTCCAGCCTCGGTGGCGCAACCAGAAGGCGCTAACGCATCTGCGGCCGCCGCGACCAGTGCGATCAAGTCTTCTGCGGCTTAAAATGGCGCTGCTGGCCGTTAAGGGTACGGACATACACAGGGACACTGTCGTTTTGTCAGACTCCTTGACCCGGGCCGGAACGGGCCTCTCAGTGCGCCGTCCGACGTCGCGTCTGACGTGCCCGGCGTTCCGTGTACGCAGCCGATCTGATATCACCGCGTCAGTCCCCTCGGACGGCCACGTGACTGCAGGGGACACCGTCGCGGAATACGTCACGTTGCGATGGCCGGCCCAGGGCTGCGACCCAGACACATCCCGGAGCGCGTGGGCGTCTTCACTGAGCAGCAAGACAACTCTGTCGCCGCACTGACCCAGCGTAAGTGGCCTGCAGCGGCCGGACAGCTCTGGCGACGGCCATGCCCGTGCACCGTGTAACAACTCAGTGTTATTTCACGCACCGCAACGACCGATGCTGGCTTCCAAATGAGTGAAGGTCTTTTCAGAACCTATCCGGTGGGTCGCCCCAATGCTTTGTTGGCAGCTGACCAAGCTGAGAAGGTGACCCACATGCGTGGGTGCTGTGTGTCATTGGCGGGATCAGAGGTTACCGAAACCCAGGCGTTCTCGGATGCCTCAGGAACAGATCCTGAATGACCTTTCCCCAATGGTGCATAATAACAGCTCATTCCAATCCGCAAACTCTCCTAAACAAAAACTCGGCGAAAAATCCTTAGTATCAATTTTACCTCGTCTTTCAACATCCACAATGCGTCGTGGAGTCTTCTCTTTTTGTTTCATGCATTACCTTGGCGCTGGCCCCGCTGCGCCTAGGCCCGTGTGACGCTCCGTTTTTTTTTTTTTTACAGTCTTTCCTACGTACCTAGGTCCTTATCCGTTCGTGCAACTCAAGTCAGCATGTGTCCAAGTGACTTCTGGAGATGGTGCTGTGCCATACTGGTGACATCCTTACCGTACGGGAGAAATAACACCCAAGAAATGTCCTTACCCCATACGCCCCGCTCGCCTTGCCCTGATTTCGTCCATTATTTGTTTTCTAGCTTCTTTTTCGACGCATCAGTCAGGACTGACCATCAGCGTCATAGTCGGAAGCCGACTGGTCTTGTGTAAAGTCGTGTGTCTCGTCAGGCGTCGGTCAGCAGTCTCCGGAACTACCGAGCTCGTCACGGTCGGGAACCAAACCGTTCAGAGTGACCTCGAACTCGCGGTCAGCTGTTGCCCGCCGTTCGAGCCGGCCAATAGTCCCCTATGCAACCCAACGTCAGGGTCGCGAGGGGTGGCCGCTGGCGCCACCTATCCACGACATAGTTTACTCCAACTTCGGAGCTCAGCCGCAAATCCGCCGAGTGACTCGGTGGTGGCTCTGCTGCGGCGACTCGGTCTGCAGAGGCGGTGCCATCGAGGAGTTCGAGCTGGACGCAAATCACATCGACCGATTCGGTGTGTGCGTGTTTCCGCGAGGACCACTCTGCATGTAACGACACGCGACGGCGCCGAGCGAATGCCCGCTCCGATGTTTCCGTCGACACTGGACGAAGGTACAGTGTGACACCTGTCTCGCCCACCTCGTCTGACGACCCGTGAAACACGACAAGCCGGGATGCGAAATAATTCCGCACCCCTGCTACTACGCTGAAGATAGGCCACCCGAACGGGTTGGACAGTAGTGTGCCTCGGAGAAACGTGGTTCACGGAAATGACTGACGACTGCATGCTCCTGTTCCTGGGTTACGTCTTAAACCGGAAAACCGGCGGTCGGGAAGGTCTGGCGGGGGCATCGCCATCATCCGCCGAGACAGGCTGCCCATGGAGTCCCTGTGGGCCCCATCCGCCGACACTTCACTGGAGTCTCTCTGGCTCCAGCTGAACTGCCGGAGGCCTCTCCTCGTCAGGGTCGTCTGCCGTCCTCTCGGTGGAGTGTCGGCTCCAGCTGAACTGCCGGAGGCCTCTCATCGTAAGTGTCGTCTACCGTCCTCTCGGTGGAGTGTCGGCCCCAGTCGTCGATGATCTGCAGGACCAGCTGACATACGTCATGTCACGAGGCAAGCCAAGCTGCGTCCCAGGAGACGCAAATCTCGATATCCTACGTCCAAATAAATTCGGGATAACATCCTACATTCAGCTGCTCAGTGACCTCTCACTGAGTCAACTCATCACCTCATCGACTCACCCTGGATCAATTCCAACCCTGATGGATCATATCACCAGCAACAAACCGGAACTAACATCCGATGCGCGTGTGCACGCATGCAACATCAGCGACCGCGACCTGACCTAAGTGTCAGTGACTGCTGCCAGAGCCCGACCAGAGCTGACGGGAATATCCGTCCGGTCCACACGGCGCCTCAACCGTGACGCCCTGCGTCTAGACCTTCTCCAGGCCGACTGGAACTCAGTCCATGAGGTAGAATTCACTTCTGAGAAGTGAGACGCTTGACTGTCTGTTTGGGACCCAATCACCAATCTCCATATACCACTACGCAGGATGAAGCTCAAGTTCCCGTCCTACCCGTGACTTCAAGACGACGATGTCAGAGCTGCCATGGAGGCCCGTGATCAGGCACGCATCGACAAGGAATAAACTCCATGTGAGGAGACCGAGCGGGAATTTCGCGTTCGCCGGAACGCTGTCAAAACCATCTTAAACTGCGAGTGCTCTTCATACTTCCTGAATTCCTTCAAGAACTCCAGGTCAACAACACGGAAACACATCCGTCGACTCCGGGTCGCGTCCACGAAACCGTAGCCGAAGACGGCCAATCTGGCTGAAGAAGATCCACGCTGGGCCAACAAACTCAACCAGTTCTTTGCATCATTAGGCCCCGGCGTTACAAGCGCCCTGGCCGCGTCCCACGATGAGGAGCCTCTCTCGCCACGCCCGCGGCGCGTGCGTAGCGGCGCGCTCGCCCTTGCGCCCGGCTACGTTCCTCGAACTGTCTGCGGCGCTGCAGCGGATGAGCTCATCCCGCACTTGTGGAGCGGACGGCATCAGCGTCAGTATGCTGAAAGTGACTTTCCCTGTGGTGACCTCACCTTCTCTGAGTGATCAACAGCTGGATTGTGAACAATGAGGTGCCACAATAATGGAAGGCTGCTACTGTGATTCCACGGCACAAGAAAGGCGACCGTTGCGACCCTAACAACTACCGACCGGTTTCTGTCTTATCGGTGGTGGACAAGCTTTGTGGACGTGTAGTGTGCAATCAGCTGACAGAGTATTTAACATCCTACATTGTGCCCTCAGCAGTATGGTAGAGTACAACAACATCCGAACACTGTGCCCTCAGCAGTATGGCTTTTGTCCCCTACTCTCCACCGAGGTGGCGTTGCTCGGCGCTGTCACGTACGTTACTGGCAATATCGACAATGGCATGGTGACGTCAACTGTCACGCCCGATACGTCGAAGGCGTTTGACAGCGTCGAGCATAGCCACCTCCTAGAGAAGCTGGTGTAGTACGGCAGAGATGCCGAGTGGTTTGGTGCATGGCTCCAGGGTCGCACACAATCAACACGAGGCAGAAGCAGCGTCTTTAATGTCACGGACGGAGTGATGTAGGGTTCAGTCCTGGGCCCAGTCTTGTTTTTTATTCCTTACCAACGACCTGACGCCACATATACCATACGGGAAGGTCATTATGTACGCTGACACTCAGTTTCTTGACGCTGACTCGCCCTCAAACCCTTCGGAGCTCAAAAGTCGTGTGCAGAAAAATTACCTCTGGGTAGTAAATAGTTCACTCAGAACAGCTTGAAAATAAATCCCCTTACGACAGAAATGGTCCTCACATAATCTCGCCGTCAAAATGATGATATGCAGTTTTTCGTGACTTTTAACAAAAATGAAATCAAGTCGTCACATAGCGTCAAGATTCCGGGTGTCACTATACGCTCTTGTCTTAAATGGGAAAAACACATCTTGACCACAGTGCGCCGCTGTTATGGCATGCTCACAGGGCTCGGTAGGATGCGAAACCGTCTACCGAAAGTGACGAAGCGCCTGCTGATCAAAGCATTGGTTCTTCCCTATGTACGTTACTGCATGTCCGTGTGGGTAAGCCGCACCGCGGCACAAAGGCAAAGGGTTCAAAAGTCATCAAGTTCAACGCCCATAGTGTCAGCAACAGGAGGAGCCACGATCGGACCAGCACTGTTAGACCTAGCAGAGCCAGAGAAGCGGACATGATTACTGAATGGGACATTAAAATCTTGCGGGGCCTTCTGTGTCACCCACGCTCCTGACACGTTACAGGAACGTCTAGTTCAGCGTTCTGAGGTATCTGTTCGCACCACTCGGGCAACAACTGACGAACTGCTGCAGCTGCCGCGAGTTCGCCATGCTGCTTCTTAATACCGATGTTTTTTAACTTCCGTGACTCTTGTAAATTGACGTGGATGCTTGAAAATCCATCATATGAAGGATCAGACATAAATGCATACATGCATACGTACATACCGATTTCAAATAGCTTAACGCAGCTCCTTACAACTGGCCCCGTGGTGTAATGGTTAGCACTCAGGACTCTGAATCCTGCGATCCGAGTTCAAATCTCGGCGGGACCTCAGAATTTTCCCGGCGGATTTTCAGATGGTAGTGACATAGGCAATCACCGAATGAAAAACCTCACTCGCTTTTACATTTATAATCAATCGGTATACATCTTCTGCTTCAAGCGCACCCTACCCCTTTCATAAATTTGAAGCCAACATCGACCCCCTCATTCTCGACCGCACATGACAAAAATCCTGCGAGCAGGTCCGTGTTAGGTAATCAGGCAGTGTTCCTAGAAGCCTGTTCACAATGTTCCACGCCGCACGGTATCCCACCTTTCAATGTCAGACTTTCGTTGATTTAACTTCATAATAAGAGCCCTCTGTTTCTTCCTGACCATTGACACCTTCTCATCGTCGTTAGCTTCTTTGTACTTTCTGAAACACAAACATTAAAAGCCGCTGCGACACAAAATCACTTATGCATAACACGCAACACAAAGACTCGTAATTTTCGTGAATGTGGCGGCATTTCTGAGACATCCGAGACAACGGCGTCATATTACACGGAGCCAATACGCCACATAAACAATTCGCGAACACGGCGCCGCAGCAAGACCTCCTGCAATGCTCCCAAACATCTGTGGAAAAACGCTGACGGTGCCGCTATCCCTGCATTTACAGACCTTTTATCGATCTCCAGCTGCTTGATCTGAGCGGTGGTGCTGTCGACCAGCTGTTTCTCCTGCACCTTCAGCAGCGTCATCCGGTGGTGCGACCTCAGTTCGTCCTCCTGCAGCTGCTGACGCACCTGGGAGAGCAGCGCCCGCCAGCACCGTGTCAACTAAGCCACTCCGTAGCATCCGCCCTCTGGATTTTCTTCATGTCGCCCGCCAAAAAAAGCAATCAGAGACGCTAAAACGACGACTAAAAATCCAACGATATCTCACGAACATAAAAACCTGGATCACACATGTGTTCACATGTTCCGGAGAATCTCCCCGCTCCTGGAACTCACCCGGAGAGTCGACAACGGTGCAGACGGCAAACCGCCAACTTGCGAACGCCTGCAGACGACAAACTAGCATGGAACAACGCACACGGCAAGTACGGCAAAATGATACCCATCAAGGCCCGGTATATACGCCGCGTCCGGGGCCGACTCACAATGTCCAGGGTGAACTGGGTGAACGAGTCGGGCAGCGCAGAACGAGACAGGCAGCTGAGGCTCTTCGACGAGCGCAGCGAGGCGCGCAGCGAGCCGGTCGAGTCGCTGGCCGCCAGCCGAGACTCGGATAGGCTGACTGGGGATGAACGTGACCTCAGGTAAGGTCACCTGACCGCCGGCAACCACTGGTATACACATGCAGGGGGTGACGTGACAGCCAGTTCACGAGCAGCCGGAGACCCGCATGCTTTAAGGCACATTCACTGTCGTCCAAAACACGGATGCCCGATGGAGGCATGCGAACATGAACATGACAGAACACCGCAGCTGCCGGCACCTGGCCGGGGACGCACCTTTGGACGCCTGCTCTCTGGCCGGTCTGCGGGCCGGCCGGTCGGCCTGGCTCTCCCCGGACGCGCCGGCGTCCGAGCTGACGGTGCTGGCCGTGCTGGCTGTGCTGGCCGTGCCGGCGGGCGGGCCTCGGCGCCGCCGGCCGGCCGCGCTGCTGGCGCTGCTGGAGCCGGTACTGGCCGCCGCCGCCGGCGGCGCCGGCTCCGTCCGCACCGACGACACCGAGGACGAGGACGAGGACGAGGACGAGGACGAGGAGTCGGCGGCCGGCGCCGGCTCGGTGCGGACGGAGGAGGCCGTCGAGGAAGTCGGCCGCGGCGGCCCCTCTGCCCGGTGACGTGGCGCTGGTGACTGTTGCGGCCGCGCTGCTGTCGGCGGCCGCCGCCCGGTCACTGCCATCGACTGGCGCCGAGCCGGACTCCGTTTCGTCGGCGGCCGACGAAACGGAGCCGGAGCCGGGGCCAGAGCCGGAGCCGGAGCCGGGGCCAGAGCCGGAGACGGAGACGGAGCCGGGGCCGGAATCAGGGCCAGGGCCGGGGCCGGGGCCGGGGCCGGGGCCGGGGCCGGGGCCGGGGCCGGAGCCGGAGCCGGAGCCGGAGCCGGAGCCGGAGCCGGAGCCGGAGCCGGAGCCGGAGCCCGTCGTGGAAGACGGCGGTCGCTGACGACCCGGCTTGTCCCGCCTCATCTGGGGTAGAACGGAGACGCCGGCATGTGCTTTGCCATAACGGGCGGATTCATATACGGACGGTGGGCAACGAAAACAAAAAAAGGAAAAGAATAGAGACGAAAGGCAGGATCACGAATTCTGTGCAGTCAGTCGGCGATCTTTCACAGACACATCAAAAAACATATGCCATGGAGAGGGGCACTTTCTCATGAAAACCTACCACTCGTTGAATGTTAATATGATGTGGTTACCAACGACTCGTGGACAACGCGTCGCATCGAAGTGCCTTTACAGTCGTTTGCTGCCGGCCTATGGCAAATTAGTTCGGATTTATAAACAGCAAAAAAAAAAAAAACAATTGAAGACGAAAGGCAAAATCAAGGCTATGTGAAGTCAGTGGCAATCGTTCAGATGTACTAGAAAAGAAGGATGAAAACAACATGCCTAATTTGCTTTCATCTTCATAAACTTCACTGGAAGGCTAACCGTAAGGATAACCCAGCCAGAAGTCCCGTTACCAAAATATTTTGCACATCACCATCTTTGTCAGTTTTGTGCTCTTTCAACGCCAATTGTTTCTGCAGCGCTCAACCCAACGACCCAGCGTTAAAAACGAATAACGTAACGAATTCCGCTGCGGTACCGACCATAGCTGTGGGAGCAGTTTCAAAGTTGGCAAGGCCGACGCTACTTCCGGCAATTTCTTTTCGTAGAACGCCGCAGAGCTAACGTTAAGACTGTTCAAAGTAGGTACGGCCGCCGCCTGGTTGGTTGGCCCGCTGCATTGTCTGCCGCGTAGGCTGCTACACACACTGCCGGGTGAAAAGGGGCTCCTCGCCACACAGCGCCTGCTGATGGGAAAACACCCCGCCGGGAAACAGTCGGCGATCACAAACGTGCGTCCAACGGCGATCCCGCTGTTCCGTCATCAAAATATTAGCCGTCGGAAACAGCGCGAGCCTAGCGACGCGACTGCGTGACCGGCACACTCGTTCAGGCGAGCTCCCACATCACCGCATGCATGCGACAGGATTGGACTGGTCGTGTGGGATGTCCGAATATCACCACGACGAAATAAAAACCGACCCATGCTTTACGACCATGTTTCCCAATCGCCGGATGTCACCCGTGACCCAGGGTTCGCTGTGTAGCAAACCAGTGGCGTCTGTCCGGCGTCTTTCTGGCGTCTGCCTGGCGGCTCCGATCACATTACGTGCTGAGCCGCAAACCATCTGCGGCCGGAGGCGGGCCCTAATACCCCAGTCATGGAGACGGCTCGGGTCGGATGACGCGACGCAAAGCCGCGTGCCCTCGGGCAGTGGGAGCAGTTCCGCCCGGTGGAGGGGGAGCGGGAGCGTCTAACGGCGGGTGGCGGCACGACCAACGCTCCGCGGGCGGAACAGTACTGCGGAGGGAGTGGGGGTGGACGACGCATTTCATTAGGAGGGCCAGCGGCCACAACAATGCCGCCGCCGGGAGGGCGAGATCATAGCCCCGTTTCCATGACAGGATCGGAATACAAAGCGGATTCCCCTCGTACGGGAAATCGGGATTTCAAGTGGCGTTTCCATGACCGAACTCAGGGAATCTGGATTACATTCGAGATTTGCGAGTCTTGATTACTTCGGAAAATCCCTGATCCACCGCCAATTACGGTGCGCGTGTGACATTTTCCTTCAGAACGTACGGAAATCTATGCCATAGTAGAGAACCGAATGGACCGAGGTGTTGTGAGGGACGGGTGCTGTGTGAGATTTGAGAACGTCGTAGTACCAATTTATCGTTTTCTGTCAACAAGCCGCCAACAACCAAGAAGCTGAGCCTGGCGCTGGCTCACCCTTCGCAGGACACCAAAAACAAATGCGGCGCATAATGTTGCCATATGCTTCCAATCCTCGTGTAATCGGGATTTCCTCGGGAAATTTTAATTTCGATCCGGATTCGTAAATCCAATCCAGTTTGCTAAGAGGTGTTCCCATGACCTCTGAAATACGGGATCTGAAGGGAAATCCGGATTTGTTAGTCATGGAAACGGGGCTCATGTCTCAGCAGGCAAAAAACGTAACGTACGGTCATTGTGACGAATTGACTGAACAAAAAGAACTGAGCGTAGTCCGGAAATAAAAAAAACGCAGAGATTGTGGGCTTGGTTAACACAATTCCGGAATTTTGTTTCCACAATTTCGTTTATAAATGTGGTGGACATACTACACTATGGGCACCTGGTCATTCACAGGAAACCATTGGCAAAACAACGCCAGGAGCGTACCTAGGAGTCGTCGCAACGGGTCGATGAAAACCTTCAGAAGACCACATAACAGGTCAGCGGGCTCTTTTGCGCATATGAGCAAACGCGCGTTTTCTAGATGGAATATGTCGGGTGGCTCTGATTATCTCGTACACCTGTGTCCTACGGCTGTGGGCTCTGGTGGCATACAATGCTTTAGTGCACGACGACAAAAAAAAAAAACGCTTGTCTTTTTTTCTAACGCAATAGTTGCATACTGCTATTTTGACACTGCATTATTTCCAAAGGAATATGTACTGCATTTGCTCACTGTTAGCGTTAGCTCACTATTAACTTAATGTCCGCTTACTAGCGAGGCCGTAAGCCGAATGACGAATGATGAATGATGAATGATGAATCTTACTTCCACTAGCAGACAATATGGGAGCGGCCAGCCGGCCGTAGCGCCTTCTGCGAGTGCAGACCTCGCTACGTCTGGCACCAGAAATGAAATTTCCGTCATAGGCTGTTCTATTCGTTAAATGGTGTGCATTTTCCTTCGCAGTGCATTTACTTTAAATCTGTTTTGTTCACAATGACATTGGAGGAGTTTCGTTTTCACCGCTAATTTACGCATGCACAGCGTGAAGCACACAAGAGGGGCACTTAATATGCAAAGGACCTACAGATCATGAGGTCATGCCATATAGTGAGTTGAAATAAGATAAGTGTGGAGCAAAAAACAGGGTCATTTTCAATAGGCAGCAAAATAGATCTTTACAGGAGTCATGTGCGTACTTTGCCGTTTAGGTTTCATTTGCTTTCTGACTGACAACATTTTTATGCTCATCACGTACTGGTTATTGTCTAGAGGTTGTCAATGACTGCGTTAGTTTTATTCGCCATTTTTCAAATTGCAAACACATAGTTTTTACCGCCAGACATATTTAACCTTCACTACAAAACACTGCAAACAGGCTTCAAGGTTAAGCTATACTTCAGAAATATCTAAACTAGGCCATTCCCAAACAAACGCACCAAACTTTAAAGGAAATCAACATCAAAACCATCCTTCGCAGCAGATACAGGCAACTGAATTCCATGGAAGCGCAGACCCGATATCCGGTCCCTTCATTCCGGGATATCTAAATCTGCTACACGTGCTGGAAATGTAGCACTATATGCAGCAGGCAAAACATGCAAGAAATATTACGTATCATTGCTGTTAATTTCTGCCTGTTTCATTCTCAGATATATAGCCGTGAGACCCTGTCACACTGTGCTTGGGATACTAGACCATCCGTGGATGTCCTCCAAAGCCCACTTAGTGACATTTCCCTTTAGTAATTGTAACAGTCGTATTTCTTAAATTCCTTAAATAATATTCTTAAGTAATAGGAATCGTACGCGGGGATCTGAAACGTGCGAAGTTTGACTAGTGGTGACTAGCAAATACGTCAGTATATCACTCATCCAGAAACCATTCACAAAACATCGCTCTTGATATCGTTAGTAGAAGGCCGGCATAGCAGGGCGCGCAGCCAAATGCTTCACAGTGTCAAGGATGAAAACGACCGCTTTTCGATCCTGCCAGGATTCGAACCTGGAATCTTCTGATCCGTAGTCAGACGCGTTATCCGTTGCGCCACAGGACCGTTCGTTACTCAGAGGTCAAAAGTACAAACAGATGTAGAGGAAGAAACTAATAGCCTTCATACCACTATTCAGTTGCTACGTGCTGTTTTTCATAGTAATCCAAGTCCCCCTGTAGCGATCCTGAACTTCGAAAACCTAACCTATAACTGTATCATGAGCAAGCGACCCTCCTAGCTCTTGTGTGTATTAGGTCAAAGAAGAACTGCAGGCCAATTGTTATGCAATTTCTGGTGTTCCGATTTGAATGACCTTGGAATCTACCCAGTCAGAACTGTGCTTACGTGAAATGTCCCGTTCAAATTTTTTTTCCCGCCGGGATGTGGAGATTACGGATGAAAGTTAAGTCAGTCGTTGCGCAGATCCAAAGAATCCGCCTGCCATGACCTTGAATTGTGACCTGCTGCAAATTCTATTAATATCAAAAATCTACCTTAGGTTTTGTGTTTGCTGAGATGAGAAAAGTAAGCTGCACTACAAATGCATTTTTACACAAATCAGGAAATTGCGGCTTAAATAAATGACCTTTGTCGTGGCGTAATATTAAGCAGGGGTGTCGATTTACATTCTTTATGAAGGCCCTGCCCCCTCCAAACGCTAATCTGGGCCCCATGTTGGTCGGCCCTCAGTATTTTTACCAGTCTTAAAGGGGAATGAGCAATAATAACAAAAAGAGCAACATAGACATTTCACACAGATAAAAAAATGGCAAATAGGTAACAGATAAGCAGAAAGTATGGAATAAAGTATAAAACGACCTATCCATCTTTTTGTTTGATTTGGACTAAAAAACAAAATCATAAATTGCCGTTGGTCAAAGTAAGTGGGAAACCGTTGAGAAACCCACATTTGGGCAGGAGGTTGGCTTGTTGGGCTCAGACTCGTCCGCCTCTCCCCCTGCCCTCCCGATCATGTACAGAAATCGACGCTCCTGACATCAAGAATGAGAAATGGATTTTTCTGCCCGTAACAAACGCAAGGAAACTCGGAACGGAAGCTCTGCCAATTAGTTCCGTGTAAGTCAACGCTCCCATCCTTTGATGACTGTGCATTTTAAGCTGCTCACAACTCCGTTACAACCAAACTTCTCTTTTTCGTTTCACTTCCGCCACGATCGCAAGACAAGGACGAAGTTGAGACAACTGGTGCAAAAATGACGTCTCATCCCGTGCCGAGACAGAATGACTGACAGCCGTGATCAGGCTCCTCTCCTCCAAATCCGAAAGACCACACGGGAGACAAAAAAAAATGACAGAACAGCTGGTTTCCCTTTGAAACGAGAAAAATCGGTGACGAATAACAGTACCTGTCGGAAGGCCTCTTGCACAGCTGCCACTGCGGTGGCAGCCGCCACGTATCCGGCCTCGGCCGCCGGCGGCGCTACCGCCGCCGGTATAGGTGGCGCCGCTGTGCGGGCGACGGCCAGTTCGCGAGCGGCCTCTGCCGTCAGCCGGGCGGCGCTCGCCTGCGCCTCGATCACGCGCTGCGTGGCCGACGCGTACTCGTCCCGCTGTAACGGGCCAGCAGAGCCGATAGAGGTCAGGAGTCCGGTCAATGTCTCCGTCAGGAGTCTCTAGGTCAAGGCCGGATTCGACGGCGACCACAAGAAACGTCGGCCAATGCACGCTACATTCTGGTGATCTAAGGAAGTGGGCCATTGCACGTTGTACTTTGGTGCTCTAAAGAGGTGGGCCACTGCACGTTGTACTTTGGTGATTTAAGGAGGTGGGCCACTACACGTTGTACTTTGGTGATCTAAGGAAGTTATTCATCGGTACGATGACGAGCACTTCACATGCTATGTATGCTTCCAGTCCGAAGCTACCTGGTGGATAAAGAGGTAAATTGACAGATAAACTGAGGCTGTCGTGTATGAAGAAATGTACAACAAATCGTAAGGAGCACAGTGAACATCATGCCTTCCATCGTATCACCGAGTATCATTGCAAGACATTCCCGACTTCCATGCGATTCACGTTATTTGACAGCGAGAACTGCGAGTTCATCTTCCTCACAGATGCATTACGATAAACACGAGAAAGTACAAGTCTCCATTTACCACAGCGGGTAGAAATCAACAGCAGCATGTACTCGCCTTTTCCTGCCAACGTTTTCGCTCAGAGTCTTCGTCCTGCTTCTTACGTTTAGCTTCCGCCTCTCGAAGAGCTTTTTCATGCTCTTTCTTTTGCACCTGCAACATCGGTTAGATTCAGTATTTCGAGCATGGAAGCAATGCAAAGGCTCTGCTCACATAGCTTGAACCAACTGTATGGCAACTGTTGGTCTTATTATTTGCGCTCGAACGGCGAAAGCAAGCGTTGATGCAACCCTTTTCCCTGTGCACGAAAAAAACAATACAAAAGAATATCATTCAAGTGATACCTAAACTCGGCAAAAACCCGTTCATCCAAAGCCAGCCTTCCAGAGCTGGCCAAGCACTTTCCGCGGCGCGGTCAGGGGAGCAGCGGCAGCCATATCTGTCCGACTCAGACCACCATCCGTCGGCCGCAAACGCAAACTCCAACACAGCCCTCATCCCTTACCCGGACCCGAGTCCGAGAGGACCGACTGGAACATCCCGCACCCGAGCCTCTGACAGCCGGCTGTCCCAGGTGGCTCACCTGGACCAGGGTCTGGAGGCTGGCCGCCTGTTTGCGCAGGCGCGCCTCACGCCGCAGCCGCTCGGCCACGCTCAGCGCCAGCAGCGACTCGTCCACGCTCTGCATGTAGCCGAGCTCGGCACGCAGCTCGCTCTGCAGGGCGGCCGGCGTCAGCCGGACGGCGCGCCGCTCCCGCGCCGAGAGCCAAGAGTCCTCCGGCGGCGGCTGCGAGTCCTCCGACAGCTCCTGCGAGTCCTCCGGCGGCGCCTGTGAGTCCTCCGGCGGCGGCTCCGAGTCCTCCAGCAGCTCCTGCGAGTCCTCGGTGACCGCCGCCCGCGAATCGTCCAGCGCGCCCGCCGCGGACTCGGACAGCGTCGTGCCAGCCTCGGACTCGGTGGCCGCCGTGCCGGACTCGGACTCGGTGCGAGTCGCGCCCGTCCTCGACTCCGTCGGCGCCGCGCCGGTTCCGGTCCCAGTTGCCGCCGACCCCGCCTCGGACTCGGTGAGCGCCGTGCCGGTGGCCGACTGGCTCGGCGCCGCGCGCGATCCCGACCTCGTGCCTGGCTCCGACTCCGTCCGCGCCTCGCCGGCCTCCGACTCGCTGAGCGCCGTGCCCGAAGCGTCCACCGAGCCCTCTCCGGAGCCGCTCGAGGCCAGCGACAGGTCGGTGGCCGAGGCGGCCGCCGCCGAGCGGACGGTGGCCGGCGCCGAGCCGGGCCGCGACGAGCGGGACGAGCCGGACGAGCGCGCCGAGCTGCCGGCGTCGCCGCCGGCCGTCAGCGCCGTCGTCTCCAGCGTGCCCTCGGAGGTGGCGCCGCCAGGTGGCGGCCGGCGCTCGCAGCGGTCGCGCAGCCGCTTCCAGCTGGGCAGGACGAACGCCTCGGACGGGATGTGCAGCGACAGCGACGAGTCGCGCGACCCGGCGCCGGTCCGCGACGTCAGCGAGCCGGACGAGGTCGCCTCGAAGTCGTCCGGGTACTCCCAGCGCTCGTCCTGCGCCGCGGCCGCCGCCGCCGGCCCGGCCGCCGCCGGCTCATCGCCGTCGCCGGTCGGGCCCGCCGTCAGCGATTCGGACACCTGGACGCCCTTGTCCTCGGCCAGCGGCGGCCGCAGCAGGGCCGACAACGGGTGCGGCCCGGCGCCGGCCGGCGGCCCCGGGCGCCGGTTGCCCGGCAGCTCGCGCAGCTGCAGCTTGCGGCTCAGCGCCGAGACGAAGCTGTCGGAGTCAGGCGCCGGCGGCACGTTCACCAGCCATTCGGGGAACTGAGGCGGCGGCGGGGGCGGCGGAGGCAACACGGCCGCCTCCGTCTGAAACGGGAGTGTCGTGAGCAGTTCAGAAAATAGCATAAACCGAAGTAACCTGAGCACAACGCACACGTACGGCTTTTGTTCGGAGAAAAAATGCAGCGAGCTTCCTTCAGAGTAGGCTACTGCGTCTCTGTCATAGCGAGAAATACTCACCTGGGCCTACTGAGCCACCTGAGCTTCAGAACGTTGCAGAAGAAGTGATATAACTCCATTTCCAAGCCGTTAGTGAACGTCAGACGCGATTTAACATCACCCCTATGACCCACCTGCGTGGCGGCCGTGTGGAGCTCCGCCTGGGTCGCCGCCGCCGTCGGTGCCGCCAGTGTCGGGCCCGGATAGCCGTCCAGCAGCGCGGCCAGGTCGCGGCGCACGTGGCGCACCTCCACGGCGGTGGCGTCGCCGGTGCCGCCGGCCGGGCCGGGCCGGCCGCCACGTGCCAGGAACCCCTTCAGCGCGCCCTCCATGGCCGAGAAGGCCTTCTGGCGCCAGTCGGAGGGCGGCGGCCGGCCGCCGGAGTTCGAACCGTCCCCGGAGAGGGGCAGGGCCGGGCCGGCGCCGGCGGCGCGCTGTCCGGGACCGGCGCCGGCACCCTCGGCCGCCGGCGCCGCCCCGTCCTCCGCGGTCCGGTCCGGAGACCTGACGCTGCTCTCCTGTTCTGATCTGCTCCTGTCCAGCTTGGGCCCGGTCTTGTCTCGGTTTGTCCCGCTCTTGCCTCGGCCCGACCTGCTCTTGTCCCGGCCGGTTCGTTTCTTGTCAGAGTTCTCGCCGGCCCTGTCTCGGTTTTCGGCGTCACTGTCGGGCTCCCAGAGGCGTGGGACCGGGACGACTCCAAAAGCCTCTCCAGCAGCGGGGCCGTCCACCGCCGGCTGCTGCTGCTGACCGCTGGAGTCGGACAACGGCTGCGTACAGCTCTCACCTGCTCAACACGGGGACATACTGCGACCATGGCAGGGAAGAACGCCACCGCGCACCGAACAGATGGCAACTCTCTCCCGGCAAACATACACAATGCTGCTTAATGATGCATGCCAGCGAAACTATTCGTCCAGCGACACTAGCACGACTGACTGCCAATATGTCTGAATACCAATCCGCCAGGACTATGCTGGACTTCGGTAACAAGGAAGTGGACGACACCATTCTGTCGTCCGTAGCTCCTCTAACATCCCACATGGCCGCAAGCCGTATGGTTTTTCTGGGATTTTGTGGGAAAGTGGGATTCGTGAGGTTCCCGGAATTTATCCCGGAAAACGACTCGTGGGAAACCCCGGAATCTTTCGTGGGAGCGCCGTGCGCGGTCGACTCACCTCCGATCTGCCTGGCGAGCTCGGCCCTCATCTGCCGCACCTCCAGCTCCACCCGCAGCCGGATCTGCTGCTCCGTCTCCTCCGGCCGCAGCCGCTGCCACAGCAGCCGGTCCTGCTCCTGGTCCCGGTCTCCGCCCTGGTCCAGGTCCCGGGCTTCGCCCTGGTCATGGCCCCCAAGGTTCCGGTCCCGGTCTCGGTCCAGGCCCAGGCCCGGGTCTTGGCCCCAGTCTCGGTCTTGTCCCCTGTCCTGGTCCTGGCCCCGGTCCCGGTCCTGGCTCCTGTCCCGGTCCCGGTCCCGGTCCCGGTCCTGGCTCCCGGTCCCGGTCCCGGTCCCGGTCCCGGCCCCGGCCCCGGTCCCGGTCCCGGTCCCAGTCCAGGCCGGCGCCAGGCCCCGGTCCAGCCGCGTCCAGCGCCGTCAGGCTGCGGCTCAGCTCCTCCCTTCCCCGGCGGCCCAGCTCGGCGGCCATGGTGCGCAGCAGTGCGCGCCGCCCGCCGCCGCCGAACCGGAACGCGCCGTCGCCGGCGAAGCGGTCCAGCTCGGCGGCCGCCTCCGTCGCCAGGCTGGGCGTGCTGCGGCTGGCGCCGGGCCGCGCCAGGGAGCGCGCCGCCGGCGACCGAGCCGGCAACGCCGCCGGCCCGGGCCGGCCCGGCCGACCGGCCGGCGCCGAGCGGCGGCCGCCCGCCGACGGCCGCGGCTGCTTGGCGGGCGAGCCGCCCTTGGCGGCTGGCCTGGCGGTTCGTTTGGCGGGCGGCCGCTGGCCGCGCCGGGACAGCGGGATGTTGAGCGCCACGCCAGTTGAGGCGCGCTTCACCACTGTCGCCTCCTCGAGTTCATCCTCCTCCAGTTCTAGAGGCTGGCAGAGAAAGAGTTCGCTCTATAAATACGGGAAATATGATGGACAATTTATTACATCGTATATTTTAAACACACACAAACTGCAGCATCTGTTGGCAGGTAGTATCCAAATGAATCTAACAAGATACGAACATACAATAAACCATCCTTTTAGAACGTACTTACCCGTCGTTCAAACCGGTTCTTAACCAAACCCATTTGCCATTCCCAATAAACAGGGCGACTTATCTGACACACCAGTCGTAATAGCAATTCTGCACCAAAGCCCAGTCGACACAACCATCAACAGCCACCCACCTGCCACTCGCGCTCCAGCTGGTCGGGCTGCTTGACGTGGGCGCGTTTTCGCGCGCGGCGCACCTGCTGCTGGCACTCGGCCTGCAGCCGGTCGAGCTTCTGGCGGCGCTGCTCCTCCAGCTGGCGGCGGCCGGCCGCCTCCTCGGCGCGGCCGCGGCGCAGCTCGGCCCGCCGCTGCTGGATGAAGCGCCGCACCTGGGCGCGGTCGTAGCTGCGCGGCCGCGGCGCGCGCGCCACGCGCGGCGGCTCCGTCTGCGCCAGTCGGCGGCGCACGTCGGCCAGCGGCTGCTGCGATGGCCGGCGGCCGGCGCGCGGCTCCGCGCCGCCGGGCTTCGTCGGGCTGCGCGACTTGGAGCGGCCGACGCCCGCCCGGTCGGGTCGCTGCCCCCGCCAAGTCAGCGAGCCCCTGGTGTTGGCGGCCGCGGCCGGGCGGGCGCCTGCCGGGGCCGGCCGGTCCAGGCGCGGGTCGCTCTTCGTCGCGCCCCGGACTCGGGCGCCAGTTTCGGGTGGCTCCGCTCCGCCGCTGGCGTCCGGGGCCGCCGCGGGAGCTTCGTCGGCGGCGTCGGCCGCGCCGCCAGATGGCCCTGTGTCGGGGCGAGCCGACAGGGTAGGCCGGGCCCCGCCGTCCTTCACCTCGCCTTCGGGCGATGACGGCTCGCTGTTCTCCGGCAGACTGTTCTTCCTCTCGACCGTAAACGTCTCTTTTCTGTCGGGGGAGGCCGAGCCTTCGAGCGACGTCGCCCGTGCCCCGACGTCGGCCGGCGGCGCCGCACCGGCAGGGCGGGGCGTCGGCGCCGACGCCGCCGAGTCCTGTGTCGCGGCCGACGCCACCGACGAGCGGCTGCGGCCCCACGGGTCGGCGTCGCCGGCCGCCGTCCGGCCGCTGTCCAGTGCGTCCGGCGCCGGCTCCGACAGCCAGCTGACGGACGGCCGGGCCGGCGGCGAGCGGGCCAGCTGGCGGCCCCGCGGCGGCCCGCGCGTCAGTGGCGACCGCGGTCGGTACGCCACCGGCGTGTCCACCGTGCTGAAAAAGTCTGGCGCCGGCACACAGCGGCATTAATGGCACGACACGAGAGGGCGTCTTTGTGGAGGTGTCATGAACGGCATGTTCCGAGTGGCAACCAATGACGATCAGTCGACCAAGAAAATGCAGTACAACGTGTGAACAAAAACGCACCCAGCGGGTCAGCTTCAAACCACAAAACGATCCGTATCCGGCTCCCTCCCATGCGCCGTCATGAGGCCTACTCATACGTGCAAACCGGACGGTCATTCCGCGACAAAACCTTGCCCAGCCCCGCTTCTGCATCACCAGCCGCGTCTCGGCCCCCACCTCGTCTTTTCGGCGCCACCTTCCTGACGTGCTTGCCGGCGGTGACGATGCGCCGCTCGACGCGTGGCCGACTCTGCTCGTCGGCGCGGCGGCCGGCGGCGCGCCGTTTGGGCGTGGCCGGCGCGCTGGCGCCCCCTGCGCCGTCCGGCCGCGACTGGCGCGCCACCTTGCGGCGCGGCGGCGCGTCGGCCGGGAGGAGGACGGGCGCCGTCGGTCGGAGCGTGGCGCGCGTCAGGGAGGTCTGCGTGCCGCCGGAGCGGTGACGGTGCGAGCCCAGCCGTACCGTGCCCGCCTCATACTCTGCCGGACACAGGGACGCAGGGTTACAACGGGGCCACGTTCGTCCCCTGGGGTCTAGCGGCTCGGACAGTTCGACGGAGCTGGTGATGGATCTCGTCATCAGTGGATTTATGGATCGGCAGTCTGCTGCAGACGTAATGCTGACGGAGATGTATCATTCAGGAGGCGAAATCGAGGTCTGTCTCTTGTGACCACTGCGTGATAAGTCGGTCACGCTTCTATCGGAAACGGAAACCGTCCGCGCGGGCCACATCAGCAGTTGGTTGTAGGCCAGGCGTTTCGCGGGGGATTCGGACGCCAGCTCGTACCCAGCCAAGAACAGTAAAAACGTCTTTCGCGTTCTCTGGGCGCACATTTCAAGATTATCTTGTTAAAAGTTCAAAACACTAATGAAACGCAGAGTAACAACTTGTCCAGTGCCGGACATTCCAATTAGTATCAACGGTCAGCCCCAAACCGCATTTCAAAATAAACATGACGGCATAAACTGGAATCACATGCAATCACCACATCTGGAAGGTCTCGCCATATGCCGCACAAGCAGATGCGTGCGGCCCATTGGCGTAACCTGAGAGCGCTATTCACAACGCTACGCCAGCCCGACCAGTCGGGTCACGCGTCAGTGACTTCGAGATGGACGAGGCACCACCGACATCCCCCATTAGTCAAGGCTGAAGCCGCTTCCCGCACAAAAAAACCCACCCGCAGAGCCAAAACGGTCCGTTTTACGTTCGACGTAGACGTAATGCTGACGCCACACCGCACGTACGGACGCAGAGCCCTTTGGCACCCAATATAATCACACGCGATTTATATCGCCGTCTCCGTATCCTTAACGCGTCCGATCCGCAGATACGGAGGAATCCAGATCGCCGAATCACCACCTTACAATATCTTTACTTCAGCCGCGGGCGGCGGCCGACGGTCGGCGCTGCAAGGGCAGCCGGTGCAGAGAGAGGCCCGAACAGGGCCGGGCAGGGCCGGCCGGCAGGAGAAGACAAGGACACCGCCGCCACGGGCCCACCACATCCCGGACCGTCACGGTCCGTGCGGCCGAGATCCACTCCGACGCGGCGCCGGGCCCCGCCCTGGCCGGCGGCGGCGCCCATCCCGCCGGCCCGGTCCCGCCCCGCCCGGCGATCCATCGGCGGCGGGACCGAGCCGGAGCAGGGGTGGCCGGCGGCGGCCGATCGGGCGCGTCCGCCGCGTCCCCGCCCGTCCGTCTGCCCGGCACGGGCCGGCCGCTGACTGGTGACTGGCCGCCCGAGGGGCGCAAGCGCTTCGAGGAAAGGAGACGTCGTGACGCCGCCTCGGCTGGATTCCGTGAAATCACCCAGACTTGCCGCTACTGACTTAATCCGCACTACGTAGTGTTTCGGCTACGCCATCTGGCGACAAAACCTCCGGGACGGGCACACGATGACTGGCGTTACAGACGGACGCCGGCTAGTTTTTCCCACACCATTTGATGCCCCAGATGCTCTTCGTCGAAGAGCCGTCGGAAGGCCGCTACCGGCTCGGCCGTGCACTGCCGGCCGCCTAGTGACAGACGTGGCCGGGTCGGGCCGGCGCCGTCGCCGGTGACGAGCCGGCGTCCCTGCAGCGCCGGCCCCGCGGCCGGCTCCATTGTTCCAATTAGGCAAGAGCCGGCCCGGCGGCGGCCGGGGAGTGGCGGCGATGGACGGGCGCCGATCCCGGGCCGGGCCGGGCCGCTGCCAACTGGGCCGGACCGCTGGCCGACCGGCGGCCGATGATGGGCAGATCGGCGCCGCCAGGAGACCGTGTCGACACCGCCGGCCGGCCGCGGCGCCGCGACGACGCGCTCAAACCCGACCGGTCCGCTCGGCCCGATCATACTCGGATCCGGACTCGCCGCCCCGCCGCCCCGGTACACGACAGGCGCCCACCGCGCGGGAGCCCAGGGTCCAGTCGCAGCCCGGAGACGGCTCCGGTCCGCAGCGTCAGAAGGCGCGGTACCCAGCGGTCCTCAGCGTCCTCCGGGTGGTCGGCCGTCGCGCGCGAGAGGTCTAAATCCGTGACCGTCGTCCGGCCGGTCGGGCGGCTCGGTCCGCGTCACGAGCCGGTCGATCGCGCAACGCGGCCGCAGAGGCGGCGCCCGTCTGCAGCCACAGTTACGGGGTGCAACCGCTCCGACTGACGGGCGGCCGTTTCCTAACCAAGTTCAAGAGCGGCGGCCGGCGCTGCAGCGTTATTTACCGCCGCCGCGGCCGGGGCGGGGGCGGGGGCGGCGCTGCAGACGCCGCCGACTCGCCGTGTCGTCACACACGGCCGGCAGCAGACCGGTAACGTCGCATTCAGCGAGCGGGGAGGCACGCCGCGACCCCGCCGTGGCAGCCAGAGGACACGGCGAGGCAGCGCTAAGCACGCCCTCTACGGCGGGGTTCGGAGGATAGGCGGGGACGGACTGTTGATTGGCGCACGCTGAGACTCCGCAACCAGCGGGCTCAACGTTTCGAGGAAGTCATTAAGCAGATTCACCAGGGGAGACTGGATTACCATGGCGATTTCCGAGGAATACTACATAGCTCGTTAAATGCCGATTCCGCTGCAGAGTCCGAGGATTCCTATAAGCCGGGCACAACCGAGCGGGTTGTCAATCTTCCTTCGTCATTTCGCGGGACTAAGATTGGCGACTTAAATCCCACGATATCGGGAGCTAATGAAGTCCGAAGGACGGCAGTAAAATCGGTCGACACATGGCCAAGCTTGGAGAATGGCCAAACATCACCTATTCGACGGCAGATCCGAAGACCCCATGAAAAACACTGAGCTGTCAAACACTCAGAAAATGATCGTATTTGCCTTGATGCGATAGGTTTCGAGCAAGGTCAGCTCGAGTCTCAGTAACATCCGACATCCCAGTAAGACTGACCACAACCCATGTCATGAACGCCTTCGGAAAAAGCGGGGAAAATAGGGCGGATAAACGTGATATGAGATATCTTGTTTAAACACCGAACAGATCAGTGGCCTGACGCGGACCACGGCCACGGAGGGCACCCTTCACGTCTCGAGCCTTTTTAATGTTAAGCCCTGCGCAAAAACCCCTGGGTCTTCAAGGACTGCTCCTCCCGGGGTTCACCGTACACCTCAACGTTGCGGCGAGCTGTCCGATTACGTAACACCGCCCGTTACAAGCCCGCTTCATATGCATGGATGCAGACGGCCGGGTGTGCTCCGATTGACGCCGGTCCGACACTCACCTTGGCGTCTGATCAGCATTTCTCCGGAGGCGGCAGGCAGCCGGGACGCGTCCGCGGCCGGAGCTCGACCTGCCAAACACGGGCCAACCGTCACAGACCGGAGCGTCGACTCATATTCTGTCAGCGCCCGATCGCCGCCCGGGGGGACTACACGGATCAAGGAGCCAGCGCGCTCCGAGACGTGCCCACCGACTCCGCGACCGCCTCGGCCTGAGGCCAGCGTGCCGTTCCGTGCGGGCGGGGTAGGGGGGGGGGGGTCCGCGGGCCCCAAAGCTGCGGCTAACGAGCTCTGGCGAAACACGAGGTTTACCGGCGGTCCGGACCAGCTGACATCACCGCTCGCCTTCATTACCGCCGCCGCACGAGGGCGGCCGCGCCGCGAACGGCGCAGGACGCCCTGGCCGCCGCGCCGGACGGGCCGGACCGGCCCTGAGAGGCTCGGTCTCGCCGACCCTCGGCCGGCCGGCTCCGGCCACGATCCGACGATGGTCTGACGGAACTCGGCGCCGTTCCTCCCCCATTATTTAGTCACTCGGACAGGGCCGGACGGGATCACACGGCCGTCGGACGCAACCTAACGGGCCTCTCGGATCTGACGGGCTGCTGAGTCGGCTGCCGAATGTGCTTAGTGGGGCCTGACGGAATCTCGCATCGGGTCTAACGGAGCCCTTCGCAGCCGGCTGGGCGTGAATCCCCTGCAAGAGCTGTTTCCGCTTTGCTGGCATCGGGGTTTTAACTGCTGAGTCTCCCACATAACGGCGGAAGTCGGTACGTGCCGCCTGTGGTCATCACAAAATTGGTGATGCTGCAATTTCGACATTCGACACTCGACACAAGCAATCTGGACACACTCACTCGACACAAGCTGAACTTGTGACACCAACGCAGCGTGCGTCGAGATCCAACGCAAACAATGCAGAAACAACACAAAGTAGCATACGTGACAAACGCTGAAAGCACGAACGGCAGGGCAAGAATAGTGCGCACGTGCAAAACTGTGAAGGTATAGGAACACCGCTTCTGTTTTTCGCCAGCTACAGACCATCGGTTCGTGTCAGATGTACCACATTTTCCACAGTTGCTGTGGCATGAATTTGATGTCATACCGTACAAAACTGTCCTCAAAATGTCGAACATAACTGCCTATGTGTTACGGTGGTTCGAAAGTCCTGGCCGTGTGTCGGCACTCGGTGTTCGGCCCCGAACCGTGCCGACAGGACCTGACGGGTCTGCCGGCCGCGCCATCGGACGGTTGGAGTAAAGGGATGATTTCATTCTCTAAGCTCTATTGCATCTTAGAAAGAAGCAATGCTATCTCTGCCGCCGAACTACGTCCACTTGTATCAACACTGTAACGACTCGTTAAAAAGTCGTTAAGTTAAAAAGATACAACTTAATTTCGACATAAAGATTACATGGATTTTTCTTCCGAACAAAAATACACAACATATCAACGGCAAGACCACTAAGTTGACATCCGCCAACGGTTTTCATACTGCACATAAAAACTAGGTGTCTTTTTCGCAGCTGGTGCGCGGTTCATGAGGCCGACCACAATGGGCTTCAGAGGTTACGAGGACGGTCAATACCACATTCGGCCATAAATTAATGACCTTTTGCCATGAAACACACTGTAGTTCGAATCCGTCAACAACCGATATATACATACATACATATATATATATATATATATATATATATATATATATGTCTATATATATATATATATATAGACATAGATATATAGATATTACTTATTTGTTTATTTATATGTTAGTACTAAAGTCGTGGGCTAAGGGCTCAGTGGGCGTTGGACCGCTGCTTTTCGACGAACCTCATCACTGAATAGGAAATACACATGAACACTTTCGCAGTGGCCTCTAAAAACTAGGACAATTTGTCACGGAACTCATGAACTGTAATACGTCACTGTTACAGGAAACACTTTCCCTTCTCCAGTACTGAGCCTGAGTGGTTATTTGTTTAGAAGTGCCCCCATTATTCTCAATGGCACTGTGATTACGATCTTGACGTTATTGTGCGACCATTTCGCATACGAAGCACACAATCAATCCCACACAACGTTCAAACACCCGCCTTTTTCACTGAGGCGTTTTCACGCTGGCTTTTCCACACTTTGCTCTGCGGAATTCCCACAATAATACTGTCCTCCCACGCCCCAGGCGGTCTCCAGTGCGCCGCACCACTCCAGCGGCCTGCCGTCATACCCCTATCCGATCCTCGTCCTGGCCACTCGGTCCCCTAGACCAGGGCCACGTGCTCACCCGGCACGGACGGCAGCTGCGCGGCCGACGTCGACTCCAGCTGCGCCTTCTGCTTGAACACAATACTCTGCAGCTGGTTCAGACACTCTGGAACGGAACGGAACAGCCGGGGTCAATTTCGGAGCAAGTTGTCCAGAAGCAGTTGGTTGTGACGCGTGGCACAAAAGCGTGAGTTGCCAGGAATACGCTGATGTTGCTAAGAGCTTGGAGTGCAGGAGGTGTTCATAGTGATGAGTCCGCATGATGTCCAAAACATTTAGAAATGACGGAAGGTAACGTACTTCGAAACATGATCTGTTCAAGCAAGTCCAGCTTCAAATCGCGTAACTTGTAGATTCAGAACTTGTGCCACCATACCAGAAAAAGAAATCTGGCAATACTGCTGCCTCGCTCAAGGACTTCGAAAACTCGATTGCACACGACTGAACACATTTTTGCTTTTGTAACTGCCGTGCCGGCGCACTTGATGTCCGACAATCTTCACATGTTATCAAACCGATCAAAACGTTCTGCAAATAGCACTTATAGTAAAGACAAAAATCCCCACGGCCATGAGACCAACCACCCTAATGTCTCGTTTCTACTACTCCTTACACTATGCTCTGGGAACGACTGTGATATTTCGTGTCCAATCTTCATTATCAGTAAATGGAGTCTATGAATGATCTTACTCCAGAACCGAGTCACAAAAACAGGGCTAAATAAGCATTAAACTGAACATGAAGCCTACATCCTCCGCAAAACAAAGACCTGACGTTTTCATGCCAATCATCGTCAACACCCACGGCCTCAGAAAACAAGCGGTTGTGTAATGCCGGCCGAATCACCCCGGACATCATGAAACCCCGGACGTGACGGGGCCCGGGGCGGTCGGCGTCGCCGGCGGCCGTCCGGGGCCCGGCCGTCGGGGTGGGGGGAGGCCGTACTACCAGCCTGCGGCGGTCACGACAGCGCCGCGCCGCGCCGCTCTCCGGGCAGCGTGAGCCCGCGGCGGGCCCGGCGGCGGCCGCGCGGCCCTTGCCGCTCCCACGCCGGACACGGCGCCGAGGGGACCGGCACTGGGTCAGCAGGGCTGAAGAGCGAGGCCGGCCGGCCGCCCCCGCCCCGCCGTCGCCGCCGCCGCCGGCTCCGAAAAAACAGCCCGCGGCGGCGCCAGCCCCGCTCCGGAGCCAGCTTCCGCGTCGGGTCCATGCGAGCGGCCAAGCTGTGAAGAGCCGCGGCCGCGGCCACCGCCGCCGGACAGAGCGACCCACGCCTGCAACGTTTCGCCACCGGGCCGAAGTCGGCGGCTCGAGCGGCGGCCTCGCCTCGCGGACCGAGGGATGCGGTTTTCTTCCGCCAGTGGCGCCGACGAAACCGCACGCCGGCCGCTGCCGGTCCGGCGGCCGCCAAATAGCACAGCGATTTCGCAGGCACGCACTGCGGCGCGGAATACGGCGACATCGCGCCAGCGAAGGCCGACGCGGAGCCGCCTCGGCGAGGCAAATGTGCGCCGTTTAGCGGAGTCCTTCGCTCTGAGAGTATTTCTCGCGGCGGTCCCACGCGCGACAGGCGACGACGGAGTGACAACACAGCGCAACGAGGTTATGAAGCAACAGTCGGTCAGATAACAGCGGGGAATGAACCGCGGGACCGCCGCACGCAAGCTGCGTGCGATACGCTGGTCAGAGCGCCGGCCAATCTCGCGGTCCATTTCTGCAACGACATCGGACTCGAGTGCAATACAGCAGTTCTGTGCTTTCCTCATCCGGGACACTGTCGAAAAACATGTTTTGGTTTTGATCTGGTTTTGGTTTTGGTTTTGACCTGGTTTTGACCACAAACGTACGTACTTCTGCACGCATGGCGTATTAAATGCATTGGCTCGGAAAGCAGCAGTACGCAGTAAAACAAAAGCATCTTTACCATAACATGCCTGTTGAGTTCCTGGGTCAAAACGTGACACCAAGTTCGATACAGGATATCAATTATGCCTTTGTTCTCCATATGATAGTTAAATCAAGCCCATCGTCTCCCATCCGTTAAGCCAACCCCATCGGCTAAGGACCACACAGGACACAGGATTCTTTGGAAAGTTACACTGCGACTGAATGGAACAAATGAAGCTGTTTCACTAGCGACACCGCAATATTTTAAAAGGCCCAGCGTCTATCGTGCATCCATAACCAGGAACTTGCGACAGCTTGATTCAGCCATTCCTGGAGAAACGGCACACGTGCCAGAACTGATAATTCAGTCCTGGCTTCCTTGTGCGCGAGCGTATTGCGCCACGGTTCGGTCCTGCCTCCGCCGACAGACCAGCCGTAAGTGGCCGGATCGTTTCCTGCTCACGTTCTCCGGCGAGCGGAGCCCGAGTCGGCAGCAGGGTTTGCCCGGCCCGCCGCTCCAGCAAACACACGTAAACTCGGGCCAGCGTGATCCGCGGCCGCCGGGCTACGGCAAACAGCAGCTCTGTCGCCAGCGCTGGACGGCGCCTCTCACTGGTCGGCCAGCCGTGACAGCTGCCGTCACCGTCGCCACGGCCGTCACGGAGACTCGCGGCATCATCGGCAAAGTCGTCCGCCCGGGAGCAGCGACGCGTTCGGAATGAAGATAGCAGAGAAGAAGAGGAGGAAAATGTCGACCAAATACTTTTCCACATCACAAATCACACACAATTTTAAACGTTTTACTGGTCACGAATTTCGGACGCAGCAGTTGAGTGCACAAGTGTCGCAGGAGACTGTTGACGCTAAATTGCCACCTGACCGGACTGACCAGTTTTACTTCCGGAACGCCACCGCCAACGGTCCGACCGCAGGACCGGGTCACGGCCTGCGCCGGACCACCGCGGCGTCAGCGCGCGCCGACAGCCGGCGACGCTCCTCAGGCTGCGGTCAGCCCGGTCACACGAGCCACTATCCAGACACCGGCCCTGCATGTGAACACGGCGGCCGGGCGGCGGCAGCGGCGCATAGTGGATGTCCGCTAGCGCGGCCGCCGCAAGGATCTATTGAAAAATCGAATACAGCGCGTGCTGCCGCTAATGCGACTCAGAACATTTTGAAATGCAGGGAAGATATGCAAAGAAACTGTAATTTAACTTTTGCCGGATTGGGCCTTATCTCAAATAGACAATACGAACGACGTCATGATATTTTGCCGAGTAGGACGCACGCTATTTGTGGCTGCGCTACTTTATTTCAACGACCCAATGCCTTTGGCGTTACGTATGCCGCCGACAGCGGAGATGGAACCCTTCAGTCGGCTCTTACCATGCCTATGTTTTCAAACTCGTGTGTTCGTGCCTCTGCAAGCTAAACTTGCGCGTCATGCATGTGGTATTCACAGCATGTGTAGCGCGTCAGCATTAGGAGCGGACTTTGTGTGATTCCTTATTTGTTTTTGGAGTTCCATATTTTCGCTGTCGTTTTTGAAACTCCCCTTTCTTCTGGAATCGCAAGGAAGAGAGTGGATCCCCAGTCTGACAGACATGAGTTTCAAAACAATTTCCTCTGCAACACAGATTACAGGTTATTCGACCATGTGGTCCGCCAGCCCTGATGTGCATTACCACTTGTAGCAACTCGTGATGCACAGCATTCCGCTTGTGCGGTGAAAGACAAAACGACTCCAAACGCTGGAAGTACCACATACGGAAAGATCACCATATAGCTGTCCACGCGTGGACACGGGAAACGAAAAGCAGTATTTCACATGTTTCTTCGTCTGGCTTCGATAAGGACCACTGCCATCACAAAGGCTTCCTGTTAGGAGAACAGCAGCTGGCTGAATATAAAAAGGTCAAAATCCATCGTTACGTTCAGGACGCTGTGTAACACAAGTGTCCCCTCAGTTAACTGCTGGCTTAATACATAAATTAACTCTATCTCAACACATCCTGCATTTCAGTTCCACTAAAAGGTGTCTTTAACTTTGCAATATGCAAGTATTGCTTACAGCATACAGTATCTACAGCAGCAAATGTCAGCAAACGATCTAAATTATAAATGTCCGACGCACAAAGCAATAATGACGAAGTATCAACATACTTTGTGAATAACAGATAACTACAAAAAAATGTCCGTTTACGACATGGAGGGGCTTGCACCGTAGACAAGGCAATTACAGTTGTCCATCGGGCTCAATTAAACAGTGTAACAGAAAAACAAAGACGTGATGCCACAAAAAGGGCGGTAAAAAGTAAGAAATGCGCAGAAGCCGCTGAAAAACTGACATCCGAATGCATCACGATTAGTCATACAACTGTAATTTATCAAGCAAGACCAGAAGAAATTACCTACATCACTGAAGCTACAGTGTGTCGTATCTGTTCAACGGCCATGACATAGTGTAACGGTGAACATGACAAACAGTATGCGAGGCGCGAAAATTCTCCTCATTCTTTAACTTCGCTGTTACATGACATCGTTTACACACAAAAGGCCACAAAAAATAGGTACATAAAAATCATTCGCCATTCGTGGGATGACAGAATGGTACAAACTGGTGCCGACTGTACTTTCTTGCCGCCCTTTGCCATCAGACCAGAAACATTTCAAGAACTGTCTTGGGAAGACCAACACGAAACTCGTTCCTCATGCATCCATCACCGTTAGTTTCCTTTTCCTCCCTGCATGGACATTTCCCAATACTAACCATACAGGGCGGTCTTCCAAATACTCGATCATCCACAAACTGAAAGTAGCTTCAGTTGCCTCTGAATGACCATGTAAACAGGAATCTCAGGACAAGAACGGACTCAAGCGCTATTTCTACCTTTCACAAGTACGCTGCTCGGGTATCGGTAGCCGTTGCTACGACTAGTATGCCACAGCATACCAGGGAACAATCTCCCGTTAACCGTACGATAATTTGGGGGTTTCTTCTACCGGCGAGGGTCCGATGGCCTCCAAGCACGCGGCCTATCAACAGATTCCTTTGACGCATTCAAGACAATCTCTCTCCGGCGCTCAGGTCTCCATCGGGCCGGCCCTATAATTAGCCGACACGGCGCGTACAATCACAGCCGGCGGCGCACGCACGCGCGCAAGAACGGCCGCCAGGTCCGCGAGCACGGGAGGCGGCAGCGCCGGCGGCCGGGACCGCGCCCGTCACCGGGGGACCTCCCGCCTCCGCCGGTGAAATCTGTCTCAGATGATCTGATGGGAGGCGATCGCCGGCACAAACACGCCCCGGCGGCGGCGGCAGCGGCGGACGGCGCGGCGCGGGCCGCCGCCGCCGCTAATTGGCAGCCGTAACTCTCCGGCCGACTGCCATTGTCGGCGGCGCGCCTGATCGGCGCTCGGCGCGTGATTTCAATTCGGCGCGGCGGGACGCTGCGGCGCGCGGCGGCCCGCAGCGGCGCACGATCGGCCCGATTGCCGCCGCCGCCGCTCCTCCGCGCCGCCGACGCCGAAAACAATCCGCTCCGAGTCGATCACATAAACCGGGCGCAGTGACGCAGGCGTGAATCATATCACGGAACAGAGCGCGCCGGCAGCTCTCACGATTACGGCGGCGCGCGAGGCCCGCGAAGAGGGCCGCCAAGCAGCTCTCCCACGGACGCGGTTTCGACACGGCCGCCGCCGCCGAGTTCATGCGCGCTGCAGGGAAACCGGCCGATAAAATCGCCGCCTGCAATCGGCCCCGGCGGCCGGCAATCGGGGCCTTTTGTGCCGGCGGCCGGCCGGCCGGGCACATTACATCAGGTCGTCGGCGGCGGCGGTCCGGCCGGCCGGTGCGGACCGCTCTGCAGCGCCGGGTCCTCTGACCGGGCCGCGCCGCGCGCCGCCGGACGGCTCCGGCCCCCAGTCGCCCTGCGAGCCGCCGACCGGCCGCCGAAGACGGACGTCCGTCCGGCGCCGGCCGCCGCCGCGCAGGGCGGCCTCGCCCTCGTTCCGAGCGCGGCCGGCCGGGCGGGGCGCTCTCGGGCGACTCGCCGCGACGGCGCGCTGCCCCGGCCGGTTAGCGTCCATTCATATATGTGCGAGTGAGTGGAACACTTGGGCGCAAGCGGCTGGCGTTTTCGTAACGCGCGCCATTAGGGTTGCGTTCCCGTCCGGCGGCGTGCGGCCGCCCGGCCGGCACACGAGGATGAGGCAAGCTGTGGGGCGGACGGTCCACATAATCAGCTGATCGTTGAGACACGCGCGCAGGCACCGACACCGTACGCTCCCGAGCCCGCAGAGACGCTCGTTCGCACCTCGACGCGCGCGAACACGCGGCCCAACACACGCAACACAGCGGTTAAAGGAAGAAAAGCAAATGGAACGCAATGAAACGCATCCCTTAATTCGCATCTGGGCCTGGGTGTTCGGTATGACAGGAACACAGTATTTCCTCCAGTGCCCAATACCGGCGAGGTCCTTTCCTGTTTTCTACTCGTCATCATTTTGTTTCACCAGTGTTCAAAAATCCGCCCAAGAACAGCTCAATATGCGGTCTCGCAATACTGTGTTATTCAGTTATCCACTGGTTACGTGACTGGGTGCACATGAGCAAACGGCCTTCATGATACGAAAAACCAATATATTTCGACACCAACCGGCATACCGTCGTCAGTGCAACCAGTACTGTCCTGACACTACCTACCCAAAGGACGAAGGTATGTCGATCGATATCGAACTATGTTGTTTTTTTGTAGCACAGGAACCTGTTGCGAGCGCATACCGAAAAAAAATCGATTTCGGCACGGTATATAAAACATGCCAACGAAATAGCACTTCAGTCCACACAGGCCGTCGGCAGGCCTGTGACTATTCCCATTCTTCCGCCGCCTCTCCCCATCCGCCAGGGTCGGGCAGACCGAGAGATCTGACACGCTTCCTGACAGGGCCCCTCGATCCGTCTCTGGAGGAGGCCGCTCGTCCTGGCGAAACCCGGCCCCTTCCAAACACATGCGCTGCATCGGCGGACCGCACCGCACGCCGGGTCAGGCCGGCCTCTCGTCCAGTCGCACGTCGGCGCCGCTTGAACGGGCGACGATAACAGGTCGGCTGAGTCGTGCACGCCAGCACCGACGACGACGTCACGTGAGGGCTCCGCGGGGCCGCGACAACTCTCCCCGCCACGGCCTAACCGCGAGGAACAGAATAACGGTGAACAGGGCCGAGGTCTCGCCGAATGTTAGTCGGCTTCAACGCTGGCACGAGGGGACGACTGGGGCGCGGCCCTGCCGCCCGTTACACGGAAACATGCAGGCGACCAGAACAACGGGCCGCGGCCCTCCGCCGCGTCCAGTGCAGGGCGCGCGGCGGGCCAGAAGGCCGCTCGGCCGGCGGCCGGCGGCGGACGTCCTGGCCGGGCCGGGCCGGGCCGGGCCGGGCCGGACCGGGCCGGGCCGGACCGGACCGGACGAGACGGGACGGCCCCGGCCCGCGGCAGGAGGCCGGCCGTCCGGCCGAAGACCCCTCGGCCCTGATCCAGATACGCGCGGCCGCTCGGGGCGGCTGTCGCCCGGCCGCGAACGTGGACGCCGTCGATGGTTCTGGACCGGGACACAGGCGGAGACGAACCCGACTCTGGGTCGGTACAGAGACGGAAACACCCCCGACCAGAGACGGACATGGCTTCGGACTACAGTCGGAGACAGACCGGACACCGGACCAGGACAGAGGCGGCGGCTGACGGTCCGGCCAATGTCAATCTCGACCGCGACCTGGGCTCAGGTAACGGGAGACCAGTCTTTGCGAACGGTGCAGGCCGCGGCGGACCGGAGGCCGCAGCTGGCCACGGGCTGCAAACTGCCCTCAGCCGGAGCGTGACACCCCGGCGGAAACGGCTCCCCGGAAGCGGGCCGGCCACTGTCCAGAGGCCAGATAATTGTCCGTCCGAGGCCGGCGCGCAATAGCCGTGACTGCCCGCCCGCTCCGCAGTGTTCGACGGCCATCGGTTCCGCAATCACGCCGCCTCGTCGGGCCCGGCAGCGCGGCCGTCGGACGTCGTTCGGTTCCGATCGCACCGCGGCCGGTCAGCCTTCACCCAGCGGCGGCCCGGCGGCGGCCGGCTCGCCTTCGCGCGGCCCTGCCCCTGTCATCTGCCGGCGGCCACGCCCGCCGCCGGCCGCGCCGCCGCCGGAACGGCGCGCAAAAAGCCGCCGAAAAACCGGCTCGCTCGCCGCGCTGCGGCCGCCGGCGCCCGCTCCGCCGCTTCGTCGGCGCGGCGGCCGCCGCCGCGCGTCCGCAGCCTGCGCGGCGGCGGACGCGCCGCGCGTCGCGGCCGCTTTTTCATAGCGCACGGCAGCCTCGATAACGCGCCGCTAATGGCGCCGCCGCCGCTAATGAAGCGTTCCATTAGCGGGCGGCGGCCCCAAAACAGGGCGCCGCGCGCCGCCGACCATCGGAAAACAGAGCCATGAACGGTGTTTACGGGCCGGCGCGGCCCTGGCCGGCCAGGGGCCGCTACACCGGGGCCGGCGTCGGCCGCGCTGCCCGGCCGCCCACCGTCCGGGGCAGCCGGCCACCGCGGCGCCGCCGATCCGCCGCTGTCGGCTGTTATTACCGGGCTATTAGCTCACCAATCTGCAGGCATCTGATAAAACGGCGGCAAGAATTCGCAGCCCGTTTTGCAACGCGAACTAGTGCAAAAGCGTGGCCCAACGGGCCGGCGCTGCGGATCGACATCACTCCGATGTTATCAGGTGTTGCTTTCCAACGAATTCGTGGCAGCCTCGTATCTCTGCGCATTTCCCGCTAGTTTCGTCACCAACGTAGCAGTGCCAAGTGCTCAGGGGTTTCGGTAAAAACGTTTAAATGGATCCAAGCGACCTCGAGACGTGAGTGTCATTACTTCCCTTCGGTCATGCTTGAAAACGGTAAGCCGACCAGACAACGAAATCTGTAATACGCTACAGCACACGCCAATGTTCATTTAGTTTCTCGGTTTTTAGAGCAGTCAAATAAACCATTAGCATACTGAAAGGCCCAGCATCTTGCAACACGCGACAAAAAGCCTTGGTCGGCCTCCTTTCTGGAGGTTACGGTCGAAAAAGGTAATTGAGTAATACGAAAATGCAGATCACCTAAGCATAAGGGGATGACATAATCGACATATATAGAGAGACAGCCCGTTGTCATACAACACCAATGATATATTCACTGTTAAACTGAGCCAAAAAAATGTTCTTTACCGGCTCCCGGGCTTTTGACATGATTAATAAACACAAAATAACCTTACTCAGCCAGGTTACACTGGGCATTAATAGAAGAAAAAGAATGTGCATAAATATCTGACTCAATATTTCGGACAATATTCCCGAAATGACACAGACCCGACAGGCCGAGTCATATCCAACCTCTCCTGACAAAGAGGAAATTTTTTACAGTCACCTATTCTCTGTTCTCCATTTTTACCACGAAAAGCCAATATCTGGCCGGCTAAAATGATGTAACCATGTAGCTAGGCCAAAGAACGCTAATGAAACATCTGTCAAAAAATGGAAACACCACACGATCCAAACAAAAATGGTACCGATAGGCGACTGGTGAAAGTTTCTCTCAAATCAAAGTCCCGTATGCGTACTGATCAAACAAAGTCTTGGTAATGAAACATGATCACGTGCGTGCGCAACTACGCGAAATACCTCGTACCTCTACACAAAGACCAACACTTACACTGTCCACATTATTGTACTATATTATCTGACCACGTCTACCAACCTTGGCCAAGTTATTAATTCGAATATTTTCCGGAGCACCTTTTTCCGTCCAGGACCAAAAGTAGGTGCATGACGACCTAAATAAATCGAAGCGAGGTCACAACGACACTTGACGGTAATTCAGCGATGGCCACGACATGTTTGGCACCACCATTTTCGTACGTCGTACCAATTTTAACTCTGATAACTGTGAGCGATCAGGCAGCTAACAGTATTGACAGAGTTACAAACTGATAAGTGTGGCATAAAAAACATGGCCATTTCATCAGAACATGCCACGAACCTATCCAGTCTGCAAAACAAGAACTGGTAAAAACGTGAAACGTTTTTTTCGGGGGGTGAAACGGATAACCCCGAATGCGAAGCTCCACGCGGGAAGCATTCTTGCTTCAGGTCACCATGCCGGATCAACGCACGACACCGCACCGTCCTTGGTCAAACGTTTCAACTAGCCTCAAACGGTCTCACCGCACGATCGCCGTGAAAACATTAAAACCCCATGCACCAAATACATCACCATTAGGACGATACGGGCACGGGGCGGACCAACCAATGCGTCACGGACGCGCCCGAGAGACGCCACCGTCGCCCGGACAAGGACGCGGCGCAAAATAAATAAACTCATTAACACCTGCCGCTAAAACAAATCCATCACACGCGCGGCCATCCACCGGAACAAGCGGACGCTCGGACGGGGCCGCCATCGGAGCAAATCACTCCAATCCATCACGACGGGCGGCGGCGGCGCGCGGCACGCGTCGGTCCCGTCCGCCGCCGGCGCCCTCCGTCTGACCGCGTGACGACCCGTCACCTGTCACCGTGACGCAACGGCCCGGCCGCCGGCATTTTTAGCGCACGTCTGCGCCGAATACACCGCATCTGATGTTTGTGCTCCGTTTCACCACACTGCAATGAGCGTCGTTTATCTCGGAAGTGCTGGCGTTTTTGCCGGGCGACGTTCGTCTTTCACGTTTAAATGCTGCCCGCTTTTTGCCCTGTCCACGCGTCCAGGCCTGTGTTCCCGACCCGGACGCTGTGTTCCGGGCGTCTTTAGCACCCTTCGCCTCCGTCTGAGCACTGGGCACGGCTCGAGCAACGGCACATAAACGTTCGCCAGCAATTATCCCGACCGGCGGATGAAAATCAAGACAGCAACAACACCGGGAAAGAAACAAACACCGATAGTAACGGCCGAGAGGCACACAAATCCGTGTAAGCACTCCATGAATGTTTTTATGTCTCGAGATATCAAAGAAGCTTCGTAAATAACAGCCCAGGAGGATGGGATCGGTAGAACAAGGCCTCCTTGCCGCATGCGGCTCTAAAATGATTCGACCACTTCATGAATACCGGTATCACGCCATACGCTCCAGGGTTATTCAATAGATAACCAACGAATGCCAGCACCGGTACAACCATCATTACAACAAATACGCTGTACGTTTCACTGAATCCCAGTGCGTATCATTACTGACAAATGCACTGTATGTTTTACTCCTCAAATTCCGTTGCGTGAAATTTTGATGACACCTTGCCGACAAACAGTGCAGTCTTCGTGCAATGGTCTTCATCGCAGACGTCACGAGACAGTGATACCCGTTAAAACAACTTCACGATGACCGATGAAAGTTTGGGCTTTCGAACAAAATGCCTAGCTCGCGTTGCATAAGCTTTCCTCGTTCCATCATCATGCCATTTCTGTGTTCCGATGTCCAAACTTACCCTTCCGTAAGTCTTCCACCGAAACACACCCATCAAACTGAAGCATCCCAAATACCACTTGACAAGATCTAGAAACCGGCTTCCTTTTATGTGCATGACAAGCAACGTTTTCCGTGACATCTACCTTACTTTGGTAAAGGTTAAAATTCTGGGAAATGATCGTAACAAAACGCCTTCCGTGCAGCTAGCATCTTTCCCAATGCACTCTGGAAAAAGCATGTAACCTCGCGAGCAAAAGCCCGATCACTATTAGAAACCGATGGCCGTAAAACTGTGCGACGTTCCGCTTTTCTCCACGAACAATGGTTCACTGTCTCCTTCCTTCCCCCAACCAAAAAGGCTGTGCTTCTCAACCTGCACATGGAAGGCAGACCCAACGCCATCCGATCCCGACGTCCAGCCGGATGACTGAGCAGCGCCGCGCCGCCGCTAACGACGCCGGTCCGCCCCGATCGCTGCCCGCCACGCCCCTGCCGCCGCCGCCGTCGGCCGGCGCCGGGCGGCCGCGCGTCGCGCACGCCGCGGCGGCCCTTACTCCAGTTCCAATCGACGCCGGCCGGCCCGTTATGACGGGCGCGGGCGGTGTCGCCGCGGCCAAGGTCGCAGGCCGACCCAACCCAGATTTATACGAGTCCCTCGCGCCGTGTCGGCACGTCAGGTAGCCGTTAACGAACGGGTAATTTGCACTCGGTGCACAGGCGAGCCCATTACGGAGGTGCCCCGCCGATGGAATACGTGAGCGGGGCTCCAGCTGAGCGGCGCTGGCGGGAGGCCGCCGCCGGCCAGGGCAGACGGGGCCACGGGGGACGGCCGGGGACGCCCACGTGCCCGGCCCGGCGCCGCCGGCCGGACAACGATCCGCCAGCTGATGGCCGCATCAATGGACTGGGCCCCCCGGGATGCCGGGCGCTGTACAGATGGTCCGGTTCGCACGCCGATGTGGCAGGCGCCGCTGCAGTTGGCCGCTTCCTAATCGGTGTGCAAACCCTACCTGTCGTCAGACCCAAAGCAATATAATGTCGGTCCGGTTCAGTGCAATCTGCAGTTTCTTTCTGAACAGCCAGTAGGGGCTGAAGAAAGTCCACGATTTGACCTGTTTCACGGATATAAAACGTAACTAATGAGCGTGAACACGATGAACACAGGCCAGGAGGGGTGGACCGACGTTGTGCCCCCCCCCTTGAAGTTGCAGGGAACCGTGGACGGCGAGCGGTGCTGACCATTCAGCGAGCTGAACGGTCGTCCTCTGAGAAGAGCCACGGAAGACTGTCCACCCGGAGGCGAAGGAACACGGCCGAACCCAGCAGGACATGCACCAAAGCGGCCGGCTGCGACGGCTGACACTCCGAGGTCACATTCGCCCAGGAACGCGGGAGACTCGGAGGCAGGCGGGTCCCTTCGCACCACAAACAGCCGATAGTGTGAAACCACGCATGCCGGTCGCCGATCATTGCGAAACGCCTCGGCGACACAGCTCCGGAGTGCCACGCGATACCTGCAGCCCGTTTCATCAGAACACTCCACGGGCGACCTCTCGCAACCCCGCCATTCGGATCGGGACGGACCGCGAAAACGGCCCTGGAGCTGCGTACACCCCATCATCACCTTCACTTCGCCGGCGCGGCGGCCGCGCGCGCGCACGCAGAAACTGCACGGCTGCCCGGCGGACGGTCGGGTAATCGTCCCCTCGTTTCGCCACCGACGCCCGCAGTTCGCCGAACGCGCCGGCCGGCCGCGGCGGCCGTCGCCGACGCCGAGCGTCCGCCGTCGCCGACGACGCGCGGTCGGCGCCGCCCGGCCGGTGCGGCCGGGCGGCGCGCGCGGCCGAGGCCGGCTCCGTTGCGTCACGGCGTGTCACACAGGAGCCGGCCGGCGGCGGGCGTCTGAAGAGCGCCCGGTCACGACCCGGCCGACCTCCGCCACCGGCCGACAACGGTCGGCTGACGAGCGCCGCCGCCGCCGCCGCCGCCGCCGCCAGGAGCCGGGCGGGACAGACGCCAGCGCCGCCGATACGGACGGCGGGCCGACGTGTGCCCCGCAGCAAGGGCCTGTCTGCACAGCCCAGCGGCTGCGGGGGAGGCGAAGCCATTCAGGAATCACCAGATTGGCTCGTGATCTGTGCCCTTCGTCGCGACGCCGCTCGCAGCGAGAATACGAGGTGTCTAGGACATCTCAACCTGCTTGACTGTTCCCATCCATCGGTCCGGGATCTTGTGTGAGCCTGTAGGAGCCTATAGCTGTTAGTTTGCACATCCCAGAGTAACGCCATTTCGCAGGGAGTCAGATCCGGCAGTGTCATCTCCTGTGCAGTGCTGATCGCAACAAGACTGTCTCACCTGGAGCCATGAGGCACGGCGCCTCCACCGGCCAGCGTCCACCTGAGGGACTGGTGCCTCACCTGTGGCGTCGGTTGACCGAAGCGTCTCACCTGGAGGAATGTCACGGGCCGAGACGGCCGGCCGCCGCTCCGCCGCCTGCCAGTGGGGCGTGCCGGCGGCCAGCAGCCGGCTGACCAGCTCCCGGCGGCGCGGCGCCGGCTCGGCGGCGTCCAGCAGGCTGCTGGTGCTGGCCGGCCGCGGCTGCACGAGCTGCTGGCTGCCGCGGCCCGGCTCCGGCGGCGCCGACAGCTCGTTGAGCACGCGCACGGTGACCGGGTCCGGGTCGCCCTCGGCCGCCCGCCGCGGCCACTGCTCGCCGCCTTGCCGCATCATCGCCGCCTGAAACGGGACAAACGCCGCCGCTGGAGACTCGTCCTCAGGCCAAGCGACAAAGCCGCCACAAGCGGACGATGATCGATCCTGTTTGTGTACGCGTTCGCCGGGTGATCGCTCAGCGAAGAGACCGGCCGAATCAAACCAAACGGCGACACCACTGACTAAACACGCGTCGCGGGCGGCGCTGCTCCCGCGCCGTCGCCGGCGCGTGTCGAAACGACGTCGCACGCTCTGCCCGGCTAACCCCATAAACTGTCATTAGAGCCGGACGCTGCGGGCGCGGTGAGCAAACAGCACCGCGGCGGCCCCCGACACGGGCGCGCGTGCCCGGCCAGCGCCACAATTAGCCCAGCAGCCGCGGAGGCAGCCGCCGGCGCGGCCCCACGAAAGTGCTACGTGCGCCGGCGCGAGATCATGACTTCTGCGGCCTTGGGCACCACAATGGGTTTCAGCGCACTGTCCTAGTTGGAGGGAGCCGCCGCCGCCGCCGCCGCCTACAGCGGCAGATTCGCCGCCGGCCTGACGGTCTGCAGCCGTCAACGACGGCGGACCAGGCAGCGCACAGAAATCATGTCGGGCAGACCCAGGGTAAGGTCATAAGGGATACAAGATTTGGCAGGGAAATACATACCAAGATGGGGACAGGCTAGGACATGGCAGGGCAGGGCAGGACAGGAAAGGGGGGGGACAATGAAGGATAGGACATGACAGAAAGCGGAAGGCCAGGGAACTGCACTCGGTCAGAACATACCAAAGGCAAAACCAGACCAGAGTAGAATGACGGAATCAAAAGAGGACCGGCCGCTGAGTGCGCCACAATGGGGCCACTCAGACGCCGACCGACGCCGACACCGACAGCCTGCTTGCAGTCGACTGGCCACCGGACACTTGGCGACACCGCGCGCTAAGCGGTGTCCCCATTTCCCAGCGTCGGCGATTATTGCGCGCCAAGTTCGCCGCCTCCATTATTCACCGCGCTCCCTTCACTTGTCGTCGGCGGCGGCTGCCGGCCGGCAATCGCCTCCGCTCGGGCGCCGTGGAACTGGCGCCGCCGCCACCGGCCCTTTCGGCCGTTTTCGGAAAACGCCGGGCGTGTAATTGCAGCCGGGCAACAACAGCCGCCGGCGCCGCCGCCCAAAACTGGGCCAGCGCCGTCGAGACGAGGAGCGGCGCGCCGCCGACGGCCCCTCCGGCGCGCCGCCGAAGGACGAATCGCTCCGGGGCGCCCCTCCCCTGTTCCCCGGCTTTCCGGCTGACGTTTCGCCGCTGCGGCGGCGTAAACGAGGACAATTCTAAACATCTGGAAATTGCGGGCTCGCGGGGCGGGTCCCTCGTTGGCAGGAGTAGCGGGCCGTGTCCGCCAGCGCGGATACGCCACTTACCGGCGACCTCGTCATAGAAACGCGCGTGAAAAATGACGTCGGGCGCTCGACAGCGCCTCAGGCCCCTTCCAGGGACCGATTCGCTGCAATTGGGGGGCGAATGCGCTCAGTAATCGCCGTAGGCAGTTGCCACATCTGAGCGAGTCGTCATGCGCATCGAGCCTGGCGCAATTTAGATAGCTATCGTCCTAGCATGGACTTTCCAAAATCCCAGGCGCCTCGTGTTTCAAATCCATCAGCCTTATTAATCCCATTAATCTCTTTCCGTTTGCCCCTATATATATACCTGTATATACATACAGACTCCGAGCCTCAGTGGCAAGACACCCGACTGGCAGTGCAGGCTTTCTCATGAAGACAGTTCGGCGCAAACCTGAACACGAGGAACGCGCGGCGACGTAGTGCATGAGAGGCCACGCTCCAGGGACCACAGATACGGGGCGGAGCGCGTGTGCGAAGAAACGCGAGCCGGTGCGTCACGGCGCGCGGCCGCGGCGCGTTTCCGTGATGGACGAGGTTCATAGTTCACCCCGCGCCGCAGCCATGCCGCCCGCGCACGCAACGCCGGCCAAGGACGCGCGTGCGTGGGAGCGGCTCGGCGCTTCCGAGGCGGCGCGCATCGGGCGACGGTCCGCCCGCGGCGTGGAGACCGAACGCAGGACGACCCCCTGCCACTCCCGCAGGTCCGACCCGGCACACACTGCGTGACGGAGCCATCCCATAGAGTCGGGCTCAGGGGTGTTCACTGGTCGCAACATTTTTCAGCTCTGATAACCAGCAACTTGCCGTGATAATCTCTTGTCGGAAAACGCAGCGCTGCATCCATAAATTTCTGTCCTGAAGGGAAACCGCATTTCCAACGGTGCTCTGCAGCGTAAAATTCGAAGCGAGCGGCGTCTGACTGTAGGTGTCACCAGGCTTTCATCGGCGAGGAGCGTAATGCACGATTTTCACCAAAAAAGAACAACAGATACCAGGCGGGCGTCTGCAATGCCCCGCCCTGTCAGGCCGAGCAGACGAGGCAACCACACCATGTTTTCTGTTCGCCGCGAATAAAACTCCCGTGAACCAGCGAGCGACTTTGAGTGCCGCCGCCGAACAAAGGCAGACGTGACGCCCGGCCCAGACGTGAAATCCGGCAGAGCCGGGCGTCACGCCTTTGAAAATGAAGAGTGCGTTCACACGCAGCCAGTCACCGATGGCACGATGCAGATGCATGGGAGCGCCATGTAGAAGAGTCCCCCCGGACGCACTGAAGGCGATCACATTGTACACTAATCACCGAGAGTCAAGCAGTGCAGAGAGGGTGACATGGGCTTCGGAGAATTATCAACATACTTTTACACCAATACTGTTAAAACAGCAGTCACACCAACGACTGGTCAATAATATATGCAATAAATAAACATATAAATAATATATGACAAATAACAACATAAATAATATATGCAATAAATAACAATGCAATAAACGCTCAGAGGTCCATGGTACAGTCGCCGGAAGAAATATTGCGACAAGTCTGCCATGGGCTTTGTGACGTCAATTCTCATACGCCAACCCCACGCAGGTGAGTGATGGTCCTGGAATTTTTTACGATGTGATCATGTATGTCATCAACTGAAGCGCTCGTATGTGTCAAACGGGAGAAGTGTCGAGATGGTTAAAGGGAGGGACGTTTGTGACAAGATGACCATCTTGATGACCATCGTGGTGCTAATATATCGCGTTGCAATACCTCTGGACTGTCATGAAGAAACAATTAGGCGGTTGCAAGAGCTCATACTGGGACTGCACGGGCAGCACACTATGCGGACGCTATGATCCCTTTGGTATACAGTTATGCACATGTCACAGGACACTAAGAGTCCATTCGGAGTGCCATTTCGTCTCTGAAACGTCTTTGCTGCCAACAAACTGCAATCGGTGAAACAAAATGTTTGCCCTTTTTAGAGTAATTTAGTAATACATCCTGCATCTCAGTTCAAAACAATATTTTATCACTGCAATGTACTGTCAATATATACATGTATATCGGCCATGACGTAGCGTTTCTGGGACTTTAACAACGCACATCAGCAAAGCTGAACTGAAAAGTCTCTGAACATGGCGTGACTTCAGGCAACTGGCAGCATCACTAACACACCAAATGGTGCGCACACATAAACGCAAGCGTGAATAATGCCACCAAAATCGGAACAATGATGTTCAACAGATACCTTTTCTCCAATGATGATTGCGGGGAGGATTTAAGTGTCTTTTACGACGTTTACCGTCATCAAAACGTGCTCAAATGTCAAGCATAACGAGCATATCGCGACAGACCAGCGCAACACAACTAACAACTAACGGGTCTCCCTACTAACACAACTAACCTCAGTCTCCCTACCCTTCCCAAGGTTCCACTAGCCCAAGCCTGGAGACTAGAACCGCATAGCTTTCCGGTCACTTCATTAGCCAACCAGCAAGCCCTTTATAAACATGCCAATTGACCAGCTTCCCTGCCAAATCTGACAACATTCGGCATAACGTTGGCCAATTCAGCCATTCGTTATTCGACCGCTAACCAGCACGCAAGCCGTTCCTAATGCACTTCTTATCCGTCCACAATCATCGCCGATCACAGGTCTATTGCCCCACTCGACGCGGCGCCGCGGCGCGACGTTGCGCCACCCGCTGGGAAGCCGTAAAGTGACGCCGCCGCCGCCCGTGCGAAATCGTTTGTCGCGGCGCCTTCTTCGCCCGGCGCCCGGCGCCCGCGACACGGGGGCGAAGAAAGCCCTCGGCCGCGTGACGGCGGCCGGTCCCGCGCCGCCTCCCGAGCGACGCGTCATCGCGCCTCGTCACGGCCGCGGAGGACAGGCCGGCCCGGAGGCCGCGGCCGCGCCGCTCGGCCCGGCCGGCTCCGCTGGCGGCGGCGCATCAACGACGCGCCGGAACGGGTCGACCGTCCGCCGCCGGCGCCCTCGACCCGGAGAAAAGAGCGTCAGCGCCGATACTCGAGTCGCACGGAAACGTGACGGTGGATCCGACGCAGCGAGGGAGCCCGGCGCGACGACGATCCAGCAGTCCTCCGAACACGCAGCCGGCCTCAACCGCCCGAACACTGCCGACGGAACGACTCCACGAATTTCACGCTACCGATGCTGAGCCGGGCGTACGTCAGCACGAGGGGTCATGACGCACGCGGCTCGCGGGAGAACGCTCGTCTGCAGTGCCGCGCCAACCCGGAAAGAGGATTCCGGAGGCCTGCGAGCACCGATGGGAACGCGGACCGGCCATTCCGCGGCACGGCCAAGGCTGCAGACGCGTGCCCCTCAAGGACAGCACGCACTTCCGGCCCGTAGGCGCCCGGCAGGCCTCACTTAATTCGACTCCGGGTGATGAAGACACTCTCGCCGTTTGAGCGGGCTGCCCTACCGAGCTGGGCAAACGTCTCCGTTCGGCGTTGCGGAAAATTCCTCCTTGACATGGCGTAATGTGAAATTTAGAGTGAAAGCCAGGTTTGCAACACAAAGAGGAAGATGCATTTGATATGGCACAATGAGACAAAATCGCTTTTGCGTCATATCGACGTGGGATAATGATATATTTCTATCATACTAAATCAGTAATGTAAGGCACGAATGTACGGCACACCTCGACGAATCTAATAAAAATTACCATATGTGATGTCCACAAACGAATCTAACAAAAACTACCATACGTGATGTTCACAAAGTCCAGCGTTTATCCCTCGCAAATTCCATCACTATCAAGATTTAACCAATGCTTATCAATGCACCAGTGTTGTGAATATTAAGAACTCGTAAAGCGCAATGTACAAACATAAATTTGCCAACATTTCAAGAAATGAGTTCTTGGCATGGTTTATGAGATGATGAAATGCTAGGAATACCACTCTTGATGTGGTCGAGACGTGGACACGGCTCATCCATTCACGAACAACATATGTCAGGAGATTATGCCTCAAAATTCGATTTACTGCACCTGAGGTTTCATTACCAGGGACACTCGGTGAACACGAACTTTCCCTTGCAACTCACGCTCAATACCAGCACCCGTACACACCTGAAAAAGACGAACGGCGAAACAGACGCGGAGCCGAACCAACAAGTCACCGGAATGGGAGCACGCGGCCACCGCCGCGTTGACCTCTTCTAACCCGCGGCGCGCGGGTCACCCGCCCAAAGCGCCGCGTCCCCGTAAGGATGCGTCACGCGAGCGGCGCACAAAAACGCGTCGGCGTCAAAAAACGAGCGCCGCCGCCGGTCGGCGGGGCCGGCGCGTCGGCGGACTTTCGACGCTCGCATGCCCGGCGCCGACGCGGCGGCGGTGATAACCGGCCGTCGGCCGCCGGCGCGCCAGAAAAAGCGGCGGCCGGTGGCGCGATCGCGGCGCGACGGCGCGCCGTCACGCGAGCGGTCCATCCGTCCATCCCGGCCGAGAGAGGAGGCGGCGCCGGCCTGACCCGCCGGCCCGGCCCGGGGCCCGGACCCGGCCGGGCGACAGACACGACACGAGCCCTCCGTCCTGTGGGACCGGACCGCGCAGAGGACCGCTCTCCCGTCGGCCCGGGCGGTCAAGCCATTCCTGAACGGTCACCGCAGGCCGGTGCGGCTGAGGGACCGAGACTGATTCCGACGGTTCCGACGTTCTGTCCGCAGTTCTGTCTCCAGCCGCAGCCTGGGAGAAAAGATTGCAGGATGCACGACGCCCGGGCAACCATGGCAAGCGGACCCTGCATTGCCGAAATGGGCCGTTTCAGCCAGGAAGACAATGGGCTCTTGTGTCACGTGCAGCGATGATGGGGAACGGCGCATGGAATGCGAAACAGCAGGAAGACGCTCTGCCGCGGCCGTGCAGGACACTACTTTCTAAGAACTAGCTCGCTAAAACGCGACAGATATGAGGGAAGAACTTGTGCCATCAATCACGACATCCAACGCCAGTACGAGATAACATTACTGAGGCACTCTAAGGAAAAGCTACGACCGGATGCTTTCTTGGGAGAGTGGGTTGTTCAGAACCTCAAACGCGCCGATATACACCGTTACCCCGCCCACAGGTATATGTGCCAACAGCAATGACAACCAGCTCGACTTCAGACACAAAACTGGCTTCGGCTGTTAAATGCGACTCGATTCATACCAGCACAGCCAGAGCCAGAGCTTTGCCATGTCAACAATAGCCATTACACTACGCCACATAGACTCGCACCAAACCGCCAGCGCCAGCGAAACGCCAGCACCTTGACGACGTTCTGAAGCGACTTTGCCTCAGGGAAAACTAAAGCAGTACTCGTATGACGCCCACCACGTTGACGACGTTCGTCGATGACGATAAGCCAAGCTACTGCGGCTCTGTACGCCTGCCAATGCCCATCGGGGGAATATTCCGACCAATACCGGCTTTCTCGAGGCTAGTGCTTCCCGGTCACGAACGTCCAGCTTGGACGAGGTCACTCCGGCACAGATCCCCGCGTCAGGTCCCGCCTCGGAGCCGCGAGACGGACCCGCCGCCGAGATCCGAGCCGAAGATCAGCGCCGAAAATCCGCTCTCGAGGTCCGCATCTGACGTCCGCACCGGAGATCTCTGCCTGAGATCCGCCGCCGCGCGCGGCTGGCCGCCGGGAACTGCGTGAATCCCGCGGAAGTCGGCGAGACCTCCGGCTCGTCGCCGCGGATCAGATAAATCGATGACCACCGAGATGCCGGGGTCCTTGTCGAACAGGTTCGAAAACCCCCAGTGCAGCCATGAGCGTCGGCAGCCAGAGGTGACTGCTCTCTGGCAGCCTCTGAAAAACGCCCCCGGTCGGAAAGGTCTACCGGTCACACCTGTTCCAGGAAACGTGAGCTATCTCCCACGGGAATCTGCCCTCCGCACGACCTTTTCAAATGCAAGTGAAGCCTTCCGGGTACCTCCAGACGGCCGCCCTCCGTCGCCATGAAACCCCTTTGAACCCAAAGCACTTTTAATCTGCACAAAGCATCTGCTCGGACCCGACCAGCCAGTCACCGGGACCAAAACAAAGCGACGCCGCCGGCGGCCGGCATGCGTCGGCGGCTTTGCCGGCCCCCGCAATACGGAAGCCGCGTCACCGGGCGCCGCCGGCCGGAACCGACTTTCCAAAGCGGGCGGCTCGGCGCCGGCCCGCCGGGCGGCGTCGCCCCGCCGCCGCTGCGTGGAAAGCCGGCCCCGTACCGGTTCTTGCGTTCGCCGGCCGGCGCACTGACCGGCGCTAGCAGCTTTGATTTATGCCGATGACGCGGCGGCCGGAGCGGCGACGGCGGCGGTCCGACGGTCGGGCCGCCCGTGCCGAACGGACACTCGATGACAGGAGGCCGGACGGGCGTGCACCTGCTAGACAACGTCCGTCAACCTCTGCAATGACTGGGAATACAAAATAATGCAGCCGATACAACGGGTTAAATGTGCAAGACTGACCACGCCCAGCACGCGCAGCACAGAGCCCGGGCAATTTCGCGGCCGTCACGGACGTGTCGAGACGTGATTGCTCGGCCGAGCGCCGCCATCCCGCGGCGCGGCGCCGGTCGGCCGTCAGCGGCGGCCGTTGCCGGGCGTCAGGTGTCCGCCTGCAGGGGCGGCCGGCACGCCCGGCCGGCGTGACCTCTCCCGCAGCGCGCCCGCGCCGGAACCGCTCAAGGTGAGTTTTGCACGCCGGTAATCACGGCCGACAGCCGACTCATTGCCACGTCGGGGATCCGCCAGCCGCCGCGCCGTCCTGGGAACCGGCAGCGCCCTACGCGCCGGCACCGAGGCCGCCCCGCCGACGCCGTGCGTCGGCCCCGCCGAGCCGAGTCAGAGGTCGGCGCGCCCGCCGCCACCAGGCCCCGCCCGGCCGCTCCAAGCCGGCAGCGGCGGCGGCCCCTCCTCACGCCCGCGTCACGTCCGCGGCCGGGGCGGCGGCTCTCGGCGCGGCGGGACGTCCTTCTGCCGCCGCTCGCAGCTGGCCAGGCCGCTCGCCCGGCAGAGGCCGGCCCCATTCTGCGCGGCCGCCGGCGCGGTGACACGGCCGCCGCCGCTGCCCACACGCCGTCCGAACGGCCGCCATTAATCACGGCCGGCCGGAGCGCCGCCCGCCAGCAGACGGTTGCAGACCGGCGCGTCGGCCGTCAGTCCTCCGACGACGGCGGGCGGCGCCGGCACCGCGCTACCGCCGACGGCTCCAGACGCCGGGCCGCTACGTCGGCACGGCGGGAGCGCTGAGACGGCCGACCCGGAAAAAAACAGCCGCAAACACCGGTCCGGTGATGGGCGCGCCGCACGCCGCCCACAATGACACCGCTCGCGTATGCTGCACGCGGCGCGGTCCTTGAGAGCGGTGCGCGCCGCCGGCGGCGGGGGCGCGGTCGGCGGCCGTCGGGATGCGCCCACCGCCGAGGGCCGGCGCGTGACGCTGAGGTCGGCCTCCCGCCAAAACACCTTTGATCGGGGGCGCCGCCGCCGCGGGCGTCCGCGCCGGCGGACCGTCGCAGCCGCCGCCGGCTGGCCGGCCGGATCCCACGACCCCCGCGAACGTCCGGCGTCGGCCCGCCTGACTGGCCCGCCCCGTTCGACCGTCCGCGACGCGCGGCGTCGACCGGCGGCGGCGGCGGCCCGGCGGCGGCGGCGGCGGCCGTCAGCGGCGGCGAATCGGAGCGGCCGTAACTCAGCGCAGCCGGCGGCCGTCCCACGCGCCGGGTCACGGCCGCGACCCGACCCCGGTACGCATCTCATTGCTGGGAGCGGCCACGTTACGAGAGCGCCGCTAATCGCGTCTGGCGAGCGGCGCGACGCGACGCTCCCGGCGGCGGCGGCGGCGGCGCGTGAATCATCGGCCGGCTCGCCGGGTCGCCTGCCGGCCGGGAGTTCGCCCGGTGACGAACGCCGGGCAGAGCCGCAACAATCGGGGTCAATGCGAACGCGTGACACGGGATCTGCGTAATGAGCCACCACCGGCGGTGATTTAATAAGACCTGTTCTTGTGGTGACAGGTGCGTTGGAGTCGCGGTCGAGGCGGCTCCCGGACCTTGGGAGACGGGTGGCCTCACAGGCATTACCGTAGCCTGTTCACAAGTCGTTAAGCTGATTAACAGCAGTGTAATGTGAAAAAACGGCAACTTTAAGCGCAAGACAAAACCGGATTTTTTAACGTTCGACTTCATATTTGGGGATGCCCGTGACAGACCTGCTCTGCGATGAATCGAGACGAATCACCTGTGATAATCCCATGACGTCAGTGACATGCCTGACCGCACTTAAATCATTACCGGCCTCTCATGTCACTCGGCGTTTCTCCGAAAACGCCCCAGTCGGCTAAGCTCCGCGCGTATCCGCCACAGGTAAGCCTTCGCGTCCCCCATCGAAGTCATTCGGCGAGATCAGGTCTGAGCGCCGCCTCGCCCGCGGACCGGCGCGGTCGCGGCCGGCGGTGGATCGGCGGCGGCCCGCCCGGCACGCAGTGGGCCAGACCCCGCAAAACCCAGCCAAACCCGCCGCACGCCGCCGCAGCCGTCGGAACCGACAGCGTCCGACGACGACCGCCGCCGCCGACGAAAGTAAGAGCGGTGGCGGCGGCGGGCGGGCGGCGTCGCTCCGCGAAAGCCGCCGCCGCCGCGACGGGCCGACTTTTTCGGCCGGTGCCGGGGGACCGGACACGGAGCGTGTCGCGCTGCGTGTGCGGCCGCCGGCCCGCCGACGCCGCACAGCCCGGCAGCGGTCCGCTCGTCCGGCACGATCGCGCCAGGGTGGCCGGGGGCGCGTGTGATAGCCGTCTCGGCGACGGACGCCCGCACAGCTCGACTGTGCCCGGCGAGAGGAATAGCCGACACCAATGCAGGCCATGGATGCAACAGGCCCCAAGGGCAGGCAGGGCGGTGGCACCACCAACTCTGGGCGATATTAACATAACCCTTAAAATAATAAATGGAATAAATGCTCTACAAATAGCCCTGGCCCTACCAACTTTAAAAACGCTCTTACATCCATGGTGCACGTTGATTACGTATGCATTCGTCCGGATTCCGAGGAAACCATGTCATTTTCCATCATTTCCCAGTTATTGCTGCCAAAATCGCAATGCAGTTTGGAAGACAATGAATCGGTGCGCAATGGCGCAGGTATCAGAATAATGTGTTGGTTTTACTCTGCCACAAAAACGTAGGCGCACCACGAGAAGTTCTCGTTCGTCATAAGCTTCGCTCGCTGTCACTTCTGAGATACACTACGATTAAAGCCGGTGTTAAAAACAAATCAAATAATAACAGCCACGTGAGGGCTGAATGAGTTTACGTCCGGTTTGCCATGACAGGAGCGCGATAAACAGTGCACCTTGGACGGTGGCACGAGTCACTAATGGCAGAAGGTGATAGCTAGGAGCAACTAGCACATCACGAGGTGATCAACAGATGCCCATCTACGGAGCCTTCAGGTCGCAATGAATGAATGGACACTGACTGGCTCTTCCCGCGTCGGACGAAGTGCGAACGGACGAGGTGGGAGATGCGCGGTGAGAGAGAGATGGTAGCCGACAGCGGGCAAAAACCACCAAACGAGCACGCGGAACGAATCTGGGAGAGACGAGCCGCGGCGGGAGGGCCAGGCGGCGCCCACGTCACGGCCTAACGTCACCTCACCGCCGAGTCGTTTGTCATGACGTCCGCGCTGCGGCGCCGGCCACGGCCGGCCGGTCTGCGGACGGGCCGGAGCAGGGCCGCTCCGAGCTGGCCGCCGGACCGGCCCCGCCAGACAGACGGACAGGTCCCGGTCCGCAGCCGTGCTGGAGAGACGTTCCAGGCAGGGCAGCGGTCAACCGCGGCGACCCGCGCCGGACACAAGGCCACTCATGGCGTGACCCACACACGGCCCAGGTCACCCGGTGTGACCCATGCCCGGCACAGGTCACCCGGCGTGACCCATGCCCGGCACAGGTCACCCGGTGTGACCCATACCCGGCACAGGTCACCCGGTGTGACCCATGCCCGGCACAGGTCACCCGGTGTGACCCATACCCGGCACAGGTCACCCGGTGTGACCCATGCCCAGCACAGGTCAACCTGGCGCGACTTACATCTGACACAGGTCACCCAGTGTGACCCATATCCAAGACAGGCCACCGGCGTGACAAATACCCGGCACAGGGCACCCGGTGTGATCTACACCCGGCACAGGCCATCCAGAGTGACCCACAACCGGCGTGAACTACACCCAACACACGCCACCCGGCGAGAACCACAGCCAGCAACGGCAACCTATGTTGGCCCACAGCCAGTTGGCTCGAGGCGGCCCAACTAGAGGAACGCTCATCCAAGGTGAGCCTTGCACAGCAGTACAACGGCAAAGGCATGGTGACCCACATATAAATGTGGTAATTCGTGGTGGTCAACTACCTGCAACAATAGCCTGCCGTGATCAATATTCAAACGTGCGATTCAGGTGTGATTCACAATTAGTGATATTTATGCATGGCAACCAACACTTACCAGCTGAAGTAAATTCAACATTGTCGTAGACCATCGGCAAGGTCACGTCTGCTGAAACGAGGAGCGGGACCAATTCGATGGAAGGCTCCCTGCGACTCTTTAATCAGACCTCACTGGACCTGCGGATAACTCGCTCGTCCAGCCCGTATCGAGTTCCTCTGGTCGCCGACCAAAGGCGAATTTTTAGTACCTTTGGTAATTAACTTCAGGCCCATTTGAGGTACGAATGCCTGTTTTTAGGACATCGTAACCGGGGAGAATACTTTAATCCCTGCTTTTATCGCTGTTCTAAGCCGTTTTCCAAGTTCGCTCAAAGTTTCATGCGCAGCTCAACAAGTATGACGTGGAAATGCCACCGAAGGTCGCCTTGTGCATGGAAGTTACTCCACAGATCATCACTGATCATCACTATGCAACACGTAGAGATGTTGTACTGCTGGCATCCCTCGTCTAAACCCCGTACAGAAACATTGCAGAAACAAACTAACGTTTTATAATGAGTGTTACACAAACAGGTTAGCAATGTGATCCCTCTGGCATACCCGTGTCGCCACCGCAGTACAACAGCGGGCAAAGATGATAAATTAACAGATCAACTGGGAATAATGGCAGAGGCGTTGCAGCCATGCACGAGGGTGAAACGCTTTTCCTCGATAACAACAGATCGTAATGGATTGGTCGGACAAAAGATCACATCAGACGAGCCATTGAACTTTATCGTGTGAATCGAATGCGGGATCGACTGAAAACCCTGTGGAATGGCCTCAATTGGCGCATTAATTCGGCGTTATGTGGTCGGCAGGCATTAAGTACGCCGCGCCGCCCGGTGACGCAACGCGGCCGCTGCATGCCGTTCGCCAGCCTGGTCCGGTTCCAGCTCCAGAACGGGGAGGTCACGTCGCAACGGTCGAAATGGCTACACGGCGGGGCCGCCGGAGTCAGCGCCGAACACTCCGTCGCTCCGGCCCGCCGTTTCGCCAGGTCCGGTCTTGCGGCGCCGACGGGCGCGGCGGACCGGCTCGGCGGATCGTCACGTGGCGTCACGCGTCACGGGCTGTCGGAGCGGCGTCGCCGACCGACTGCGGCATCCCAGAGCCGATCGACGGCCCGACGGCGGCCGTCTCCGGCTCACGGGACGACCCGGCGGCGCTCAGCACGGCGCGTGTCGGGCCGCGCCGGGAGCCGCCGGCAGCGGCCCGGCCGTGACAGCGGCGGCCGCCGGCGGCCGATCTCGGCCCGCGGGCGACCTCGCCCCTGCCGCGGGGTGACGACACCGGCCCCGGCGCCAATCACAGCCGGCCGGCCGTCTACATGAGGTCACTGCTGACGCGCCGTCAGCGCTCCGACCGGCCGAAAACAGGAACCAGCGGCGGCGGCGGCAGGCGGCGCGACCTCCGCGCCCGGCGGCAGCGTCAGGGCCGCGGCCGACCTGGCCGTGACCGTCCCCCCCCCCCACCCAAACCACTGCCACCGACACACACCACTCCCGCCGCAGTCGGCGCCCGCCGTAAATCAACGCCTGATCGGGTATTTACTGCCGCTGAACATCCATAAAACAGGCCGGCTCCGAAGGCTGTGCGCCGCCGCCGCCGCCGACCCAACAAGACATGACCGACGACCTCCGGCCGGCCGGCCGCGCTCAAAAGCCATGCATAGTGAGCGAAAATGAGCAGCCACGCAGCGCAGACCTGACGCCGCTGGAATGAATGCGTTAATCTTGGCTGCACCGGAGGCGAATCGCCATTATCGTTATGGGCGCGTTCAAGTGACTGCGAAGAGCGCAGGCCGATGAAAACATCATTAGCTTTACATCTATCTCTACCGCAATGCACCCAGACCATTTACGCAATGCGCTGCTTGATTTCGGTAATCGTAATCCGCTACGCATTTCCACGCTTCCTAACGGCATACAAATACCTACACGAGACTACCGTGAGAGCTAGATGACACCGAAATGAGAAGCAGCCAGTAATGATAAATGGCATGTCGAGGTAAAAGAAATAGAATTTCTCCTACCAGCAAATCCCCGTTGATGCAGCAACGGGACATCTGCAGCCAATGGGAGCAGACGCAAAGCGACCTTGGATTACGACGATTACGACATACCAAGCACATGCCTGACTTATAGCGTAACCCACATCCTTAAGTGGCTTCATCACACACATACACCTCGGATGGCGCGCACAAAAACCCGGTGTTTGGCTCCGCAGAGTCGACGGACCTCCCTCACACTGCGCCGCGTCTCACAGCTGACGTCGTCTATCCCCCGGGCGAGGGAGGCTTCGCTTCATCAGCCTTCCCCTGCGGCGCCGCGCCAGGCGGCCCCGAACGCTTGTTAGCGACAGGCAGGAACGACTGGAGCGTGCACTTGCGACTCCTGAGAGATGTCTATCTCTCGGCCCACGGTTCCCGGCGTACGTTTAGAGAGTGAGAGCGCTTCAATTAGCAACCAATAAACAATCGACCGCACGTGGAAAGTGCGGCAGAAAAACCACGTCACGGTGTCGGCAAAAACACGGCGCACCGTACAATCCGCTCTCTCCGTTGTCCTGGCCACTGACCGGGAGCGGGGAGCCGGGGGGAGAGTTCCGACCGTCGCCGGCACGTCCGCTGGCGCCGGTATTCAGGCAAATGGAACGGAAGATGGGTGCCGCCGCCCGGCGGGCCGTCCTATGCGTCACCTGACCCCGTCAGGTCAGCGGGAGGCGTGTCGCAACTGTGTCGCGCCCACCCGGGCAGCCTCCGGAAGGACGACGGGACCCAGAGCGTCCAGTGACGTCCAGCTCCGGCTCACGTCCTCTGCTGACCGGGCCGGTGACGCAGCGAGCTCGGTCCGTTCCGATCATCCCACTTCACTCCCGGCGGCAAAAAGCATCACAAGACGTGTATTTACGGCCGACGTTCTCCAGCAAAAGGCTGGGGATAACTTTCATTTCTCGTTATCGAGGAAAAACAAAAAATTTTCTCTCTTCTAGGAAACCTGGATTTTAACCCGCGACTTCCTGGGAGTCTAGGCCCTCAAACGGTGCAATGTCGTATAATTTTTAGCACTTCTCGGCACACATTTTGGTAAAACCGCCGAGGTAACCGAAGGTCACGTGAAAATGACGCCATAAGGGCGATCATGTTCTGCGACTTTGTTCTTTTTCGAGTATGTTTGACTTTCATCCGTACATGGCTACTGCAAGATAGCCGGCAATGTGCAGTACGAATTATAATGTCACGACGAATCAGACCGAAGGACCGGGTGCGCTCCACTTCAATGACGAGAGAAAAACGAAAATGAGCAGCCTGCCCATAACGCTTTCTGGAAGCTAACACCTTCGCAACCACTGGGCACCGAATTATGGAATTTTCACTGGAAGATAGCCCCATTTCTTTTAAATGTCATGTGTTTGTGTGAACAATACGTTACTCCGCAAGTTTTTTCTTCCACATCGCTATTCAGTGAGTAATGTTTTCGCTCCTAGACCTTATTTCCATGGGTATTTTTGAACCGCCGAGTAACGGTAGCGAGCTATACATGGGCGCGCGTAACGTTGAAATCTGTATTCTTCGGCTAAAAAAAATGAAATTGATGGATAAACATCCTGACTATGATAATAAGCAACCTTATTTACGTTCACAGAAACTTGGGTTTACACACAACAGACTTATATTGACATTACACTCTCCGTTTCAGCCACAGACCATCCTCAAGAGTGATAAACAATTCAGCCATAAAATTCAAAAATCTAAAACACGCGTAAGTCGAAGAAAAACAACCACGGAACTGCGGACACTGACATAAACAGGAACATGCAAAGAAGCATCTATCACAACACTGGAAATCAACACATCCTATGATCCTTTGTTTATTTTGATCCTCCAAAAGTAAACCATCCATAAGTACATAGATACCTCTTGTACTTCGAAATACAGATCAGAAAATGACGATAGTGTAAGCAGCAACGAAGCAGGCCTCGCGCGACCGCGTCACACAAGGGGTCGTAGTGATGATACGCCAATGCAGACGAGCCATTACCTCAAACCAGGTCACTTAAGATCAGATTTATCTGAGATTTTTTAAATAAAATGTCATCTTACGCCGTAAAGCCAGATGTGAAAGCCATGCAATTATTTTTTGGTACAAGCAGGAGTACTTGCTGGCATTTTTCGGAGTACCGTGGTGTTCATGGACTTTTATAAGCCGTATTAGGCATAACTCAATTTATAACTGACCTCTAAGCATCGCACAACCTAGCCCTGTGTCACTGTACCACTATTTTCCCAGTTAAACGTATTCTAGTGCCTTGTGAATATTTATTCAGTTATTCTAGGTTTAGAATGACTGTGATCTCAGATTTTTTAGGCAAAATGCCATCCCTTACACAGGTCGAGTATTGGCCTCTAACGCGACCTGTGACCCCGAGATAAACCTGCGGAACAAACTGTGCAATTTCCGGGTTGTATCATCAAGGGCAATCGACTGATCTTAGAAACAGCTCAAACGGTCAATTGGTTGCCAAGTTATCACTCTGCCTCCCCCCCCCCCCCCCCAGTAAGTGGTAGCTGGCGACATACCCCAGCAACTGTTGGGTTAAAAAAGTAAAAACATATTCGTAAACAAAATGTCCAACATTTCCTCTTTTTAGTTCTTATTCCCGACTGCAGTGGTCATTTCTTCTACGGCTGGCAAAACTACGTTTCCGAGCACAAAAATATTTCCAAACATGTTATGGTACGAAATCCGTAAGACATGCATCCAGCATAGAGCAGCTCCAACTGGGCTGTTCAACAACGATTTCTACAGCCAGTCACTTCGATCGCAATCTGTTATGTCCGGCAGTCACGAGAAGGCCAAACCGAACACATTAGTAGGACTCGAAACAGTCGCGTTACAACCAGCAAGCGAGCATGTTTACCACCCATACTACGCCGTTCCCCAAACGCGACCAAGACTTAACGAACAGGACCAGCCGCTGCAGGGTCCGGATTACAGAGCTGGACACGAAGGACTCCATCTCCGCAGTTAAACAACCAGTCCAGCGGAGCGGTGGCGGACGGGGAGCCCGTTTCCGCCTGCTCGCCGTCAGCGGACCACCTGATGACCGGTCCGACTCCAGCGGCAGCCACCTCCCATTAACGTCGAGCATCTCCCGCACGGCGGCCCTCTCCGCAGCCTCAGCACGAGCCGCCACACCGCAGCTCCTCTGCAGCTGCCCGGCTGACAGACGGCCCGCCGACGAGCGCCCCCACCACAAAACACACCGACAAAAATCGCCGCCCAGATCGTGGACGCCGACTTTGCCCGGCATTTTGCAATACCTTTATCCAGCGGACAAGGACAATCCTCGGACGATTCTGCCCACGCAAGGCAGCCGACAGTGCGGTCCGAGGGTCGATTCGCCGACCCACGGACCGCGACCGAGTCGGGTGGAGGCGCCGACGGGTGTGGTGCAGCGGCGTCCGAGCACAGCAGAAAGCGTCCGTCGGCCGGTGGCATCCGGGTAATTTGGCCCCACTCTGATCTGAGTCAAGGCCGGTCCACACCTGGCAGAAACGCGCGGCGGCGGCAGAAAGCCATCCCGCTGAGAATGAGAGACGAAATATTTTTGCCGCTGTTTAACGTAGTTTTGCCGCTGTTTGTATGGTTATGCGTTCTGTTCTTCTGCGGGTGCGCGACAACGCCAAAATTGGGAGCGGGCCCGGGAACAAGAGAGGGAGCGGGAGCGGGAGCAGAGCAATCATTAGCTTTCGCACAGAAAAGTGCCCAAAACATCTAGAACATCCGGGCTTAAGTACGACTCAGACGCATTTTTTCAACGAATGAAACAGGTTGCAGCAGCACGCTATGCCAGCCTAATTGCCACCAGAGTGGGAGCTGCAGGCGATTAAGCCAGGCACTGACTGCCAGCTGGCCGTGTATGTGGCGAACCAAATCGGACGGATCTAAGATCGGAATAACACCGGGCGTAGTTCGTCCCACCTGGCCGTTGAGCAACGTCATTCTGTCCGCGGTGGCCGAGCCTGACCACAGTCGAGACACCCATTTTGACGCAAACTAAATAATACGACGGAGAACATTTGAACAACGGTGGCTCGCGTTGCGCCACAAAATGCTGTCACACCTACCAAGACATGGTCATCAACAGGCGAAGGAATGGATGAACGGGTTACTTCGACACACTGCGGTATCAAAGCAAGGCGAGAGGAACGTAACAATCGGTCTCGTGTCGTCCAGAGTTTCGGAACCCTCGTGATGACTAGGATTCAGTTATCAAGCGGTATTTCTTGTATGTTTCAATTACACGCTGCTCTCCTCAAAAGAAAACGAACCCGCCCACGCTCAGAGTTACCCCTACAGGAACGTCACTGCCGTTCATGACCCGCATGCTGTTCAACTTGAACGACTAAGCGTGGCCAAGAAGAAAAAACATTTGCAGCTACGGCACGTGACTCCCATAATGTCCCCATTTCGTGACCCTTCATGTTGGTCCCAGCCAGTTCTGATCTCATCGCTCAACAGCAAGGAGCATATGCACTGCTTCCGAACAGATAAGGTAAGTGTTCAGAGCCAGCGCGCAACCACCAACATGACAAATCGTGATGAAATATGCAAAACCAGCGGGAATTTCTTGAATGCAATATAGCGAGCATCAGGTCGTCCATTAAACGTCAACAACAATCGCTCTGCAAGAAAATCCTACTACAGTAATCGTCAGAATTGGCTAACGCCCAGGAAAACCCCAAGGTTGTGGCTGCTGGTGGTTTACAGCATCTACCACTCCAGAAACCACAAAAATTAACTACATTCTGTGGCAGCAGAGCAGAGGTGTTTCACAAGCAGGAACAAACAACTGAGACAGGGCAGGCGGGAGCTGAACTCTTTTACGCTTTCAATTAGGAGTTTTTAATATATGTACCGGCAAGCTAACATGGATGTCATTTATCCGACTCTCAACTAACCGGCGTAACATCGGTCAATGACGGTTGACAACTAAATGACGTTAGCGTATCATCTTTGTGACGTCAGCAAAACAGCAGCTAGCTGGAGTCGCAGAATTAAGTCAACTGATTACCAGACATGCTTCTTTTCGCTTCCAGCACTGTCCAACTCCAGCGAGCTGCCTCAGCTCCTCTCCGCACCCCACCACCGAGTCTCGCCGCCGTGCACGCCCCCGTGTGTGCGTGAGCCTCACGGCGCCGGCCGCGGCCGCCAGCGCTGACGAGTCCAGACCGGACGTCCGCGACGACCGCGCCCGCCGCCGGCCGAGTGAAAGTCCTGCGGCCGGGCGGCCTGCGCGCACGCGCCGCGACCCGCGCGCCCTGCGGCGGCAGCGCGGAGGGTCAGCGGCGCGCGCCACCGCCGGCCGCGCGCCAGTTGTACCGACCGCGGCGCCGCGACACCAGCTCCGACGGCAGCTCCGCCCGACAGAGCGCACCGGCCGACCGCCGACACCGGGCCGTCCCGACCGTCCCAGCGCCAGACCCGCCAGCCGGGGACAGAGCCGCCCGCCGTCCCAACAGGCCGGCCGGCACAGGAGGCTCCCGATCGCCGCACCGGCCGTCTGGTCGGCTCTCAGACGTCCGCGCCGCCTGGGCGTGCGCCCGAGCCGCCGGCATGCAGCGTCTGCTGGTGCTGTGCGCGTGTGCGTGGTGGCTGGCGGCGCCCGCCGCCGGCCAGGAGGCCTGGCGACGCCGCGACAGGAGCGCGGCGCCGGCCGCCGCCCAGTTCTCCGGAGACAGGTGGGTCCTCCGCCCGGCCGCACCGAGCCCCCGATGCTGGCCCGCACGCCGCCCGACACTCAGCCCGCACCGAGCCCGGTACTGAGCCCTGAGCCCGCGCGCAATCCACGACACTGTGCCCGTACACAGCTCCCGATACTAAGCCCGCGTACAGCCCCCCGTACCGCGCCCGCGCTTAGCCCCCGATACTGAGACCGACCACAACCCGACACTGAGTCCGCACCAAGCCCCGATACTGAAACTGCGCACAGCCCCGGACAGTGAGCCCGCACATAACCCCGACACTGATCCGTCCGCCGCCTGACAATCGGCTCGCACACAACCTCCGATAATGAGCCCGCGCACGGCCCGACACTCCGCTCCCGACGCTCAGCCCGACGCACAGCCGTCACTAGGCGAAACGCACCGTCCGCCCGAGCCTCACACTCAGCCCGACACCGCGGCCGACAGCCCGGCCCGACACTCGGCCGACACCCTCCCAGCCCGACACGTGCCGGCCGGGTCGGCGCCACCGGTCGCGGGACGGGGTCGCTTTCTGGTGGCGTGGCGAAACACCTGTCCCTTCACATGACCGCCGGACGGCCCACTGGCCTTGCTGTCCGAAACCCGGGAGTTACCCCCGCGGGCGTCCGTCTGGCTGTATCCGCTCCTCAGCCCGCCGCTACGTTCATTTTCTGCCCCCAGCCAGACGGTCTGGTCCACGGCTGGGTCCATATCAATACCCTAATCTCCCAGCATCCCGCTGGCGCCATTATTGAGCCGTGGTTTAATTATGTTTCGTCGTCCTTTCACAGGTTCCGTAAATTCAAATCGAATTTCCGTCTATTCTCTGAGCGAGCTTCTGAACGGTTCGAAGACAATATCCCTGTCACATTGACAGCCCATTTTTCCCGGTCTCTGTTCTCGGTTCTCCGCACTTTCTCGCAATTTGTCATGGGATTTAAAGGAGCCAGACGGAACGGTTGTGAATGCTGTAATCTGCATCGAAACAAACAAGCGCCGAATGAGATGCAATGCAAACGCTGTCATAAAGTGCATGCATAACAGAACATTTAAAGAAGTCAATCACATGGACTAAGTCAAGAAGCTGACATCACCTACAGGTGAAACTGTTCAAGGTTCTTAATGGAAAATAATTACTTATGGCTACTATCGAAGTCTTAGACATCCACGGGAACTTCCTGTTCCAGCTTCTAACATCAGTTGTCAGTTGCCCGGGTCGGTGAAAATTTTTTTGCGAAAATTATAAACAACAGCAGTAAGAAGATTGCAACTTCCACTGTTTCGTCCCACTGCGACGACGTACCCCGCGCTACTCATGTCCATGTGGCTTTTCCAGCCACCGTTCACTCCGTGCTCTATCATACAAATTCAGCTTGCTTACGATACAGTGTCTGGGCAGATAAAGGACTTGTGATCTTGCACGCAAACGTTAAAGAAACAATTACGCCCAAAAACACGGCATTCCACTGGAACCGCGTTCGCGACTCCCACCAAAAACGGCGCAAATGATCGCCGCAGACGCACGTTTGCGCGCCGACGTGCCGCCAAGCACAGCCGACAAACACGTCTGAGCCCTCCTCTACGGCAACCAACCGCAACAGGAAACACACTCCCGAGCGCTAATTCGACGAAAACACGTCCTCGGCGGCGAACCCGCTACCAAAACACTTCCCGCAAAGGGCAAGGAGCAGCATCGCAGTAGAAATCACCACCACCATCCTCCATCACCGCACTCCATCCTCAACCGCGCAGGCGGCGCGTCGGCTTTCTTTTCGCGTGCGTCACCGCGCCGACGAGGGCTGGCCTCCGACGCGGCGCGCCGATCGGTTCCGGTTTTTACCTGCCGGCTCCGACGCGGCGTGAAATGAGCGCGGCGGGGGGTCGCCGGCCGGCGGGCAGGGCAGCGGGCCGCAGCCGGCCGCCGGCGATCCGTCGGCGCCTCCAGTCCCCGGTGCCGCCGTTGCAGTACCGGGTCAGAGGGATCGCACCTGAGTTGGCGCTTGGGCAAAGAGTGGGGTGGAAACGTCGATGTTTACCGGGCGCTGATCCGGCAATAATCCCAGTTATACGGCGCGCTCACGTCAGCTCAGACCGTTCTCCGGCTGCGACCGAGCATTAAAACCACGGGGAATAATTCAATAATGATCACCTGACAAGAATGCAACCTACATGACGAGACATGCCTGACATGAGAAACATCCTTCAAAAAAGGGTGTAGTATTTAAAAGTTGTCGCAAATAGGCAGAGGACTTTCCAGGCCAAGGCAGCATCAGTATGCGAGTTTCGTGGAATGAACCAACTCATGATCATCAGTCTCGCCCGGCAAAACTGGGAACTTCAATGGCGTTCGGCAAGGTTCCATTGCAGCAAACACCTGCGAAGCAATCAGCAAAGACCTAACAAAGAAATTTAGACCCCCTGTTTTGTGCACATACGCGGGACTACCATTTACTCCTTCAGTGACTGTATGAGTTGCAGGCAAAAGTCTGAATGCAAAATTGGTCGCTACTCCACCCTATGCAGTTAGAAATCTTAGATTAAATGAAAATCCAGGCATGAAAGGAAAGATCCAAATTTATACACTCTGAAACTGGAAAGATTTAGCTACTCAAAACCTTAACCACAGGCAGAAAAAAAAACAGTACACGTGAACGACGTCCACCCTCGGAAGACTAATGTAATCAAATTACCTGTCCGAGATACGTTGTGGCGTTTTACAGCCGACACTATTGCACGCAGATGGCTTAGCATGCACGATACCGGCGGCAAAGCGGCTTTCCACCTCTCAAGTGCAGAGGCGCGGACTCGTGACCGCACCTGGGGTAATTGAACAGGTGACTGGCCGTTTCGTATGCACACTATCTCACATTTCTGACAGCCGAAGGCTTCGCGGCGGTAATGGATTCTCAAGCGTCCCAGCAGTGATGAAACAGCACTCGAGGGTGCCCGCGCCGTTGTCTCACCATCGCCGGCGATCTCGCGGCCGCCGTCGGAATGCCTCGTCGGCCGGCTCGCCCCCGTCGCCGCGATCCGCATCGTTTCATCTCGGTAACGAGCGGCGCGTCGCTGACTCAATCCGGTCGCGCCGCGCCTTATCGACAGCTCCGGACGGCGGAGATAGTGAAACAAGACCGGCCGGCCGCGGCCAGCCGTGAACCCTGGGCCTCCCACGCGCGCCGACAGCACGTAAGCTGGACTCGCGGCTGCCCCCGGCTCTCGCCGTGATAGCGGTGGTGACGTCCAGCTCGACCATGAATAACTAAGCACGACACGCCACGAAGAAGGCGGATGCCCCGCAGAGGGCGTCGCGCCTGACGGGGCCCAGTCCGACGGCGAGGCGTCGGAAAGGTGACCGCACTGAAAACACATCCCCACAGATTGCCGAGCGGCAGGGTCGGTAGTTCCCGCGGCGCCTGGCCAGCCGCCCGTCCGTCCCCGCGGCCACCCAGTGGCGGCGGGCCGGGCCGGGCCGTCCGTCAGCGGCGGTCGACTCTCTCGGCCGGCTAGGTAACAGACGGCCGGCCCCGCCCGGCCGCCCGGCCCGGCCGGCGTCCAGCGGCGAAAGTCGTCCGCCGCCGCAGCCGCCGCCGCCGCGCCCGGCCACAACCTTGACCGGCCTCGTCTAAACAGACCATCCGCGCGGCGGCCAGCTGGCGGCGGCCGCCAGGTGACGGCCGGCCGGCGCGGCGGCAGGCAGAGAAGCGGCGGCAGCCGCGCCCCGGACCACGTCCGACGCCACCCAGCCCGTCACGAGCCCGCCGCGCACCCGAGCACCGTCATGAGCCCGCCGCGCACCCGTACAAGACCCCACCGAGCCCGTCAAGAACCCGCCGCACACCCGAGCAAGACCCCACCGAGCCCGTCACGCGCCCACCGCACACCCGAACAAGACTCCACCGCGCCTCCCTCGGCACCACCCGAGCCCATCCTCGCCACGTGTCCGTTCCACGACGTCCCCTGGTCTAGTCCAGCCGCACGAGACGCGCTCCACGACCCGGCACGGCGCCGCTGGGTCGGGCCGACGGTGCGCGGCGGCCGATCCGCGGCCGCCGGGCGCACGCAGCCGGCCGTTTCTCCGGACGCCGATGCCGTGACCAGATTGGCCGCGGCTCGGGCCATGCGCCGTGCAGCGCCGATAATCTATGTAAACGGCCGACGGACGGTCCGATTGTCGCCGGCCGGCGCGGTGCCGTCGTATTTCGGCCGGAAGAAAGCGCCGCGGCGGCGGCGACCGAAACGGGCGCCGACCCGGCAGGCGCGCCGCTCCAAGCCGCTCAAAGGTCCTCGGCCGGGACGGGACGGGACGGGTGGGCGGCGCCCAGGGTTTCACGTTTGGTCGCTCGCTAACGAGTGACACAGCGGCCGGCTTTCGCACATCGTGAGTAGTTCTGGGTCGATTTGGTCACGCGTTTTAAAAGGAAAGTTCACGCCGCTGGGTCAGCACATTGCGAGTCCCCGGAGACAGGTGCCGACTAGTGGAATGCGAATGCTGAACTTCCCGAGCTTCCCGAACAGCCAGCCGCGCTCAGACAAAACGACTCCGCACTGAGGCCGTCACGAGGTCTAGCGGTAGCTCAACGCCGGCAATCCCAGACACCTCGTCTACGGGACGTAACTGAATGGTCATCAGCCCCAATCGTCCCAGCCCACGACGGGATAACCTGCACCCTAACCGCTAAATCCAGCACACGCATCCGGCCGCAGCCGACCTCGCGGTGACCGCCACCACTCTGCAGCCGACCTCGCGGTGACCGTCACCACTCTGCAGCCGACCTCGCGGTGACCGCCACCACTCTGCAGCCGACCTCGCGGTGACCGTCACCACTCTGAAGCCGACCCCGTGGTGACCGTCACCACTCTGCAGCCGACCCCGTGGTGACCGTCACCACTCTGAAGCCGACCCCGTGGTGACCGCCACCACTCTGCAGCCGACCCCGTGGTGACCGTCACCACTCTGCAGCCGACCTCGCGGTGACCGCCACCACTCTGCAGCCGACCCCGTGGTGACCGTCACCACTCTGCAGCCGACCTCGTGGTGACCGTCACCACTCTGCAGCCGACCTCGCGGTGACCGTCACCACTCTGCAGCCGACCTCGCGGTGACCGCCACCACTCTGCAGCCGACCCCGTGGTGACCGTCACCACTCTGAAGCCGACCTCGCGGTGACCGCCACCACTCTGCAGCCGACCCCGTGGTGACCGCCACCACTCTGCAGCCGACCCCGTGGTGACCGTCACCACTCTGCAGCCGACCCCGTGGTGACCGTCACCACTCTGCAGCCGACCTCGCGGTGACCGCCACCACTCTGCAGCCGACCTCGCGGTGACCGCCACCACTCTGCAGCCGACCTCGCGGTGCCGCCACCACTCTCGCCGACCCCGTGGTGACCGTCACCACTCTGAAGCCGACCTCGCGGTGACCGCCACCACTCTGCAGCCGACCTCGCGGTGACCGCCACCACTCTGAAGCCGACCTCGCGGTGACCGCCACCACTCTGAAGCCGACCTCGTGGTGACCGCCACCACTCTGCAGCCGACCTCGCGGTGACCGCCACCACTCTGCAGCCGACCTCGCGGTGACCGCCACCACTCTGAAGCCGACCTCGCGGTGACCGCCACCACTCTGAAGCCGACCTCGTGGTGACCGTCACCACTCTGCAGCCGGCCGGCGGGCCGTTAACAGCGCACTCCACTGCCTCGACCACACACCGTCATACCCTCTCGCCCCATTACCGCGCTGCGTGCAGCTCGCCTCACGCAACTGTCGGGAACTAAGCCGAGCCCGCGGCCGGTGCGGCGACCTTCGCCGTGACGTCATCGGGGCCCGGGGCGCGGTCAGCCGGCACCCCGCCGCGCCGCCGCCGCCGCCGCCGCTCCGCCCGGTTCCGGAGCGGCGGCCGGCGCTGTGGCACGGCGCGGCCCATGGCGGTTTCACCGGCCGTCCGGCCCAGTCCGGTCGTGCAGCGTCTCGTGCAATCGGTCGGCGACTGGCCGGTGCGTTTCACTGCGGCCCACGCCGGCCGGCAGCGGTGCTGACGACACTTCGGTCCGGTTCGGGCCGTGGGGTACAGCTGCGGGCGCTGAAGCCTTTCCCATGTTCGTACCGCATGCAACGGAAGAGCGATTCGTGTGCATGAGGCCCCGAGACATCACCAAAAGCCTAGCTTAAACCGTCTCAACGGACGGCCGACAAGACAAACAAAGACAAGCGCCTACCGCAGCGCAGTGTGGGAAACAACAGATGTCCGGAACCCGCCCACACAATCTCGGATACGTCACGAACATTTTCAGCCTCGGTGAAGAGCCGGAGGCCATCGCCTCGCCATCCGAGACCACTGCGCAGCGCTGACGGTGCCCGCTTCCGCGCCGCGCGCGAGTGACGGCCGCCGCCGGCGAGTCTGCCGTCCGGGCGTCCGCTCGGAGACGACGCCGGGTCGCAGCTGCGTGGAGCCGCGCCACCGGGGACGCCGGGGCGCCGACGGCACCGCCCAATGTCAGGGTCGGCAGCTGCCAAACCCGTCCGCTGGCGGCCGCCGCACGGCTCAGTAAATACACCCGACCACGCCGAGGTGAGGGATTACCAGCGGCGGCCGGTTAGTCCGATTACGACGGATTCTTATGTCACGGATTCTTATGTCGGATCGCTGGAGCGTAGTCTGCGGGCTGCCAGCGGCAACAGTGCATTAATCAGAGACGGCTAATTTACTGCATAAATGGCCAGGTAAAAACGACTGGAAGCGCGTATCAGCCCGATAAGTACCAACTGCGTTCATCCTCACGGACTTGGCCGACCTTGAGTGTGCAAAATTAATAGCGTATTAACAAGAAAGCTTCCCCAGGTGAGGCATAAGGATACTGACATTTTTCCAAGCACTGCGATGGCATTTAAACAGACAGCTTTAAAAGCCCACGACGGACGGGGGTAATAAAGAAAAGCCGGTGGAGGCCGCGAGCGAGTTTCCATCATAAAAGTTGGCTGTGTAGCAGAGCCACACAGCTGTCCCGGTTACGCTCTGCGAAACGTGAACCGGCGAGATCTTTCGCGGCACAAGGCGTCGCTTTGAAACACCCTGATGGCTGGAAAGCGCCGAAGAAAGGCGCACCTGTCGCACTCCGCCCTCGCCAGACCAACCCTTCCGTGACCGGCCAGCGCCGAGCATGCGACCCGCCTCGTTCGATCCCGGCAGCCGGCGGCGGGCCTCCTGCCGGCGCCCCGCCCGGCCGCCGGCGGCGGGCCTCCTGCCGGCGCCCCGCCCGGCCGCCGCCGGCGGGCCGCCTCCGGCGCAGTCTCCTGCCGGCGCCCCGCCCGGCCGCCTCCGGCGCAGTCTCCTGCCGGCGCCCCGCCCGGCCGCCGGCGGCGGGCCTCCTGCCGGCGCCCCGCCCGGCCGCCGGCGGCGGGCCTCCTGCCGGCGCCCCGCCCGGCCGCCGCCGCCGGCGCGGGCGTGCTGGACGCCGCGGGGTTTCACCCGGCGGCCTGACGACGTCGTCACGCCGGCCCCAGCGGACCTTTCCGCCGGCGGCGCCGCCCGGGCCGCCCGCGTCCGGCCGCATAAAAGTGAGAGTGGCCTTCTGGGCGGCCGCCGCGCCGCATCCCTGTTACACTGACCGGGCGTCCCGCCCGGCCCGGCGCTGGTGACTCAACGCCGACCAGCCCCGCGGCCCGGCACTGGTCTGCTGCCGGACCCGGAGTGACTGCAGAGGGTCTCGGACTGGTCTGCTGCCGGACCCTAACAGGCCTGTGGAGGGTCTGGGTCCGGTCTGCTAACGGAGATCAGCCTCTAGAAGGACCGGACCCATCCAAGGCTGGGCCCGGACCGATCCACATGTTTTATGACGCTCATGGTCTCTACGGCTATACCACGACTAGCCTTTACACACGTAGAAAAAAACAACACCGGTTTGCGGGGAGCAGGACTGGCGCGTGGAGGCACGAGGACTGTTCTGTCGCTCCACACACCTCCTGTGTGTGGAGTGGCCAGGACCTGCACCAGCAGTGCACGGCTTGCCGCCCGGTGGGCGCAGCCGCTACGAGCGCCCTGGTTTTCAGCTGGCAATGAGTGATCCACAAGGCTCCCGGTCCCATCGCTGCTGGCCGGCTTTCTCCGACAGAAGGGAAAATACTCCGCGAGGCCATGGCTTTGCATGATGCGATTAAGACACGTCGGCTTTGCTGAGCGCGTGGCCCGCGGCAAACCTATCCCAGGGCAGACCACTTGGGTGACGGGGTCACGGTCAACAAAACAAGTTCTGCTTATCGCCATCTCCCATTCCAACACCATTCAGGCGTTGTATTTGTTCGACATACACCACATAAGAAACCGCCGCACGTCCGGGTCGGGCGGCACTCATGGCCAGGTGGCCAGGAACACGACTGTATCCGAGACAAGACACCAGGCGCCGTTCTGAGATCACGGCTTGATGACACTCTCGGAGCGATTCGGCGGCCAGTCAAAGCAAACTAACGTCGCCCAGCGAGGTTTTCGAACGAACGGCCTCACAAACGTCTCTTCACGCAATTTCACACCCAGCATTTCTCCGGTCGACAGCCGCACGTCCACGGCCGCCCCCCAATCAGACGCTGCCTGTGCTAACCGCACGCGCATTAACCTCTGATGGGGTTCGTCACCTTTGCCGGGTGTCGACACGGCCTGGCAGTCTCTCCGGAGTCGTCGTGACGGCCGCGTAAAAGTGAATTTGTCGAAAAACTCAGCGGGTAAAAGCTCATTAAATCACGACGGGTGCACGTAATACAATGTAGCTATGCAAATGCGACGAGCGCAAAACGATTCGGCGTGATGTTGCACAATGGCTAAACCATCAGAACGCCTCATGCGTTTTCATTCAGCACGGCTCGACGCAAACTATGCGTGAAACCTACCACATCATCCTTATGCGGGCTACCATCGCCCCGACAAACGCGCTCCCGAGCACCTTCGGAGAAAGAGCGACGCGTTCTATTTCCACATAATTTCTTTCCACATGTTTCGTGAGGAAAGTGAACGCCGGTGGCATCGGCTGGTTGCATGGCGTGGCGATGGGCAGCCACCCGTCAGTCATATTATCACGTTGGTGTCAACAGGCCTATGCACGCAACCTGACGCCCGACCCGCGTCCACCACAACAGCTCTGAGGCCGCACACGCGGCAGGGCCGCTCTGTGTCCGGTCAGGGGGCGAGGTCCGCCCTGGCAGGTGCGCTCCGCTTCCCGTCGACCCCACCAGCGGCCGCCCGGCGCGTAAAAACTGTCGGTTTTATGAATCAACCGCCGATTGCCGGGCTGCCTTTCACCGGGCGGCTGCCCGCGCGGCCGGCGGCCGGCCACTGGCCACGCCGCTCCGGTAACCATGACAACCGGCGGCGGCCGCCGCTCGTGACGCGGGCCGCCGCCGCCGCCGCCGCCGGCTTCGATTATCGGGGAACAATGTGCGCGTCTGTCGGCGGCGGCGGCGCTGAGAGGCGCACGGCCGCTCTGAATGGAGACGTGGCGGCCCGACGGCGGCAGTCGCGCGCTTTACGCAACGCCGCGCCGCAGATAGCGGCCAACTCGATAACCACGGCGGCCGGGTCCGGGCGGCGCGTGGGCGCACGGGGCCGCCGAGCGCAGGCGCCGCCGACGCACGCCGCCAGCCTTTATCTCGCGCACGTCCCAGCGCCGAGAGGCGTGACGCGTTCGAATTTCGGCGGCCATTTCGAGGTCCGATATCGCGGATTCGAGGTACCGTGGAGCGTGAAAACGGACGAGACGCTGCTTCACAATCCACGCCGAAAGGGGAGCTCCTGGTTACGTTTCGAGGATTGCCGGTTCTGAGAAAAACGCGCCAAGTTCCAATTCACAGTTGTCCCGCTGCAGGCGTGTCAGAGGCTGCTTCTGCGAGTACCTCTGGGGAATCCCGTTTAGCCGTGTGCTGTCCTAAAAAGCACGTCTGAGCGCTCCAATAACAAAGATCGCTTCAAAAAACCCTGACCTATATACGAGTATCTCCATTCCGAAACACGTTCAACGCCGACCGCCTTACACAGATCCGCAACCTGAGGAACGCGGTGGATCTCAATCGCGTGAGTGTATGTGCATCTACATCGAAGGAAAAGGACACGGTCTGGAAGACAATGCGCGCTGAAGACCATTTCTTCTTTCAATATCATTTTAAAAATGTTTAGCTCTGGAACAACGCGCACTCCTCACGTTACGCAGTAAGGTTCGCCACCCTGCACATGAGCTGAAAAAGTAATCCTTTGTGTTTATGGCTGGAATGTCGCCTTTTGTCTTCCTCGCGTAGCCGACAAGTTTAAGCCCAGCTCTTCGCACATGTCGACTAACTCCGTGCAAGCATGCGAAACGACGGGCCAAAACGCTGCCTCCACAACAGCACTGCCCGGTGAAGCGTACGTCGCCCAACGACGGAGCGCACGTCGGCGCGCCGTGCGCCCGGTCCCAGCCGGTGTCGGTCCCAGTCATTCGCTGTCAGCCGGCCACCACCCGGACCTGGTGCCGCCGTCCGGAGCCCAGCGCGCTGACGAACTCTGCCGGCCGGATTTGGCGGTCTGCCGCCGCGGCGGGCGCAGTGACCCCGCCCGCCACAAGGTGCCCACTGGTTTTCAGGCGGGTCCCACTGGTGATCCGGCTATGTGCGCCGTAACCTTGACAGTCCGTGACTCCTTAACAACGTTGACGCCATTATCTTAAGCACCAACCCCGGGAGGCTTAACCAGACTTAAATAAAAATGAACGTGCATTCTTAAGCCGGTAGTAATTTACATAAGAGCATTGCTGGCATGCTAATATTCCAGACGTTTAGTCATTATGCGTTTAAGCGGGGGCCATAATGTGATTACAATACGCGAGAATGTTACAGAAGGGTCCTAAGCCGAGCTTTTCGGCAAGCGCGTAGGACTGGCATACAAAGACATCCCACTTAAACACTTCCGCCTTTTGTCCGTGGACGGCGGGTTTACAGGACCCGAGCTTGATACACTGCTTATCCGGCAAGGAACAAACGGCGTCGGCTGAGCCGCTGTCCAAGCAGCGCCGTAGGTCGCCCGGTAACACCCGACAAAACGTGCCACTCTGACCGATCCGACAGCAGCGGCTTTCCGAAATCCCCAAAACAGTGCCCGCGTGCCGCCCGCGCCACCCAGGGCGCTACGGCGAAACGTGCTGTGATACGAGCGCATGCGGCAATGCAGTTTCTGTGCGTTGCAATCTCCAGCGGAGAACCGCCAGTTACCGTCTTACTCACTCACGCAGTCTCCGCGGTCCCAAAACGAGGCGGCCCGTGTGCTCTCACAACGCATCCGCCTCGTACCAATCACTAGCAGTCGTGCCAAAAATCCCGCAGTACCTGCAGCCCCGAGGCGTTTATAGCGCGGCTGTCGAGACCGAGTTACAGCCGCGATCGGACAGCATCGTGCCGTGATCTGACGTCAGCGGGCGGCGCACGTGCGAGCCGGCAGCTCCGAGAGCCCGCCGCGTGCGCGCTCCATCGGGCACGCAGAGTTCTGCCGCTCGCGCTGAGTTCACTGAGTCCATGATCCAAGGGACCTCGCGCATATTTTTGCCACATTACGAGGCAGACATAAAAGATACGATCACGAAGTAGCCATTAACTCGGCTAAAAGCGAACGGGAGGAGATTGTGCTCGGCCGTAGTTGCGTACTTTTGCGTGAACGGATCCGGCATGCAAATCATGATTCACATGAAAAGTCAGTGCGCAGGTCAAGTGTTAAACGGTTCGCAATCTCGCCGACGGGGTTTGGCTACATGGTGAGTTATAACACGGCAATAAAACCAGATTTAGGCACTCCTTCAAGGGCACGGGCGAAATAAAACGCATGCCGGCTAATTCAATCCATGTTACACTAGGCCTGAAATGAAGCCAGCACGGAGACCTAATGAACTCAGATGATACAGCCTCGCGATTAGGTCACAGAATCAGACGGCCTTGTGTCGGTTCTTTTTAAACGAGCGCGAGGGTTCACAGAGTTCAAACCAATGGCTCTTGGTGCTACATGGGACAATAAAACACGAGTCCAACCTAGTCAGACTTTTTCATCGGTGGTAGGGTTCATGGCTACGTTAAACACTGTCTGAAAACGGTTTTTGACAAAAATGAAGACTGATGAAGACTGGAGAAACGCTGAAGACAAAATTGTGATACGAAAACTACATTCGATCATAGCCTGAAGTATCGACGCCGAGTCCGCTTTAAGCATCACATGCTGATGTCACGGGCAGCGGTAACAACCGCGTCAATTTCATAAAACCGCCGCACGGAAACCCCAAGCAGACGTTCAATCAACCCTTGCTACACGTGCCCGACAGCGTGGGGATCAGTTTCATAAGAAATTGGTCACGGAAGCCATGACAAAACGGTCCACTCGCGGCCACCATAATTTCCGCCGGCGCGCCACTCGAAACCCATAAATCCCAACCGCACATGTCCACACGAGCGGAACGCCAGCCCGCGGGGCGTCTGACCCGTCTATGATCGGTGCCGCCTCGGGCCGCGGCGGCCCTCTCTCCCGCGCGGCCCGGCCCGATCCGGCCCCGCCCGTCCCCGGCCCGGCCGGCCCCGGAGCGCCGTCCAGCGGCCGCCCGTGACCGCCCCGCGTGGATTTCCTCACGGCGCGCCGCCGGACGGCAACCGGACCAGTCCCAGGCTTCCAGGAAGCCCGTGGGAGCTGGCGTTGCCTCACGGCGCCGCCGCCGTCGGCCGCCGGCGGCCGGACGCCGCGGCGTCCGCGGCGACATAAGCTGCCGCGCGGTGGATCGTTACCGGTCACGCGTCCGGGTTCTGAATGATTAATTTCCGAGCATGAGGTGGGGTAATTTTCGGACAGGAAAGTGTATCACTTTCGTTTCAAGTCATCGCGTTCGTGACGGTGAGAAACCCCGGAAAGGGTCAGCGATCGTTAGCCGTTAATGGCACCAGATGACCTTGTGGTAACTTGGATCACGTAAGCGCCAAGCGCTCCCATTTACGCAGCGCTCTCGATCAGTGTCGACAAAATGGACATAGCCGAGCATAGTACATAAAAGGTCTAGGCACAAAGTATTGCATGACAATGTAAACGACCAGTCATGGTGGCACCTAGCTACTCACCAACATGATGCCCCATATCTTTTCCAATCATTCTTTTTTACAGCAATTTCCTCCGCATATGTTCTGAGATGGTGTTTGGCATCACACCCCACGCTCAGCGGAGCTCGTTGAATCCACCGTGAAACAATGAAATGTTGTGGTGTAAACGGCTTTCGGATGGAGGTCCACAGTGAAATACAGCGCAACTGCGTATCTCTTACCAACTGCGTCTCGAGTTCACCAACGGCCTTCTATCTCCAAAAAAGACCGCTGGTATGATTGTGGTCTCGTCCCCACCCGGAACTGATGGGCATGTACATAACGGAACTGGCATGCATATGATCGCCGCAAACACCTGCTTGCTGCACCACACCCGGCCGGGTAAGCTTCGCGGGCAAATAGACCATTCCTTTCCCCACTTCGCATCAGCAGGTCACCAAGCGCGTCCGTCTCCCCACATCCGGCTGGTGGCGGTGTCAGGCGCTGGCCCAAGGAGGCGGGTGACGGGAACCAAACCGACCCAGCCACCGGACCACCGCACGTCCCGTGCGCAAATAGAAAGGGAAGCCGCGGTGAGCCTCCAGCCTTCCCACTTGTGTCCCACGGCGTGACCGCCCCAGCCGGCGGCGCTCTCCGCACGCGGCGCCGGCACCGGGCGACGTGCCGGAACCACGTGGCACGTGTCGCGCGGCCGGCGCCTTCTACCACGGCACGAGCGCCGGACTGAGCAGGCGCCGCCGAGAGAGAGGACGGAGCCGTCGGGTGGCAACGGGGTCTGCCCGCCGACTCCCGGCCCGGCCGGCGGCGAGTCCAGCCCCGGGATAAGCTGCGCCGATCGGCACGACTGGCCAAACAGCCTACGGCGGACGCGATTCCGAGGACATCGGCGAGGCGAGCGTCTGGATTAACCGCACAGCGAGCCGCCGCCCCAGAAATCCTCACGACGTCAACGACGCCGCGACTTCGCGGAATTCACTTACAGCGATCACATAAAGAAGCCCTGCGTAATCCATGTGAACACGACTGGAGACCGCGTTTTCCCTCGCATCCATCACGGCCAACAGCGGCGACCGGCCGCGGAATCCATCCAATCTCCATCGGTCGCGACGCTAATGACCACGTGTCACAAACGCCGAAAAACAACCCAGCAATCGCCGGCCGTCATTTGTCACAATGGGGTCGCGGCCGCGCGGCGCTGGCAGCGGCAGACGGCCGGGCGCCGCCGCCGCCGCCGCCGCCGCCGTCGCCGGCACGGGGTCACCGGGTCGAGCGTCCCGCCGCGGCCCATTGTCCGCGGCGGCGGGCCGACAAAGGCGCGCGTCGCCCGCGCTCGCAGGACCGCGCCGCGCGGCACCCGCGCTCCCGGCGGGCCGGCAGCCCGAACCGCGTCCGTCCGCCGCGTACGGCGGCTGGGGCGCCGCCGGCGGCCCGCCAGCGTATCTGGTGCACGTCGCCGTGCTGCATCAGCGCTGTAGTGCATGCAATGAATTGGCCGGCTCGATACCGCACCGGTCGCTTCGCGCCTGCTCCTCGTTACGACACGGCGGACCTCCGCCGGTGGCGCAACGGGTCCCGGGCACGGCTGCAGCTCCGCGGCCGCCCGAGGCGCGCGCGCCGGCGCCGCCTGCCAGCGGCAGATTCGCCGCTCTCGCCTCGCATCCGAAGCCCGAGCCTGAGTTATGACCCGAATCCGGGCGGCACGCCGGCTCGCCAGCCGCAGTCAACAGCGGCCGGTTTCGGCCCGGCCAGAAAAATGGACGTGCCTCTCATGGCGCTCAAAAGCCGGTGGCCGCTTGGACAGTCGCGCGGTCTCTCGGTGTCCACGCCGGCTCCCGCGGCTCAGCGCCGCCGCAAGAGCCGGCCGGCGACCGCCGGCCGGCCGCAGTCGGTCTCCGTCACCGGCGGCTCAGCCGGCCTCGCCGGGCGCCGGCGCTCCGAATGCTCCGCTGCCAGGGCACTCCGCTCCTGACCGGCGGCGCCGTCAAAACACACACTCAGGCCACAATGGCGGGCGGCCGCGCCGGCGCCGCCGCGCTGCGGGGGCAGTCGGCCGGCCCGTCGGCCGCTCCCGCCGCCGCCGCCGGCCGACGCGCGCCCAACAAACAAGCCCACAATGGAGGGAGCACGTCGAGAGCGCGGGCCCACGCGGCGCGTCGGTCACGGCAGCCTCTGCAGGACAGCCGGCGCGCCGCTGCCGGCCCGGAGCCGCAGCGGCCAGACCCTCTCATCCGATAGCGTGCTGCACGACACAGCCGCAACACAACCCCAAGCCCTCGTGCGACAATGAAGCCGTCATTCATCTTCTGTGTGTCCTGCATGCCACCAGAAGAGGCAGGCTTGAAAGATATGTCTGTCTGAAAAAGGAGACGTAACAAGTCATGGCTACTTGTGACGAGCGAAATCTGACTGAGATCAGGCTCAAGCAGAATTGCACAATGACTGAAAATGGCAAGGCGGATGAACAACCTCAAAGGAGGCGTCCGAATAATTAGCCTGCCGCAATATGGCTTAGCGACCTACGGCTCCAGCCAAACAAGCCTTTGACTGAAAGCCTGTTGCGAAACGACGCTGGAACCCGCCACTCATCTTGACAACTACCACATCCCCGAACAGCTGAAATCGGCGCATCTGGAGTCGGCACCATCGACCCGCGTTCCACCGGTGGGCGTCGGCAGACGCCCGGCGCCATGACAGCGCCTCGGGCGATTAACCCGCCGACTGGCTGAGCGGCCCTGCCCCGTCTCCGCCCTGCCTTGTCCCGCAGACAGCGCGGCGTCGCGCCGGCCGGCCACCGAAAACTGCGCTTTCGCCAGGGGCGGGGCGGGCGCCGCCCGTCGAGATTCATAGGCCGTGTTCTGGTCGTCTCGGCTCGGAACATGAACACGCCGACAACAGAGCACTTCGACAATCGGAGTTTAGAATGTCCGTCGTCACGCCCATGCAAACAGGCACAATATTTGTATGCATGTCGGACGGAGTATAAAACGTTTGTGAGTGCACTGTGAATGAGCATCCCGAGGCTGCAACGATAAGCTGGGTTTCTTCGAAAATGCCGCCGGGTCTCAGGCTCTAGATTAACAGGGCATCCGCTGAATTGATGACGCCATCATTGACCCGTGCTTCTTTTAAAAAAGATGCGTTAATAACGTGTCGGAGAAACCCATTACCTGCCAAATTACAATTGGACTTACCGAAACCGCAAGTGATTTTTAAACCACGCATTCCTTCACCGGTAACGATGTTCACCAGTCAAAACTTCATCGCTCGCAAGGACGCCTGAAGGTGCGCGCGCGTGCATGCCACTGCGGCCGAAAGCGTACGTAGGCATGTGTGTGCAAACAAAAACACTCCACTGTCAATCCAATATTCATGAGCGGTTGTGCTGCGCGGCGCGGGCGGCGCCTGAAAAGCCGCCCCCATGTCCCAACACCGGTCCTGGTATTATACGCCGGGATAAGCTCGTTAGAGCCGTGACACGGGCCGTGCAGGTCGTCGGCCGGTGAGCGGCCGGCGGACCGGTCGGGGGCCCGGTCCCGCCGTTCGTCGACGTCGGCAGGCCGGGGCTCGACGTCGCGCGTCGATGGCCCTTCAGGGGGCCCGTTGAGTGAGTGGCACGGAGCAGCCCAGCCGGCCAGCCGCCGGCACGGTGCCGCGGCGCCCACGCTCCGGCCAACCGACACGCCACGGGTCGGCGTCGACGCTCCATCCGCGCCGGCGGGAGGTACGCACCTGTCCGGCTGGCTGACAACGGATGGCGTCAAGGAGTCAGGTCTCGCGCGCCGCCGACCGCGAACATCTGAAACGCGGAAGACCTCCTGTCAGCGCCTGTTGGCGGCGGGTAAACAGGCTGCAGCGCCGATCACTTGGCCAAACGCGGTGGTCACGAGCGGCCGCGCCGCGGTCACGGCCAGTTGACGACCTCGTGACCGGCAGCCGCTGACGCACGCTTGTTGACCGGGTCAGGGCGACTCCTAGTAGTTCAGTTGACGACTACGGAAGAACATTACCCCAGCTGCCGCCGGACGAGCCACACGAAAGCTAACGGGCCAAAGGCCGAACAAACACACTTTACTGGAGACACGGCCAGCTCGTAAACAGGCTTCACCCAGGGACGTGCTGAGTGGCCTGTACTTAACTGGCTAGAGTTAGGCACCACACGTAACGCTGTACATCATCCTTCCATTGCAGTAAAGAACGTAGTTTACATAAAAATGGGTCACGAGGCAGGCCGTGGAAAAGGTTCCACCAAGCATACCTAACCTGACGATTCAAGACAACATTCGAAACACGAGTACTTTGCCCAGTGACATTCTTACTGAACGGTGAGCTGTGAAACGTCGCTGAGCCGTGTATGTACATAACGCCGCAATGGAACGCCACGCGTCCCCGTGTAAAACTCCCGTCCCGTGGTGACATAACATAACGCACAACAAACACCGCGGCCGTTTTTGCGACGTCCTCATCGCCAATTCAGGTGGCGCGCATGAGTCCCCTGTTTTTCCGCCGCGCTCTTCACCTGCGACTCCGCGCCGCCGTCCCGCCGAGAACAAACACCTGCGCCGCGGCCCGGCACCAAGGCTGAGCGGGGAGCATGAGACGCCGCGGCCTTCGTCGACCGCGTCGGCACGGTTCCCGGCGGCCGGCGCGAGCGCGGCCGGTGCGGGGATACGACACCCGCGGCGCTCTCCAAGGAAACCCCGCGCCGCAGCCGGCGAGCGGCGGCGGCGCGCGCCGGGAGTCGACGGCGACGGCGCCGGCGACCGGCAGCCGGGCCGAGCGCCGCCGTCCGCCGTTGTTTGAGCTCAGCGGCGGCGTCCTTGAGCCGGCGTCATTAGCGGCGGCCGGGCCGGGCCGGGGCTGCATGGCGCCCGGCGCCGGCCGCCGGCCCGCAGATAGGTCATCCAAACAGGCGGAAAAACCGGCTCGCCGTGCGCCGCGCGCCGCGCCGGCCGCGGACGCCGCTCGTCGGCAGGTGAAGCGTCGCCGTCCGGCCCGCGCCCCCGCCCCGGGCCGCCGAGCGTCCGCCCATCACGGCGGCACCGCCGGTCCGGGAGGCCGCCGGGCGCGACAACGGCGCGACCGGGGCGGACCGGCCGGCAAAAAGCCCCCAGAACTGCCATGGCCGGCAGAGAAGGCCGAGGCGACGAGAAGGACGGCACGCCCGCGCCGGCGGGACGAGGGACTGACGGCCGCATTCCGTCCTCGCGTGACAGCTCGTCAAGAGAGACGGGTCTTCATTGCGGAGGATAATATGTCACCGGCCGCGCGTGACAGTAAGATCCGGCGGCTTAGCTCAGGGATGCTACCGTTCGCCCATCACCAGCTCTGCCACGCGTAATCATATTCGCCAGGCGCGCTGTTCCACCAGGCCTTGGACGATACAATGTTCAGTGAAATGAGCTTAGCCACCGTAAGCTAATCGGGGCCGTCTTGCAGTAAACAGCAAAACAGCGCGGCCAAAACTACAGCAAAGGACATCCAGATAACAGCCGAACTGACGAGGTGGAGACAGCGGCACGACGCTGCAACGTATTAAGGGAAAACAAAGGAAAAGAAAGGCCGGATAAACGGCGTGCCTACGCTCCGCGAACGGCCGCTGTGTGGTCGAGCCATCCATCAGCGGGACTGAAACGTCTTTCAAAACAAGCTTATGAACGGACACCTCAATGTTATCTTATTCGGTCGGCAGACCGGTAGTTTTGAAATACGGTGTGCACTTTGGACGGCGAGAAACCGCGGCGCTGCGGCGGACCCACTCCGCCCAGAAATCAGTTATGTCAGGCGCGCAGTATGAAATAATCGAGGACCGGGTGTTGCGCAATGCACGACCAACGTGCGGTCGCATGTCATCATAAAACATACTTTACACCCAGCGCGCCAACTACGGTCACGAGGAGTCCACCGCCACCTGAGCCCCATAAATCAGACATGCCAATTAACCGCCCGGAGGGGTCCCGTATTGGACGGGTTCGCGGCTGGCTGGTGGCGGTACGCTCCCACGGTGTCGGGTCCTGCATTGTCACGCGGCCCACGGCGCCGTCGTCCCGTTCGGTCACGAGCGACCCCCGCAAACAGTCATTCGCCAGTCGGCGCGGCGCCGGCCGGCACGCGCCGGCCTTGTCGACGTCGGCGCGCTCACCGGCGCCGCTCGCCGGTCTCACCGGCGCCGCTCACCGTTGAGCGCACAACGTTCTTAAACAAGTTAGGGGGGCTCCGGGCTCTGTCAGTGCACCAGATCCCTCCCATCCCCGCCCGCGGGCCAGGCAATCAAGCATTGTTTCGGCTTTAGATCTGCATCTGGCGACACTGCCAAAGACGCTCGCCTCGGGGCCTGCTCTGACGTGCTCGGCGCGTGGAATGGCTTGAAAATGACCCCAATCGACAGCGCCGCAGGTGGACTGAACACAACCACGAATCTCGGGGGCGGACATGTTTTCTCTGGCATCACGCAACCGCAACCGATTGCACGCTTACGACCCACCGTGCAAACGCACTCCCACTTAGACCCGAGCGCCGCCGATGAACTCTGCTGTAACCTCAGGCGGTCCGCCCCGCCCAAATCCCGGCGCTGGGACGAGCTTCGGCGCGCGACATGACCCGGTGTCTGCCTTTCAGACGCAATCGGCCGCCGCTCACTGAGACCAACCGGCTCTGGTAAGCGGCGCCGCGCCTGCACGGCCGCGCCGGCTGCCGCGCGCGCGCGCGGCAGCCGGCCCCTAACCCGCGCCGCCCGCCCGCTTCGCTTCGCTTCCGTAACTGCGCACAGAGCACGCAAAAACGCGCGCCACCGGCCCGGCTCTCGAAACGGCCGGCAGGGACGGCGCCGAAACAGGGAGGCCGGCCACCCGGGCCCGCAGGGAGGCAGGGGAGAACGGCCCCGTTCAGCGGAGGTCACCACTCCGGTCACTTCCAACACGACCCGCCCATTGAAGAATGCAATACTAATGACACGACATAAACGTCAACATAATGTTGTGTGTTCATAGTGGCAACCGTAACTAATCATCTTTGCCTTTTCCGTTAAAAGGCGTTATAAAACATCCAAATATGAGCTTTTAAAACATGGCATTTCTACGTTACCAGCCTGTCACAGGTGCTAAAACATGTGCTGCAATCCTTTCCAACGCCTTGAAATCGTTGCAGACGTCCGATCCTGCACCAAGTATTGCATGAACGTCATCTATCCAAGAGCTTTCTCCTTCCAAAATAAAAGTGTGATACCCATTCCAGCCCATACCTGCCTATTCCAATACCCGACAGCTCTCAGCTCAGCCGGCTGTTTCCCCATGAACAGCCAACGTTGCATGATCGTCCGAACAACCCAGCACGAAACAACCGCTAACGACCACAGCGTCTATGTACTGGCTCCTGCCACCCTGCACGTGCGCGTGAACTGGACAGGCTTTTGTGACAAGTCCAGCTCCTGCTGACAGCCACGTAGCACGCTTCACGCACATCGCATCCGCACCACGGATTGCTTTTGAAGTCCGCTAACAGGACTCGACTGGCCATTAGCAGCACTCCTCCTGAGACAGTTTTGACCTAAGATTTGCGTTCCAAGTCGTAAGGTAGCTGCTAAAGCCTGGCCAGAGCCGAGATGTTTTGAGTCGCACAGCGCTGTACACTGCAGGGACCCGCTGCTGTACAACATGTTCGAGGTGCTCATCTCCTCTCTGGACGACAAGTTCAAGCGTGTCGACACCATCGAGAGGGCCATCCACATGGTGATGCGCCACATGGAGATCATGGACGAACGCCTACAGGAGAGCACCAACATGACCGCCAAGATCCTCAGCAGGTACGTCCGCGGCCGGACCGCGGGACGCGCGGCCACCGGCCTCCGTCCCCAGAACAGTGGCACTGTTCTGGGACGGAGTTCTGAGATCAGGCGCGAGGACTGAGAGGCGGGAGGTAGGGGAGGGAAGGGAGCGCGCCCCCGTGTACTGTAACCACCACCGAGTCTAGGGCCTATTGCACGGCCAGGGACAACCCAAATCAATCCGACAGACGAGCCGACGCCACGGCGCCCGCTGGTGGTCAGCTGGGACAGGACCGGAGACTCTGACGCCGACCTGGGACGCGCAAGGTTCCCGTCAACCGGTCTGGCATCGCCGGTTCCGCCGCTAACCCGGCTGTCACCAGTTCTGGCCGCAAACCGCGCGGTCACGCCCGGCCACGCGCCGTGGAGCCGCCGGGGCGCTGGGCCGGCGCAGCCCGATGCCCTGCCGGCTGCGGCGGCCTCCCCAGGACCGGCCTGGCCCCGCCCTGGCGGCCGACCGCCGGCGGCGTGTCTCACGCCACGCCGCGCAGACGTGTCGTCCAGGACCGCAGCCGAGACAAATTCACTGCCGCTTTCCACCGGCCTGACGACCGTTTGTTTCGGACGATAAAGCGTGAATCGTAATGAAGCTGAGGTGGCGCCGGCGGCGACGCGCAACGCAGAGACAGTGCGCCGCAGGGCGGGCTCCAGTTGCCTCGTCAGCGACGTGGACAGGGCAGAGGCGCTGCCCGACGTCCGAGGCATCGCCGGGAAACGCCGCTGGGAGACCGAGGGCCGCTAACGCGAACGTTGCCGCGGGTCTGCACTCTATCAGTGGGACTGGGAAGGTTCCGGGCGCAGCCGGGCATGACGCCCAGCAGCCCAGCAGGAAGGAAGAGGCGAAGGCGTCGTCCCTGGGTGCCGGACCCACTGACTAAGCCCCGCCAGGAGATACGATCTTCCCGTCCGCGCCGCCGCCGCTGCCGCCGCGCCGGCTGGGGCCTCCGAAGACGGATGACGCCATCTGTCTGCGAGGGCGGCGCAGTGGCCGCTCGTACGACTCGGCCCAGCCGGCGTCACGATCGTCGTGGAACGGCGCGACGCCGCGTGCCGAGACGGCCGACCGCGCCCCGGAGGCGCGACCTTGACCGCGCCGAGCCAATCAGCGTCCGCGGTCACGCGCCGGCCCGCTCGCCAGCCAATCATCGCCGTGAGCACGTCGATCGCCCGAGCCCGCGGCGCCGCCGGCGCGTTGAAGATCTTCGATCTTCAACGAGAAGATCTTCGGGACGCTGGTTCGGCACGCCCACTCGTGGTGAACCAGTGCAGACGCGTGACCTTGCTGACGACACGAGTCGGCAAACGGCCGCGTTCCGCGGCAGATAAAAACGATCGGCCCCTCTGGCGCCTGAAAATCATTTGCAGCCCGGGTGAAAAACCGTCGTAAATGTCCGGCGCCCAACACGGCCGAGCAAGAAATGTCCCCAATCGACGCGGCCCCTGGCGCAATGAGTTTATGGCAGCATTTGCGGCCGAGTGCCTACAGCTTTTCCAGCACCAGCCTAAGCCCGGCTCATGCCGGGCACTTGGAACCAGGAGATAATTAGCAGGTTGTTTACCGAGGCCTGGAGACGAAGCGGTCACCATGACACCACCGATAACATCTAAAAACATTTTACGGCAGGAACGTTTCGATGGTTTGTGGTTTCCACGTAAGAAGATTAAGACTACGTCACTGCTCTTTAATCCCGGTGTGACTGCAAGGCGCGGAAGTTCCAATGACGAGGTGACCTCACACTGCACGAGATTATGTTCCCGCGGGAAAGGCACCCATGTAACACCGTCCTCGGTCTCTTGTTGAACACACGTTCCGCAGTCCAGCTAATGCCCAAACGGCAACTATAATGAGCGCGAAACAAGGCATGCCATTGCAAAACCCTGCAAAATGCATCACTGTCTTTGCGGTCCCATGTCTTCGCAACAAGACTGCGCAAACTGATGCCCCGGCATACGCAAGCGCGGCATTGACTCAGCGCCGCAGGGAGCCGGTCCTGGGAACAATGCGATCATGCCGAGCCGACGCCACGCTCGAATCCGCCGCGCTTCGGCCGGGTCACGTGACGTAATGGGCCCGGGCCTCCTGCGCCGAGCGCAGCAGTAACACGGGAAAATGTCGCAATGCCTGCCGCATGTCGATTGTTGTTAACCGGGGGCGGTTTTTGCTTTTGTTGCTCAGACCATGCACCGAGCGGCGGCTCACAATGGCACAAAACCGATAAAACTGCACTGGAAAGGAACCAGCCGGCCTCCGTCGGCTTTTGGTGCGCGTCATAAAGACGTTGCGAGGCCGTCTCAGCGGTCTCTGGTTATCTACACCGTTATCTAATCTACAATCTACACCTTAGTATATACCATAAACCACAGTATACACCGCCGGCCGGCGGATCTCCTGGCGCCGCCGCCTCGTCTGCAGGGGAGACCGCCAAGTGACCGCAGCGGCACGAGACATCTGCAAAAACTGCGTCTGGGAGCCGAAACTGGGGAACAAAACGCGGCCAAAGTGGGAGCAGAGCGCCCGACGCCGACACGCCAGGCGGGACCGGGCCTTGGGCTGCTTTGCACGCACTATGCGCACGCAGGGCACCGAATGGCGAACCATTCGGATCATGACCGAGTTCGAACAGCAGCAGACTGCGCCCGGATGGCAGTGCAGTCCAAGGTTGCCTGCAGCCAAATACCGCACGGCTGTCTCCGCACTGCTGATGTTATCTCCAACAGCGTACGGAGCAGAGTAATTTTACTGCTATGGTGATAACTGAATGTTCCAGTAAATCAAAAACATGACCATAGGACATCCGAAGGTTAGTCCATGTCATTAAGCAGATGCTCCTATCACAAGGTGAGCGGCAGAGAGCACTTCACCTGCGTTGCATCAAACCCATAAGGCGGCCGGCCTCCATAGCCCGTAACAGTCGGTAAACCTGTCTTGTCGGCGTATTTGAAAGATGCTCTCCGCAACCCTTCCCAGTTCGCTTAATCACGCTGCAACAGACACCTCCGCCGCCCTATCGGCAGAGGCGGGCGGTCAGCAGTCGTAAGGCCAGCCCGGTCGGCAGCGGAACCATCTGTCACGCCGCCTCCGCTGCCGGCAGAGTGGAGCGGATGGAGCAGCAGCTGTCCCGCGCCGGGCCGCAGCCGGCGGCTCGCGCGCAGCGGCCGCCCGCCTCCGGCCGGCTGGAGCAACAGATGGACACGGTGCAGGCGCGGCTCAACCAGCTGCAGCGCACGCTGGACAGCATGGAGGCGACCCGGCGGCCGGCGGCGGCGGCGCCGCCCCCGCCGGCCGCCGGCGTGCGGACGGCGCAGGTGAAGCGCACTCAGGTCCGGAGCCGAGCCCGCGCCGCGCAGGACGTCTCTCTCCAGTTCGTCAAGGTGAGCGGTCGGACGCGCGGTGAGCGGACCCGGCCCCTGGAAGGAACCGCAGTGGCAGTGCGCGTGGATGGCCGACGGACACTCGACGTCGCCCAACCGGGTGGAAATAGGCAGTGTTTGACGGGTACCGCTCCGGGTGATCAGTTAGTACCTTCCTGACAGGGCCTGGCAGAGTCGGAATCAACGTTTCGCTGTGTTCCAGGACGCCGAGAAGATGGTGCAAGCTGTGAACGAGGTGCGCGGCAAGGTGGTCGCCATGGACACCAAGCTCAACTTCCACATGGGCCAGATGTCAGAGAACCTCTCGGACGTGATCAAGTCGGTGACGGCCGTGTCGGGCGTGCTGCTCGAGACGCCGCCCACCAACGGCACGGCCGGCCGCTCCAAGCTGGACGTGCTCGTCAACAAGATCGAGCCGCTCATGGAGGTCTCCTCCAAGATGGACGAAGTCTGGAACGTGGTGGTCGGCACCAAGTCCTCGATCGACGACCTGGTGCCCAAGTCGGACGAGCTGATCCACACGACCAGCCGGCAGGAGCGCGCCATCAACGACATCCACAGCGACCTGCAGGAGCGCACAAAGCAGATCATCGACAACCTGGGCATGGTCGAGCAGCGACTCAACAAGCAGACCGGGCCGGGCGGCGAGACCGCCGACGACGGCGCCGACGAGCGCGTGACGCCGAGCGCCTTCGGCGGCGGCCGCGCCACCGAGAACACCAAGCGCTACATCCGGCCGGTGGCGTTCCCGACACGGCCCACCACCGCCACGGCACCGCTCAGCCGGTCCCGGCTCGACAAGGAGGTGAGCGGGCGCCTGACATTCGCTGTCCGTTCCATCGCCGCGTTCGCCTCGCGTCGTTCCCACCGCCTTGTCCGCCGCGTTCCCGCTGGTCACCGCGCGCCGCGCGTGCCCGCAGGCGCCGTTCGACCTGCTGGACCAGCAGTTCCTGGAGGCGTTCAAGAACTACACGGCCCGGGCGCCGACGACGGCGGCGCCCGTGCCGCGCACCGGCCCCCGCGGCCGGCCCAACGGCATTGTCTTCCCGGGCCGCGCGCCGCCGGCCAGCAACAACTCCACCTTCACCTTCCACGCCGGCGAGCAGGAGAACGTCAACATCGGGGTGAGTGCGCCAACAGACGACGGCCCGTCTTAACGTCAACAGACCAACGTCCCGACGGCCTGCTTGGGCCGAGTTAAAAGGAGCTTCAATCTCGCACTCCCTCTCCCCTCAAACACGACGTCAGCACGTAGGTACGAAGGTAACGACTGTTACTGACGTGAAGGAGTGATTTTACGCCATGTTCTTCGGACAGTGACGGCGTGGTTCTGCTTGCAGCTGTTCACATCATGACCGCTTCACAGAAAATCGCGCACCGTTTCAACATAACATCACGGGAGGCAAGCAAATTCGAAACACAAAGGCCCGCAATGTCCTCGGACGAAAAGCGCTCGTCACCATCGCACTTACAGCGCGTCGCTCGCTTCGTACGCTTTAATGGACGCCCAGAGAATCGCCGCCAGCCTTGAAGTCGCTCACTCGCCGTCCACCGGCGTCGCTGACTCGCTTCTTCCGCGCCCGCAGGGCTACTCATGCCAGGAGTTCCGCGACAAGGGCCTGAACGCCTCGGGCATCTACTACCTGCGCATCCACGGCACCAGCTACTGGTACCTGCGCGTGTTCTGCGACATGGAGACGGCCGGCGGCGGCTGGACGGTGGGTGCCGGGTCGCCGCACCCCTCGCGGTGCGGCCCGGCCGGCCGCGGTGAAATCGTGTGCGCGCGCACGGACCGCAAAATGAGGATGATTGTAGTGGCAGTTAATTTATGCCGAGTCAACAGGCGAGGTCAATGACGTTCGCACGCTTTTCGGGAAGTGACGCGGCAAGGGGAAAACGGAGTTTCGCCGACGGAAGCGTCCCTGAATGGCTCCTCGCGAGCATGCATCGCTCAAAGCAGTCAAAGCAGACGGTCACGGTCGTCGGTGCGACTCAGCGGCGATTCTTGACACGGTGACCTTGCTGCCCGTGACCAGGTGGTGCAGAGGCGCGACAACTACGGTGAGGCCGACCAGCAGAGCTTCAACATGCCCTGGGAGGATTACAAACAGGGCTTCGGCAACCCCACCAAGGCTTTCTGGCTGGGCAACGAGAACATCTTCATGCTGACCAACACCGAGGACTACCAGCTGCGGATCGAGATGGAGGACTTTGACGGAGAGACGAGGTAAACCACCCCGGGCGGCAGGTGGCAAACAGCTTGGGCCACGAAACTCCACATGGCGACACAGTACAAATCAGCACTGGCCGACGCAAAACGTGACTTGCCATTCTCCAGACGATCGGCAAGGATTTACACGAAGCCAATCAGTATCGATAAGGCTGGCCCTAGGCGCAGAAACAAAATCGCGAACACGACATTTCGGAATGTTCTGATTCTGCTATATGCTGTGAGTCTATCAAGAAACGTTTTCTGCGACGGAACGCCTGGCACCAGATCGATGGAACGTGGCCCCAGTTTTGCGATTAGCACAAGGTCGCGAATACGACTGTCAACATGAGCTCTATAACATTTCACTGGACAGCTTCCGATACATGAGTCCGCAAACACACGAAAGAAAGATCAGTCGTGCCTCTCGATACACATAAAGCATTTTTCAATGCATCTGGATAGATTTCAGACACCTTCGCATCCCCGTTAACAAAGTCGTTTCTACAGGTACGCCCAGTACAGAACCTTCAAGATGCACAGCGAGAAGGACAACTACAAGCTAGAGATTGGTGGATACGAGGGCAACGCCGGCGACTCGATGAACGACCCCTGGTACGGCAGCAACCTCAGCCCGTTCTCCACGTACGACAGGTCAGTGCTGCCACCTATCGCCCGGTATCGGTACTCCTACCTCGCTGGCGAAAGAATCTCAACCCGGCGGTGGTTTCCTTCGTAATTCCTCGATGGCGAAATCAGCGGTCCCATCAATCTCGCCACAGCCACTTATAATTTCAGCACGCCCCGGCCAGTGATGCAAATAAGAGTTCCATTTCATTACGACAGACGGTCTGATGACATAATGATCAATGTGGACAACAGCATGGCGAAAAGGTCCCATCCGTCGTGTGTTATAGGAAAACATGACAGAGTGGCAGCAAAGAGAAACACTAGAAAAATCGAAGGAGGGGATAAGAAAGAGTGGGAAGGGAGTGGACGCAGTCGGGTGATCAGGATGGAGGAGGAGAGATGCAGAGAAAGGAGCCAGTGAAAGAAGCAGTGACTAACGGAAACAGGTGATAATCCGAATGTCTAAGGCAGCTGGCTGCTGACGGCTCATCAGGCAGACCGATGAGCGTCGAAACTGATCAGCCCGTGACGCCTTGCCGTAGGGACAACGACCGATCGAGTCTGAACTGCGCCAACATGCTGAAGGGCGGCTGGTGGTGGAGGTCTTGCGGTCGCGGCCTCAACGGCATCTACCTGACCGACCCCAACGACGTCATCGCCCGACAAGGTAGCCCACGATGCCGGCCTCCAAATGCCCGGCCACAGTATAACCGGGTCCATACATGTCGATACGTCTCGAGGTTTATTATACTGCATACTGGATGTACTGACATATACAAAGACGTCGACTTATTATATCATGGGTTGGGGCGGTCACCATGTGCGATCGTGTCTGTTATGATAGCTATATAAACGTAAATACCATCCTGGCGGTTACACGCCGCGCCGGGCGCGACTGCCGAGGACCGTCCGTTTCTGCGCCGAGCGGCGTCCTCTGAGCCACCGCCTCCGCCCGCAGGCATCGTCTGGTACCGCTGGCGGGGCTGGGACTACTCGCTCAAGCGCTCCGTCATGATGATCCGGCCGACCCGGCGCCAGGCGGAGGCGGGCGCCAGCGCCGGCGCCGACTGAGCGGCGGCCGGCCAGTATTCGCGCCGGGCGGCCGCGCCGCCAGCGCTCACGGTGCCAACGGGCGGGCCGGCGCGGGCGGCCGGGCCGGCGGGCGGGCGCGCGCGGCCCGACGGCGAGACAGAGAGCTTTAACGCCGCGCCGCCGCCGCCGGCCGCGGCTCGGCCCGCGCCGGCCGCCGCGCCGCCGGGGAGCCGCCCCGCCGCCGCCGGGGCTCGGCGGCCCCGGGCCGGCGCGCGAACGTTCGCGCTCGGGCGCGCCCGCGTCGACTGTGAACGGAGGGACGGAGCAACGTCCGACGCAGCCTGCGCGCGTTTTGTACACGTAAACTGACCGCTAGGGAATAGTCGTGCGTAGCTGATCCGTCAATGCGCCGAGTGCATGGGCCCCACATTGGTTGCCTAGTATCGTGTTAGTTTCCTTCTTCTTTCGCCTCTCTAGCGCGTTCTCGAAACCAATGACGGGGCTGAAAATGTTACGGGCCTGGTAGAAAGCTGCCATGCTCCAACCGTTATAATGTAGGCTTACTTCCTTCCTCGTAACTGAATGCGATGTCTTTAGACGAAGCGAGCGTTGGTTTGATGGTTCAAAGCATTTAGCACTGGCCACATTACGGCTTTAGCAGAGTTGAGAAGTAACCAATCTAAAGTGATCCGTACATGATCAGGGCAACTAGGCAAGGTATTGAGAAACGACAGAAAGCAACATACCAAGTGTAAAATTTCCCTCTAATACTGAACGACTGGCATCAAAGTCATAATTACCATTATGTACGAACGAGGCTTGAATGTTATTTAATGATACGGTGTTACATATGTACATACTAAGTGTTTTGTGTGTAAATATACTGTGTGGTATAGCGTAATGCTTTTATAAGGATATCGAAGCAAGTCACAGGCAGATAATGGATTCTGTCGTTACAAATTTTGGTGTTTACACAGTAGTCCTGTGGCTCTCATTCTGCACATGGCCATGTATTGTCAACGAAATTTTGATAACATGAAAGAATCCTACAAAAAAAAACGACAAACTAAACTTATGTGTCAGGAGTTAAGGTCCAGTCAAATCTACAAGATAATTTAACCCACCCCGTCATGGGAGTCACTTTGACCCCATCAGCTAGTTCTCCCTGAACAGCTTCTGAACGATTTAACTCAAGGTTGGAAACTCACAGTACCTTTCCAAAAATGATCTGCAACTCTAAAGCTACTTTTTTATAGCACCGTAACTCCTTGAGACATCAAGGGTTGAACTCTAGTTATCAACGTCCTGCCGCGCGACGAAAGACGCACAACCATCAGCGAAGACCGTGACCTGACATGACCTCGTATGACTTTGGGATGCATCACTTGACATCGTACCACATATCTATGCAGACAATATGTAAACCGTATACGAGCTTCTAAAAAACTTAAAGCCAACGAACCGACAAAACAGTGACGGTCGCCAAACCTATACCGTAAGTTACCACATACCTCCACTTGACGTGATCTGACCGAAGATGTAACGCGCAAAGAAGACTAAATCGGGACAGTTTTAGAAAGACCAAGAACGAAGCTAGCCAAAAGTGTCACTTTGAGTCCTCAGTCACCTTTAGTTTGGGTTTCAGAAGAGAGCCAAATTGCCCCCCCCCTCTCCACGACGGTGTGTGCGGCCAAGTGGTCATTACGGACCAAGTTGGCCGTTCTGTGCGTCAGTGGTTTAACTCATGTTTACAACACGACAAAATAATTTATTTTCCACCATACCTGCGAGCCCCACACGAATTTAAATGCGTTTCTAATGATACCATGTTAACAGCAGTTCGTGAGGAATACAGTAAATAATCCGACTGAAAAAGGAAATGAAAATACAAACTAGGTTTTAACGGTTCTGAACCAGACATCGGAACTTATAATGGTATTGTTGTCAATTTGATTGAGTAGCTTTCTTACGGCAAAACCTTTAAATGCAACTTTCAAAAGATTTGTCATGATCGGCAGCTTAGTTTGACTCGGGAAACCTTATGCCTTCCATCCTGGCAAGACGAGCCCGACTTGCTTCGGCGCTTTTATGTGACCTGTCGGTCGGCTGGTAAACGATAGAGGGACATGCTGGCCTTCCCCCAGCCACGTCATACCTCTGCCCGCATGTTTTAAGTTCTACTCAGCGCAGGTTCTCATTTCGAACACCACCCTAGCATACCATTTGCCTCAAAATCGTGGAAAACAGGCGTTATAAAGTTTCAAACGCCCTCATAAAAACATAATGTTTTCACGACTCTTCGTCCAGTATCAACCCGACCCATCCGGCCACACTCCTCGCTGCTAGCACTCAGTGGGCCTGGGCTTTGATGTCCATGGTCTCTGGATCAATGTGCACAGCAAGGTGTGGGTGAGTGGCAGTAACCTGTCCACTTCTGGGATCCAGCCTAAATGAACATGTCATCCAAAACTATCACAGCACCAGCCTGGGTTGCAACAAATCATTAGCATCTCAACTAGTCTTGACGCCTCGTGTCGTGTCGGCAACTCAGTTGGTAGAGCAATGTCATCATTCCTCACCGAGGCAAGGTGAGTTCAAGCAGCCTCAGTGCTTACTGTTTCTCTCGCATGCCACTTGGCATATGACTTATAGAAGGAAGTACTGGCAAATGCGCGACTTTGTCGCTGATGTCGGCAAGTTAAACTTTCGCCTCAAAGTTGCACCATTAAACTAGAATTGCAAGATAAGCACTAAGTATCAAAGTATGTGTAAAATGTGCAGTGTAGTACAAACCCTGATTCTAAAGCACCAGTGAGAAACATCTGGATAAATTTAGAAAATAAAAAATGGTCTCCATATCTTGCACATATGTAAAATGCCCATGACTGGTGCCATGGCATAGTTGTGTCTTGTTAAGCATCCATAGGAAACACATAACATTTTGGGTTTTGAAATGTCTTGAATGTGAATCCAACTATAAAATGCTTAGAAATATTTTATTTGGGCCAGAAATCTAGAAAAAGGTAGGGTTGGGATCATGGCATGTCATAGAGCCTAAATTTGTTTTTTGCATGTGTTACAGATACATACATTATCAATACATACATGGCACATGCCCATATGAAAATCTGAATCTATTACATATTGTTTTTAAATGCAATTCCACAGTTTAAAGCAAATAAAATGAATGCAATTGCATTGCACAGCCAATCCCACTATGCTGACCATTTTGGATGAAACCAAACTGCAATGATGTCATGGAAAAACACCCACCAATCCTATGGATGCAGCTTAATACAACTTCATAACCCTCACCACACATTAAGAAATTTGAATATGAAGGGCATCAGAAATGGCTGGGAACAATTCATGACATAACATTATTTCCCCATAACTGTTTTCAAGGTTTAACACTTCAGTATGACTACATTCCACCAAGCTCTTAATTTCTGTGCTGCTGTGGAATTCCCCAAAGTGTAAATCTGATAGCAAAACAGCACACAAAAAAATAAAAAATGCAACAGGTATTTCCAATAAAACTGCATGACACACTGCTGCTCTGGTGTCAAATGAAATACTGAAGGTTGTGCTTCCATAGCCCAAACCATACAGTGTTTTGAAATACAGCCAGTGTTGACCTGGCAACCCATAGCAAATTATATGGATGCATAGGATGTAGTAGAAAGCACAAAAACATATCCATTGGTAGAAATTACATAGCACACTCCTTATCAATAACCATACTGCTACATAAAGCCATTTTGTTGAAGACCAAAACCAATGTCATGCAAGTTGCAAGAACTCTTATTTGTTCACAGTAACTCAAACCAAAAGTAAAGAAACTGGTACAAAATCCTGAACATCTCAAGATATTTACAGTCTAACTGATTAGTTCCAAAAATGAAAATGTCAAAGAGAGACATAAAGGTCACAACATTAGGTTATTCTGCAATAAGCCCAGATACCAACATGAAGGCATATGCAATGGTGCACCATAGCATTGAAAAGCAGCAACAGCCAAATTTCTTCTGATGACAAAATCATATTTCATGATGACCACCTCATGAAGAGCAAAAGCAAAGCAAGTCAGTATCCATTCCTGACACAAATAAAACACAAATAATACAATCACACACATATTTCTCATACATAACTTGTATTTCCTATTCATGGTCATGCTTTCAAGACTGGAACAAGTGGAGTACCTGAACAAATCAGGGATCCCTCATGGATGCAGGACTTCTAAGGGCCAACTAGTGATGTAGACTAACATCAGACCCATGGTGATATGCAAGTACGATTTACAACCAATCTGAAAATCTAGAAAAACTGCATCACATTGCTATTATTAGTCAGACACAAACATTCCAACAGGACAAAAATGCAAAAAATGGCAGGTTAGTCCGGGCATGGAAGATGATGGGACGCAAACACATACCCACGGATTCCGGTTTTTTGAAGCAGCTTGGCTCACGATATCCGCTAGATATCGGCTAGAGGGAGATCATTTCTGAACTGCACCACAACAAATTACTTACCGTTGCAAGGTTTGATTCTCCATAATAATCTTTCGCCAAAGCCTAATCGAAGCAGAAAACGCTCATCACGAGTTTAAATCACCTCATCACATATTCAAATTAGTGACTCGACGCCGCGTGACGCTCATGTTTATTGTTTACGGTTGCAATTTCCCCGCGTCCAAGGTTCATATTTTCCTGTTACGTCAGTGAACCGAATTCTAATTACGTCAGAGCATGGTATAAATCATTTTTGCCATTATTCTATATATTGTCCTTTTTGCCTATTACTCTTGTATTTCTTGTGGTTTGATCTATTACTTATCGTTTTCATTTGATTCGATGTATTTTATCCCACCAAGTATGCATCTGTTTTTCCATCCCCAGCAGACCAACTGAAATGGAACCCTTATGTATGGCCTGGAGGCTGGGGTAACTGGGAAAAGTGGCGAAATGCAAAAATGGTGAACGCTTCTTTGGCAAATGTTAGGTGGCGGATGCTAAAAGCGGCATGTAGAACTGGCAACATGTGAAAATGACCAACGGCCAAAGGCAAATGGCCTAAATGGCGACATGTGAAAAAGGTGATATGCCAAAATGACGAGCTGCTAAATGGCGAATGGGCAAATGGCGACGCGTAAAACACGTGACATGCCAACATGGTAAATGGCTAAACGGCGAATGGCCAAATGGCGAAGTGTAAAAAGGCTACGTGCTAAAATGGCGAGCGGCTAATTGGCGAATGGCCAGATGGATAAAAGAAACCACGCCAGAACATCATGAGCACAATGTACTGGATCCTCTGCATTACAAACTCAGTCTACACTCCACCCTGCCGCACGGCCGCGCGCGATGAATGATCCACAGTTTGGCAAAGGACATGGTGGTGACGCATCGATCAGGGAGGAAGACAGGGGAAAACATTAATAAAATCTGTACCGGCAGCTCGCAGATTTTGAGACATTTTATTCCATGCAACGTTTAAGTATGCCAACGCTACGTTGAGACGCTGGCGTTCTGATGTTTAGATGGAATTGTGGCGGCACGACATCGCGCCATCGCCGCCTTTGCTTGTTGCCAAGTTGTGACGTGTCTCCTTATTCCAGCAATTAACTAAGGGTCGTTTCTCATTATTCCAGCAATGTTACGTTTGTCTCCCCTGACAGTTCAGGTAGTCTGGACATGAACGCATGGCAGGGCCTATTTTAAGGGAAAATGACTGCGGGGGCAATTCTGCGAACGAGGGGCAACGAGGGGCTGAGACCATCCCCTCCCCCGGCATTTCCGTTCTCCTTGTTAAATTTTAACCACTTTATATATACGTACATATACATATATATATATATATATATACATATTCCTAAGGAAGGAATAAATAAAGGCGAATTATGATGAAGATTTTTCCAGAGTGCTCTCTCATTAACTGATGCGTCTTTGGGAGGAAATCATGCGTGCAAAATACGGCTTTGGTCCAACATTTTCCAACACTGTCACACGAAGATTGCATCTCGCTTGTCTTGGATTTTATTCTTATTTTAGTGAAATTCGCGCCGGCTTTTGTGCATTTCGAGCCCCTTAACCCTATTCCCGGCAGGGGGGGGGGGCGGAATCCGCCCCCCCTCGGGTTTTTTGCTTGCCAATTCCAGGCTTTTTAACGCAGCTTCACGAAACTTGGTGACTTTTCCTAGCTATTCCTTCTACGCGCCGTGACAAAATTTCGAAATTCCATTTTGCTCAGGGGCGGAGCCAGGCAACGTTTTTGGGAGGCACCTCAGGTCATTTTTAGCCATGTTGAGGGTAAAAGGAAAATGTCTGCCAAAAACAGAGTTTTTAAGATAGAACTTAAAACTTTGTATGGATGTATAGCTAAATAGATGGGCAATGTGCACACGAAATTTTGTTTGTCCGAGGTCACTTTACAAGGTCAGGTCAAGGTCAAAAGTCAAAATTTGTTTTTTTCAAAATAATTTCGGCGCCGTTTTTTCAAATGCCAAACCCAGAATATATATGACGTAGAAAGATGCCCTCTACTTGTGTACCAAGTTTCAACTTGATATCAGGTCGGGTCACGGAGCTATGACCTAAAATGTCAGTGCACGTACCCTATATCGCAAAAGCCAAAAAATGATTTTTTTGGAATAGAGTGAATTTAATCGATTAAAGACGTTTACAGATAATATTGAATGCACACGACATCATTCCAGGTGACCCCAAGGTCACTGGAGGTCATTTAAGGTCAAAGGTCACAAGTTGATCTGAAGAACGTGTGACCATGACAGTTCCCCCTTTTTTAGGTCCCTGGCACCGCCTATGCTAACATTATACAAACATTGTAATGCGGTTTGTACTTCTTTAGCATAACATGACTAGCAGAAGCTAAAAAAGTGTTTTGGCCTCTTTTGTTCATTCCGTTATTAGAAAACTAATCCCCCTATTTTTGAAACCCTGTGAACGCCCATGAATTTTCTCAAAATTTCAAATTTGCATACCCATGGTAAAAGCCCTATTCATCATCTCTCGATTGATGCCAGTTTCATCGAAATCGGTTCATAAACAACGGAGTTATAAGAAGTCAAAAAGTACCCCCCATTTTGACATTTTTGCCCCCCTGTATCCACAAATTTCAAAATTTTGAAAATTTCTTTTTATAAAAATGTAGTTCACGTGACGGCAAATCGATTGCCGTTTGTTGTGAAGAAATCGGATAAGTAGTTCTCGAGATCTCAGGGGGGGGCCGAATCCGCCCCCCCCCCCCCTGCCGGGAATCGGCCATACCGTCTAGCCCTCCGGGAATAGGGTTAAAGTCAAAGAATACTATTCCATCTATCCCCAGCAAGACCTCATGCTCTATGAACTTGTGATCTCTGCGAGATTCAGTCAGGGAGAGGTGTGTCTGAAATGCCCCCAGATACGTTTTGTGTTCCAGTTTTTTTTTAACCAAGTGCACGATATGCATAAAAAGTACATCATAGAACTCCTTTTGACACACTGGATCAAAAGACACTTCACATGCTGTCTCAGGGCATAGGTCATTAGCTCTGTCGGCAGCAGTGTGGCTAGGTGGAATGATACTTCAACCCTCTTTGTGGCTTAGGGGTTCTGGCGACGATGTCATTCGACGACTTGTAGCAGGTACTGCTTTTGCGTTTCATCCTTCGTCATTACCCCACTGTACACTTGGATAAGAGCCACAGCTAGTTCGGCGACGTCGCTGACTAGCGCGATCCCGCGCAGGACTTCCTTGGCGTTCTTGAAGCCAGGTGCTGTTTCCCAATCAGCGGGATCGGCGGCAAGGAAGTCCATGTTGATGCCATAGGCCTTCAGGTTGCCCACCGACTTTGTCGTAATAAAGTCGACGGTGATCTTCCTGGCGCAAACGTCCCTTGCCGCGAGATCTATCTGCGCTCGCTTGGGCCGACTCTCCGATCCCTGTTGCTGGAGTGCCGCGTTCATCCTCCTCTTCATCTCACACGGCACGCCCTCGTCGAAGAACGACACACCAGCCAGTTTCTCGTTGAGGTACCATAATAGGTGATTGTTATAATAAAATATATGTCGTATCTAATGTCATAATAGATAATAGGTGATTGGCAAACTCCTTGGAGATCCCCTTCGAGATTTCAGCATTCAAATCAGGCTTTGCAGGACAGCCAGGTCGTGTACGGGAGCCTTGTCCGCAGATGAAGAGCAGAACCATGCACTGACGTACAAAACAACCATGAAAGAGACGAAGCGCTTGAGTGCTCCCAGTTCACTGGGAGTCACGGAGAACTGATGGCGAAGCAGGAAGATCTTGATCTCGTAGATTATGCGTTCCATCCATGCACAGTGGAGAGCAACTAGTTGGGGAGCTTAATTCCCCGAGGAGGCTCTTGACCAAAGAGGATGATAGACCTCAAAGAACTCACCATAATCATCGCTAGGCTGGATTTCGGCGAGCTTCTCATGGCAGAAGGCGACGACACGATCCTTGGAGGACAGAAACGTCTCGGCCACTGCTGGCTGCAGGTCTTCATGCATCATGGGTTCAAACTTGCTCCGAGCAATGGGCCTTCATCTCTTCTTGAAGTGCTTGAACAAGGAAATTCCCGGTCCCGAGGACGGACCGAAGCGCTTGGAGGAAAGTTCTGTCTCAGTTTGAAGACATGATGACGACAAGCGAAGTGAAGGAACTGTCGCCCAAACTTCTGTTAAAGAAACGTGTTTGCTCCCACAACTTGTCAAGTATTGCTGGAGTGGGTATCGAAGCTCATGCCGACGACTTTATCCGAAACCTCCCAGTCTTCCAGACAATGAGCGGCAAGGTCGGCTGACGCTGCTCCAGTCCCGCTTGCAAACTTCGGAACATCGAGGAGCTTGCAGGCACTTCTTGGACCGGTTACAATGGCAGGGAGTCGACCCACCTTTTCCTTTCTATCGTCAGGTAACAGTTTGCCGTCCCAGTGGACCACCAGGCTGGGTGGCAGGGACAAAGAATGCTAGATTTCGTCCGCAATGGCTTTTCTCTGCGATCTACGCGCCCGCCTGGTCGAGCTTCTGTGATCGCCAATTCAGAGGAGCTGTGGCCGAGGGCCGAGGCCGTCGCCGATAGGAAGTGGATTGCAGAACAATCATTGAGCTTGGTCCGATCGAGGGCTGCTGCCAGACCAGGAGTGACGATGTTCTGGGCTCTCTTACAGGGCCGCTTCGAAGGAGAAGGCATGGCGAAGGGCTGCGGGTCATCTTGATCTGTCAGCTCTGTGTTGTCGGTAGACGAGCATTCCAGTTGGACAGTTGTCTCCTGCTCGCTCTGCTGTTCAGTCTAACGGCGGGCCCTTTAAAGCTTCGGCCTACTGTTGTTGAAGAGCTCGCTCCTCCTTCTCAGAAAGAAACTTATCGAATACCACCATGACGCCTCGACGACCTGGCCCTCTTTCGGCCTGGAGAAGAAGAGAATCTTTCTCCCCTTGGTTTTGATGGTCTTGATGGTGCCGACAATGGCAACGTCACAAAGGTTTTTGAGGTTGTCTCTAAATTCATTCTTCTTGTGAATTTCCGGGGTGGACCTCCAGCATTTGCTTTTGATGACATCTTGGTACTGGTCAAGCTTCCTCTTGGGCTTCTTTATCACGCTCCGCGCCGGTGTAGTGAGAATAAGGGCTTTGTTCCACGCCCTCGTCACTTCGCGGACGATGTGTTTTGACCGCCCTCTGGGTGAGCGTATCCGCACGGTGGGACTGAAAACATTGCTGCAGCACTTCTCACCGCGAAGGCAGTTTGTTTCCTGGCACTGATTCGACCGGAGCACCGATCAACCAAAGCTCGGTTTTTTTCTCGTTGTCTAAGAATTTTAAGTAAAAAAAAAAAAAATTCCCGGTGTCTAAGAATGCACGGGGAATTGCGAGACCGGCACCGTGGGTTACCGTGGTATGGCCAGGTGTGGTACTTCAAAACTGTGATATATGTCAGTCTGCAAACGATGGCCAGGATATTGACGAGATGTTGCGGCAACTTCGATTCTACCCTAAATGGGGCAGCAGGTTGCCTGTCCGGGATAGTTTCTGTTGATCTAATCTATCCTCAAAATACAGTTTCTCATCAAATTTCGGCTAATATGTTTCGCAGCCCTAAGCAAAAGTGCAAAAGCTGTCCCAACACAAGGAGAACAAACTGCTGCATTTGCAGGTTATCGACCCCAAAATAAAAAAAGACTCAAATTGAAATATTTCCCTTAGCTCCGTTCAATGAGATATCGTCAACGCTCACCATGATTTGCAGTCTGGACTATGCCATGTTGGTGAAGCAGATGGAACATGCTCATGGAATGCATGAACCCATGCCCAAGGAGCAGCAAGAGTGGCGGTTTTGATAAATGACTGATTACTTTTCTGTTTCTCTCGCGTAAAACTAGGGTTTAGCCGCCTAGTTCAGTGAAATTCTACGAGTTAGGTACTGGGATCTTAGCAGGGCTTTCAGACCAGGGTGGCGACTACAGCACTGCTGGGCTGTTACCGCATTCATATAAATATTATCCCACCATGGCGAAACCGCCCTGACCACCAACTGACCCTTCAGTTTTCTTGCGTTTTAATATGTACGTATGTATGTAATACTTGTATCTAATACAAATATCTAATACATGGTCGCCTGCCTCATCATCTTTAACGTGCTTACAATGCAATGAAACGCCTTGGGCGCCCACGAGACAATCGTGGCATTGGGTGCCGGCGTACAAACTACCAAACACGGTCGCCAACGGTCATTGGGCACGTGTGCAACACGTATCATAAAGCGATGCTTCTTAGTGTGCTCCCAAATTAGTCAATGATTTAAAATATCCTTCGTAGATGAGATGCCGCTTCGCGAGAGACTCGTGCGCAGCAGTTTATGGAATGCTCTCCTGGTTCCGCCATACAGCGATGACCGCAGTGGTCGTTACTTTTACTTTACTTAAACTCTACCCCTGGCTGTTTTTTTTTTCTTTGCATGGGCAAGGGCTCTTGACTGGGGGGCAAAGTGCAGGACTGGGGGGGCATTTGCCCCCCCAGTTAACATGTTAAAATAGGCCCTGACGCATGGCGCTACGCGAACTTCGTCACCAATATGCGTGAGAAAATGCGCGTTTTTGCATAGCGACCACATATCGTAACATTATCATACCGGGATTTTTCAAGATGTTAGCTGGCAACATGCCTGAGGTGCAAATTTGAACCACACTTCGACGAAAATGAAGGATCATGACGGGAATTCGCCAACGTATTACGATAAATGTAGTGCGTGTTCTGCAGAACGAGGAGTCGGATTGTAGTTCACCCCACCTTTAAGCCCGTGTTGCTTGTTTCTCTGCCCCTTTGTTTTCGCCGTGGCGTAAGTAGGAAAATTTACACAAGCTTCAAACAGGAGCATGGATTTCTGTACATGATTGGGGGAGCCAAGCCGGCGTGCATGACAATCTACCCTCCCCAAATGTACATTTTTCAACGGAATTTAGCCCACTTTATTTTGCCAATGGATATTTACAAGTTTATGCTACTAGTTATCAAATAAAAAAATGCATTTGTTCTCATGTATATAGGTATATAAAGACATAATATGGATATATTTATATACGTACATATGTATATAGATAGATAGACAAACAGGCACGTAGCCAGGATTTTCCTCAGGGAGGGCCAAAGATCAAATTTTGTCATATGACACCGATGCATGACGACATTTTTAGGAAAAGGCATCAATTTTAAGTAACCTTCCTCGTATTTGGCGCATGGGAAACATAATGTTTGCTTTTGCAATGTATATATGGTCGCTATCCTGCGAAATCTCTATATATCTAGTGCAGACCGTTAGCCTCAGGGGGGGGGCTATAGCCCCCATGCCCCCCTTGGCTATGTCCTCTGTAGATAGATACATCGTTTTGGACTTTATGCTTTAGTTTCTGCCTATCTCTTCTCTACTGCAGCCGCTCTTTTCGTTATTATTATTCATTTCCCTTTAAAACTGGCAGAAAATATTGGGAGGGGGACCCTAACGAACATTGCAGGGACCCAAATCAACATTGGGTGGGCCAGGGCCCTCTCAATAAAATACAGATCGACACCCCTGACGTCAGGTACAATATCTCAGCCTGCTTCATCCTGACTCGCTTCCTCTTTATGCTTCTCAGTTCAAAGCTCCTGTCCTTTCCCATCTCGGGTTCACTGTCAAATAACCAACCTTCGCTCCGCTTTTTCCGCCGCCAGTGACGGGATGAATGATTGAGTGCGTGCGTTAACCGCGTAAACATCATGGTTTTTGACTCAGAGACTGTTGCCAAGACGTGTGTTTTATTCCTATGGACGTCCCTACCATGTACAATACAAATACAAATACAAATATGTTATTCAGAAAACAACCAACCTAGGTTGCCAACTGACAGCACGCCTCTGAAAAAAGCCTTATGCGAAGCCTCGCCGACGGTCAAATCATAGGCGGGTAAAGCTGTCGTTCTTTCCTCTCAAAAGATCAGGTTATCAGGACTGGTTATGTCGCCACAACCAACGCGCACTCACCGAAGCATTACCTGAGGAGGGATATTTTTGGTTGCGCAAATGTCACACCAACAGCAATGCTTGCGGGAGGAAAATAAGAAAGCAAAAACTAATTTCATTTGTTCCGTTTTTTGTTTGGAATCACCTTTCCTTGGAATAATGTAGACTGCATAACGGTCACCAGTCTCACATACTGCAGGGCAAATAATGTCATGATGCTGATAAAAATAACCATCTCCCTTGCTATTTGTCGCACTGGCAGCACAAAGATTCCTGCATGGATGCATACGTGACAATAAGACCAGATCAGTTGCCAGAAGTTACCATGTACAGTGGAATCTTCTTGATTATCGCAGCATTCAGTTTCGAACAATCCCGTCTGCACTCTGGTTGATCCTACATGAACCACTAAATGCAAAGGTAAGTATTTATTGGCACTGATTCTGTCAGTTTTATTCCTCAAAATTGGCAAAAATAAGCACACTTGTGGGATATAAGCATATGTTTGCGGTCAGACAGTTCGTTTCAGGGATTCTGATCATCTTACGTCATAATGTGAGTACGTGAAAAAAGATGTAGGGAGGTGTAAAATTCCAGCGGATGTGAGGGTAGCGGAAAGTTATGACCCTTCCCGTACAAGTGCTCCTCATAATGTTATTAAACTCGCCATTAATCGAAAATTGATGTAGGGGGAAGGGCAGCTATAGAGACACAACATTCTTTCCCTCTTCGGACGTCGTAGGCATGCCTTCGGAACCCAGATACGTATATCCAGAAGTCCGGTAACGATACATTTCATGCGCGAAGTGATGTGCGACAACTCTTTCCCTTCTTTTCTCTTCATCAGTTAACTATAAAATGAGATAATTAAATGTCATTAAAATATTATACCCATGCATATATTCATTTGAAAAAGAGTAAGATTCACCAAAATTCAAAATCGGAACAGAACAAAGCAAGTAGGGTTAACAGGTAATAACACATTTTGGACGTAATTTAAACTTGCCTTTCGCGAAGCTGTCAGAGTTGTGTCAAGGCTGTCAACAGTCGTCACGATAAGAAATGTTTTTCTAAAATGCGAAAAATTAATTCAAGTTCAGGTGTTCCTGCCATCATTTCGCCCTCTCCCTAGGTAGAATCCTGTCTCCGTCAAATAACCAGTCGACTAGGTCCCCTGTCGGAGAAAATCAGGAGAGGCGGACCTGGGGCGGGCAGTGTGCCACTCACCGCGCCTCTCAGCGTCGGCTCGTAACCAACTGGCCACCGCGACGGATTCCACCATCACTCTTCCCAAAGAGAAAAAGACGTTGGCATCTGACTGAGGCCAGTGTGCCGGCGACCGTCTATTAGGTGCCGGCAAGCTAAATGAGCCGCGGTTAATTCTCCGCCATCTGCCGACGAACGGCAGAGTTTTACTGTCCCAGTAAAAACTCCGCGTTCTATAGAGGGTCGATACGTCGCGTATCCGTGGGATCGAAGGGATACAGGGCATGGAGCATGTAAACGGAAGCGTTAAAGACAAAGGAGGGGCATTCGGCCACTGGGATGCGACCCAATGCCCCGCGACAGATATGTGAAATGCCACCAGACTTGGAAGGGACAGGCGTCTTTTTAGACATCTGCAGTTAATGACCGAAGCTGACCGAGCAATAGCTCAAATTTCTCAGATACTATATGTAGTCATAAATACGTTAGACCTCTGCGGTTAGAAAACCATGGAGCCTCTGCTGTATATTTTGGTACCAAAACGGCAGAAGACGTGATGAATTACATTATCGCTTGTGAGAACTGAGTCATGTATCTTTCTAAAACATCTTGCTTACTGGGAACGCCAAATCATGGCCTTCTGGGTTGCAACATTCGTCTACATTAAATAACACATACATCAACAAAGTTTAGATTTTCACGCATCACTTCACATGCCATACATTTTGTGAGTGCAGAACCATGCATGCATGCATGCCATGCAGGCCTGCATAATTCAGAGGAACGAATAATCTTTTGTTATGCTCTTTGATGGATTTGCAGAGCTTGAGCGACGCAAATCTTAAACCTCGCTCATATGCGTTTTTAACCACCTTATCTCGATACCGGTTTGGCTCAGTCACATGCTCAGATCTGTAAGCATCGACCATGTCTTCTTCGTCACGCCTCGGCCGCCGGTAACCTTGCCAAGGCTGCAGCCCGTAAAGTGTAAATCACCTCCGATGACGCCCATTGAGGCATCCGCCTCAGTGGAGACGACCTCCGGCGCGAACCCGTCGCATCCGTTCACGGGCGATTGCGGCGGCGGTGGGCGGCGGCGGTGACCCCGCGCGCTGACCCGCCACAATTGCCGTCTCGGACGACGGGCCAGCTGAGCGCGGCTGGCAGGTGCGCCGCCGCTGCCGACCGGCAACGAATGGGCGCCGCCGAACCCCACCGAAATGGCGCCACACAAGCCGCAGGACGTCACGGAGGCCGGCCCGAGTCGGCGGGGTTTATTTATGTAGCGGCTCATGACGCATGGCGAGGATGCAAAGTCTGGCATGTTTAGCTCGGCACCACCTGGCGTGTTCTTGTACCCGCGACCGCCTGGGGGTGTCAAAAAGGGCACCCCTTGCTATCTCAGGATCTAACCGTCAGATATGAAGTGGTCTATCACCAATCGATAGCCCTGAGCCTTGCGATTCAGAAGATACTACGTCAGGCCTGGTCAAGTCACTGATGACGTTACAGGTCACCAGGGGCGCAGCCAGGATTTCTTATGGGGGGGGGGGGCTCAGAGTGAACTGAAATCGCACGAAAACCGCCTGCCGAGAAGATGATGTGCAATGGTTTTTACCCGAAACAATGAGAAGAGTCGGGGCCCCCCTTGGCTGCGCCTGTGCAGGTCACGTAAACGCATAACACGACTTCGGAAAAATGACATCAGTTTGTACACCACATCATCGGCAATAGTGGTCTTAGAGCCCTGAGCTGGGTATCAAACGAAAGGTTACAATATTCTGCATCAGAGGCGTCAAAATGTTAAGGAATATCGAGTTGACCTAGGTCAGGTGAAATATTGGTCTTTCTTTACATGTCAAAGATCGATACCTTCTCGCAGCCGTTTTGATCCACGCAATTAAAAGCACAGAAGCGAAACCTTCTGATGACCAGCTTCGCATTACGTGACCTTCATCCAGTCAAGGTCAGTCTGGGTCAGACCAGATAAGGTTGCATTACTCTTCCTGCCAAAGAGCAATAATTACTCGCTGGAATTCTTAATTGTGTGAAGCACAGAACTAAAATGCGCGTAGTAATAGTCAAATCTGCGCTATCTGCTTTTTATCGGGTCGAGGTCAAGCCAAGTCAGGACAGATAATCATTTTTCTTTTTTTTCTTTCTCTGACAAGGAACAATAATTACTCTCTGTTGCTACTAAACGATCCTCGGTGGCTTCTTTTTTGTTTTCTACTGAACGGCCTTCATTTGTTCTAGTCGAATGTTGCATTTCACTTCGTTTTGACATCCACCAATGGCGTGACCTGACATGACCTGACGTTACCTTTGGTGAACCTTGCTAAGAGGCAAATATAGATTTGTTTGTTTGGCTTGAACGATGGAGAATGTCAGCGGCATCCACTTCTATCACCCACAGTGCAGATCAGTCCAACTGTCATCAAGCATGTGACCTAGCATGACCTCTAATGTTGACGTATGACGTTCGTATATCCTTTTGAGGAGCGTATCTTATGTAAATCCAAATAATTTACGCATTTTACTCGCGAATATTATCCAGAAAAGATGCATATTTGCGCCACCGCCAGAAAAGACGAAAAAATGCATGCAAGAGTGCATTTATGACGTGATATCTCCACTACCTGACTTAGCATGGAAATGGTTTTGACGTCAAAATATGTGAAATGGACTGGTGAACAGACACTAAAAATTTGGCTGGGCTAACCCTAACGGTTCAGAAGTTTTGCAAGAAAAAAAATGAGGGGTTGCCCTATATGACACCTCCCTAAGCGGTGCCGGGTTAAATGCTGATTGAATGAGTAAGCGCTTAGTGGCGAGCCAATTCAGGGTACGTTTGTGGTGAAAATAACCTCGATTTATGCGAAAGTTTGCAAGACTGGCAAAGCAAAGTCCGAAAAGGCGCATGGAGTTATTACGACTGACACAACGTCGAAGACAGCAAATTATTCTTGTGACAACACGTTACAAGGGTCATTTGAAGGAGTTTAACTCATGCGAGACAAAATATTCCACTGTAAATACTTGGTAGCAGGCTTGGTTCGCGAAGTGTTAAACCAACGGTAATTCAACATGAATGCCACGCAGCTTTGTTTTACAAACCACGAGGTCCTGGAATGTTCCAATCGATGTCAGGCTACTTCGGTAACACTTGTCATGCCATCCGGGGCCCAGCCAGGATTTCCTTGGTGGGGGGAAGGGACGAAGCTCAATGTGCATTGAAATCATACGAAAACTGCCTGCTGGAAAAACGATGTGCTATAGTTTTCACACAAAAATGCGGGCCTAAGGGGGGGGGCGGGCCCCATTTGGCTGCGCCGGTACATGCCATAAGGTAAACGAATAAATCAGTGAATGAAGACGCTATGCCTTATAACTGCGCATTGTTAAGCAATTTAAGTTCAGTTTCCTTTTCCAACACGAAACGTCTTTCATTTTCCTCGCAATTTCCGAACACTCCAACACAAATCCCGAAGCAATGGAAAACGGCGCTATTTTAGTTTTCAATGGCATCATCGCCATGTTGTTCATTAACGTAAAGTCCCTGTAATGAGAGGCTGTCATTTGCGAAGCACAACTTTTAAGTCGGAGTTTGGCTGTGATTGACCTGACCGTGACCTCGTGCTGTGCTCGATGCGGTCGTCCGCATAAGACTGGACAAACGAAGCCGCAAAACGACATCAAGGGCGCGCCCACATTTCTTTTATTGGTCCACACAGACCACTTTCCGCGAATGGGTGCGAACCGGACGTTAATAATCAGTCCTCATTCACGCGTAGTTAAATGACGAAAAAAGAAAGCAAAGAAACTGCGGCCATTCCCATTAAGACCATGGGCGCCGAATGACCCTGAGGTCGGTGCGCCCCTAAGCCCCAATAACCAACCAACCAACCCATAAAGACCAGAATAAAGAAAACCAGCAAAACAAAAGTAAACGTAAAAAAAGAAAAAAAACGCTGCGGAGAGAAGAAACGCTCGAATTATTAAAACAAATTAAAGTAATGTTTTCTATACTGTGAATTAACCGACAAAGAATGTGACAGATGACCGACCGTTTACCCCGACAGCCCTCCCCAGCCATCAATCGACCGACATAGCTCGACACAACACAAACGACGGTGCGTTACTCCGATACCATTTCGCGGGCGCGCCGAACACCCGGCGTCTGTCCGTTCTCGTCAGTCCGCTGGTCGTCAGTCGCTGGTCGATCATCGGGCGAATTTGCGACCGGTTCCCGCCGTCGACGCCAGGGAAAGCCCGCGCACTGCGGCTGGGCGGCTTTCGGAGCGGACGGCGGCGCCGGAGGGAAACCCGGCCGGCCGGGCTGGAACGGGGCGCCCCGGCGAGGGAGGAGCGCGTTAAAACGAGAGCGACTCCCGGACGGCTCAGTCGGGCTGCGGTGGGCGGAGGGTGAGGGTCGCACGACCCCTATGGCCGGACCAGGAGCCGTGCACTCGTAGCGTGACGTCCTGGCTGACAGTCCATTGACGGGTCGTCTGGGACTGCTGTGAACTCGTCAGGGTCAAGACCTTTGTCAGATTGCTTCGAACATGGTTCACAGGTAAGGGGTCGCTCCGGGTTCGTGTGCTGTGTGCTTTTTGCCGAACAATGGTCAAGGTGTCTTGAAGACAAATGTGCCCTAACCGCATTCGACCAGAAGGACTGTGTGCGTGAAGTTCTCTAACAACGCTTTTGTGGATGCTGCTAGCGGAGGCCATGGGCATGGTTTGGGATGTCAGCCGACTTGACATGGAGCATAATCTCCACCACAATGTTTCATAGACATCGCCACGATATATAGGTCTATTTTACCTATGACGTCGTCAGTAGTGCTTCTACTACGATAGTAGTTTCTCTACTTCTACTACGATTTGTCCCACCAAGGAACGATGTCGCTTCCTCTTTTCGCCGACCGGACATCCCTATGATGACCATGTTTTTTTTACCAAAACCTGAAACATTTTTCTGACTTAAGAGGTCACACCTAGCACCGCATTTTCATTTCAAGAATGCACTCTCTGTCTACGGGGTTAGGCTTGAAAACTAGTGTTTGGCAAAAGGACGTGGAAAAATACGTGTAGAAGCGTTCGCGACATTTAATTTTGAGCCAGACCATTTGCAAGCCTGTCGGGTGCTACAGTTCGTATTTCCCCAAGAAAGCTCAACTCATCTCGTCTTTACATGATTAATATATGTAGCAAAACAATCTCCTCTCCTCATTCGGCGCCGGACCAGCACCGGTATTCTGTTTCCGCGCAGTGGAATCTCCACAGACACCAGAAATTCCTCCCATTACAACCCCATGTTCCCAAGATGTCGCAAGGTCGTTTGGGGCTGGAACACCGGACCCGGCCAGTCACCCTGTCACGCGTTCCGCTTCTCCACGTTCAGCCAAGTGTACGTCAACTATCCACGCTTCAAAGGGTCCGACTATTTGCTCCTACTTAGCCCTGGACTCAAACCGCAATTTTAGAGCTTTACACTGGTTTTAGTCTGCCTTGTGGAGTGTGACTTGCACTCATGGCGTGCACTTAAGGGGCGTCTAAATTCACGATGGTATGTCCAAGTTGTTTCCATTTTTCCTCGCCGATTTCCCGTACTGCATTTCTGCTTCAGGACAGGTTTTCGGGGACAGACGGCTAAACCTTCCGATGCAGTTTTTTACCTTCCTTTGAAGATTACTCAAGTAAGCCGATTAAACAGCTGAAGGCGAAAAATCGCGTGGGTGGCGGTAAGCGATGACATGATGGCACAAAGTAAACAGTGGGCCTTATAGTCGAAGACTTCTTTCTTTTTGGTAAAACTCTTTATTCAGTCGTTACTTGAACCATAACGTTCGCTTCCGATAACGCCTACAACCGTATTATTTTCCCTAATGCCGTGGGATGGAATGTAAATTGTTGACCGTTAACATCAGTATCGAAACGTTAATGAACAGAACATTTTTTGCTGCTGAGCAACGTGCAAAAATGTCTTTCTACAGAAAACTTGGAAGGAAACCCCATGTACACCACAAATATCTACCGCCATCAATGAATCCGCCTCATGCCGAAACAAAACATCTATGAAAAAAACATAGCAAAATAAAACTCAGCTTTCTCGTTGCTTGATAGCAACCTGACAAGTGAACTTTAGCGCACCGGCTTTTGCGCGAAGATTTCCCTCGGCCGGTCGCTGATCGGTCGACGGATGACACAAGGCGGTGTAACGGGTAGATTTCACCGGCGGCTGGTCCGACGGCGACAGACCATCTTCCGACGAGCTGACGCCCCTGAAACAGGCCGGCCTGCCCGTGTCCTGATGAACTGACGCTTCTGAAACAGGCCGGCCAGTCATCCATAACCTGCCTGTCTCCTGGTGCATTAACGCCTTTAAAACAGGCCAACCTGTCACTTCTCAGCCTAGTGAAAACCGTTTTGTTCACCTCATTCTGTTTCCCGTGGATTTTGTGGATCTGAGCCTTGTACGCATCGATGTCTTTGCGTTGACATCTGATAAAAATGAATGGCTGAAAAACCTGATTATCGACTGTGATATCCCACGTTCTCTTGTAACAGAACGTCATCGTCGCTGCCTTATTTAACGGTCTGTTTAAATCTAAGCAGACAGCCTCTGTTGCTTCAGGCTGATCGTTTTCACGCCTGTCAAGTACGTGGCTGAACATGGTTGAGACCGTGACCTTCGTTGAGTTCATTCAGTCGTCCAGTCGGAATGGTGCTGCGCAGATGGAGGCCGAACAGACGCCGCTTGAACAGCTGTACCGAGAAGCGGTCACTTCGGTAACACACGCGTATGCTTATTGCTGTGCCTCTGAGCTTTCTGAGAGACAATCAAATGGACAGGGCATCGATTGCTGCGTATTTTTAATCTGGGCGTTTCTCATGGCACGAAATTTGACGGGGCGCCTGTAAAGCGTCGTAGTTAAAATGCGACGAAATGTTGTCTAATGCACAATACGGAGCATTGAACCGTGACTCTCTTCGCTCATCATACGTTTCAAGGACGGCCGAAAGACTAACTAGTTTGCTGAGACCTCCGCAGGTGATATGAACGAGCGTGATGATGCGTCTGGATATCGATAAAGCTATCTGCGATGTCAGATAGCAAAAAATCACCAAGGATTATCTATTGACGTGATTTGACAGGGTCACAGTTAAATTATATTTTTTTTCGTGAAAACAGACTTTGCCCATTAACGCTGAAGAAGGCTGATAATAAATGAAATCACTATCACGCATGAGACAGTTATGAGTCGGCAAAAGGCAAGAGTCGTGATATCCTTACACCCTCCACTCTGCGTAAGGACAAATATTCCAAGCGAGAGGGGATAAACAGTTTCACTAGTTGTCCATCTCATCTGCGACTAGGAGGACTGAGAACAACTTCATCGCCCACGCTCCGCGGGCGACCGCAAATCGATCCCGCTTCTCCAAACTGGGCCGCACAATCGGTAAATTTCGTGACGCGGGCGCGCCAAATCCGCCGAGAGCCGTTCCCGCGAAAACGTCACCTCAGCAGGACTCCGCCCAAGGAGGCAGCACGGCCGCCGGCCGACTGACCCACAGGCACAGAATAGCCCCGGCTCAGCGATATAAGGATAGGCTGATGGTGCGTGGGGGCGGCAAAATAGCAGCTACGGTTTCTCGGGAGACGTTATGATCTGAAAAAAAACGGACATAGTGAAATACAAAACAGCTAATTTCGAACTAATCTAAGATTGACCACTCGGCAGTCAGATTCATGATCACGGTCATCATGAACGCCTTCACATCCTTTCAAAGTACAAAGTTATCTAGGTAATGGAATTTCGTTTAAAAGGCATGGGGGTAAGAAAAACGTTTTCTTCTTCAACCTTTGCGGACTTGGTTATCATTCACATGACTCTCCCATGAAAAGTAGCATTACACAAATACAACAGACCTGAAACGTGAATAATTCTCTGTTCCTCTCCACATGTCCTGCCGTCCCGCTGCGGAGCTGTCAGCTCTCCTCCGTGCATCGCGGCAATCTCAGACGCCCTCACTGTCAGCTCGACGGCAGACAGCGTCTCTTCCATCATCTCGTTCGTCTCGGTCGACTTTCTCGTCAGCATCGACAGTCCCGGTGTGTCCCTGCCATCTCGATGGTCTCAGTGGTCTCCACGTCAGCTCCGCAGTCTCAGTAGTCTCCCCGTCTGGTCTCCCGTCAGCTCCACAGACTCAGTGGTCTCCCCGTCAGCTCCAGACTCTCAGCGGTCTCCCGTCGTCCCGGCAGTCTCAGCAGTCTGTCGCCGTCAGGCCGACGGATGATGGCGTCACGGCCGGTCGGCGGCGCCGGGCGCGACCGACGCCGGGTGACCGGGGAAAGCCGGCCCGTGTCGTTAGCGGGGCTCCGGCGCCGGCCGGCTGCTCCCCGGTGCAGCTGGCGCGCCCCGGCGGACCGCCCGGACCGACCGCCGCCGGCGACGGCGACACAGTCGGCCGTGCGAGGCTCGCCGGCGGCGCCCGAGTCCTGTCAGGTAGCCCGTAAATCAGATCAAAGGATGCCCGCGACCAGAATACCAGTCGTGTTTTTTTTCTTTGATTTGTTTGTTTAAAGCTGGCCCGTTTGTTTGTTTAAAGACCATTTTATGAGTGGGCTGTGTTGCAGATGCGCGGGGTCTTTTTCAGCATTCTGTGGCGTGCTTCAACGCATGCTACAGTCGTAACCAGGACCCTGTTTTGCGACGCCAATTCTCAGGTTTCCGTAGCTAACACGACACGTCGGAGCCTTTCCAGAACCCACGCCTGAGGTCAGCGACGGAACATCTAAGCTCAATCGAGGCTGTGTGGCCGCATGGACGGCGCCGCAGTTTAAATCGTATGCAAATGTGCATTACCGTGGCTCGTGGTCCGTCCTTCCCACGGCCTTGCCGGTAACCGGACACGTGAGCAGGCGCGCACCGGCGGTACCCGTCCTCAGTGCCTCAGCAGACCCGTCTCACCAGGGACGGAACGACGCCACTGCCGATCCGTGCAGAGCACGTGCTTCGTGCTAATGGGCTTTGACCACCGACGGTGATGCAAAGCAGGGAGGGACAAGCGTTTAACACCTTGCAGTTTTGGTCGTGACGCGCGGTTTATTCGACCACCTTACACGGTAGCCGTTTCTCATAATCAAATGCGTGTCAGCGGTCGACTTAACAATCGGGCTATTAATGGCTGAAATGACATAGCTGTGGCACTTTAACTGAAGGTTACGAGCACGGTTTAGCTAATCAGCCTGTCTGCTTCCACAGTGTTTGCTACTTGAAAGTATCGCGTAAGCGAAGGTGCATGAAATCTGCAATTTTAACCAACTCTGCGCTCACTTAATCTTACGTGATTTTGACATCAAAGTAATGCTGAGAGCTTACCAGAGCACGGCAGTTCTCCGTTTAATAACATGGTCTGTGAGGCCGTAGGTATGTCGGTTTCCATACCCTTATTCGATCCATCGAATCGGATTTTAAGCAGGCATGATATTTTGTTCCTTTCTTTCTGTTCTATTCTTTTTTAAACTCAGAAAGCGCAGGCTTGCACCAAAAACAAGCCTGCTGCTTGTACCGAACAGAACGCATGCAAGCTGTCCACTGCAAAGTCCTACGGCACGAACGTATGCCCCTCATGACAATGAAGGCTTTATCCACTGACATGCCGCCAATATCTGCCTCAGACTAGTTGACTCGCCCGAACCAAAGAAGTGCAAGACCTTGATTAGGGAGCGCCACTTTGCTTCCACGCTTACGCATACGCATGGCTTTGATCGTTCTGACTGCACAAAAACTCACCCAGAGCAGGACTTTTCCGCACCTCTCCTCTCCCCTGAAGATAAAAACCGTGTACGGGATCAGCTGATCGCTCCTTCCGTAATGACACTGCCAACTGGTTTTCCCACGTGATGCGTTCACCAGCGAGACACATGAGATTGTTGTTGAGCAGGCACACAGTCGTAGGCAGGCATTAGTAGCTCTCGCCTAGGTGGGCGCGTCTGCCCCATGCGCGTTTGATACCATAGATAAGGGTGTACCGCAGCCCGAAGGGTAGGCATGGCAGCTGCCTCACCAACTCTGGATCCTTTTTAACGTTAGTCATGTTGCGTTTCATGGAGAGAAACAGCCTTAAAGTAGTTCTTGTTATAGCCAAAATTTTGATAACAAAAATGAAAACTCCTATGGTACGTCGCTGTCATGCGCACAGATGTTTTGTCTTGCGCTGTCGTCCCCAGGCCAAACGATATGCAAGTGCGTGTGCATGCTATTTAGGTGCGGATATTTACGTCGCGTTTCGCGAGAAGCAATAATGTTTACTCAGTAAAATGTTCCAGCCAATCCTGTTGTCGCTCGTCGAACATTTCAGCTGGGGACTGATGGAATACATGCATAGGACCTTTGTTGAAATGTCACAAAAAATAGGGCCAAGCATGCTTTGCATGCATGTCTTATTTGCATTTTGATGTAAATACAGCCACATCGCCTTTTGTACAAAGAGTATCAGAGAGTATCGTCGAAGATACTCTCAACCCCCAAACAGACATGTGTCGGGACATCGATCCTGAACCATGAAAAGCTTTGAGAGCGGCGATATTGGCGATTTCATAAAGCTTTAGTTTCTCCAGAGCCTCAGCAGCCTTACTTTCGGTTTCACTCGTCGGGATTACCTTCAAATGGTCTCGGAACGCGTCCGGAACGGCGTCCGAGCGCCAGAAGCCGACGGCACGGGTCCGATCAGAGCGGGCGGCGGTCCTCGCCGTCACGGACCGCCGCTCCGGTCGCGTTCGGTCGCGTCAGGCCGCACTTATCCGCGGTGTCGCCGCGTCCGCGACCATTTGTTCGGCGCCGCATCGCGGCCGCCGATCGATTTGCTGTCGGCCGGGCGCCGGCCGGCGATCGGGCCGCGCGCGGCGATAATGACGCGCCCGTCCGCGGCCGGACGTCCACTTTCACGGCTCGTCCGTCTCGTGTTGCAGGCTGGCGCCGGTGACGGCGGCGCTGCTGGCGCTGGCGGCCGCCGCCGCCGGCGGCCCGTTCCGCGGCTACTTCACGCTGCTGCGGCCCGGCCGGCCGGCCATCTCGCACAGCTTCCTGCCGCCGCCGCCGGGGGCGCCGCAGCTGTACACGCGGCGCCGCGACTCGCCCATCTACTTCATCAGCGTGACGTCGCCGACGCATGTCAAGCCGCCGGGTAGGTACCGGCCATGGCTGGATACCTCCAAAAATTACTGAGGATGGGCGATCTGCACAGGATCTAAGAACGTTTTCTCCCCAGCTCATGCCAGAGGCCTCATGACGAAATATCTGCAGAGATGAGTGTCTGGACCCTCCCCCCAGGATCCCCAGGCTCGGTGCCGACGCGGGTCCGCCGCCGTGGAGGTCGCGATCTCTCCGGACGGCCCCCCGCCGGGCCGGTTAAAATGCGTGAACTGCAGCACGCCCGCCCGACGTTAGGGGCCGTCACGGCGTCGGCGTTCAGTGGCGGCGTGACATCACTCGGATGGACGCGCCTCCGACGCCTGGTCTGCGTTTAGCACTCACGCGGCAGACACCACGCTCCGATTGGCGTCGTTTATTGGGCCTGTAAAGCGTGAAATCACCTCCTTCGCGAAACGCCGCCGTAAAAATGTTCGTCTGTCGTGAGCCGTGCTCAAAGAGGACTCTCTGATAAACGGCCGGCCGTGACCGGGACGGGCGGCGGCGTCCGGCGGACGGGCCGCCGCGCGCGCGACCTCCGGCCAGCCCCTGCGGTCGCCTTATTACTGCCAGGTACCCAGCGTGACGCCAAGGCCGGCGCGTCGCCGCCCGTGACGCGCCGTGACGAGACGCTTCGTCTTAACCCGCCCGGTGGGCCGCAACACGACCGGGCTCAGTGACCAGGACAGGACGGGCGGCTGGCGGAGTCATGGGCAGACAACACGCAGACAGTGGAGTTACCAGACAGGCGGCACGGAAAGACAGCAGAATCACACGCAGACGACATGGGCAGACAGTAAAATCACGGACTGAGACACTCAGAAGGTTAGCAGAATGGGTTTGAACCATTTCGCCATTGTAGCCATAAAATCTTCACGGGGAGGAAGCGAATTTTCCTGAGGCGTCCCGCTCTTTTTTTGCTTTTAATGGGGATCCTTGTGCGAGGTTTACGACGTAATTTCTAACACCTTTTTCGGTTTGGCAAAGCAGTAGGTGCTATTTGTGTCCCTCGTCGTAAATGCTGGATTTTTTTTAAACGAAGGGTCATCTGCATTCTACCGTTCGGCGGTTTCCATTGACGGTATCTAAACTAAATTAGATTTACCACTGAGCTATTGAAACAGTAGCCCAGCAGCAAAATAGTCACCAGCTACGCATTCCTGGATGAATTCGTTGGTAGCAACACGAGGTCGAAACAAAAAAAGGCTAGCAATGGCACACCTTTTCTCACGGCTTTCCTGTCAGTCCATCAGTCCATTGCCAGAACAAAACGATTCACGTTTCCGCATCCTGTGCGTCCCTTTGCCAGGTGATCGCTTTGGCCGCGTCGCCCGATCTGGGTACATCTTCTTGAATAGGACAGTCATCCACATGGCACAGACGCAGCCAAGGGGGAGGGGGGCCAGGGAGCAGGGGGCCAGGGAGCCCGGGTGCCCCCTTAGGCCTGCATTTTTTGTGAAAACCATTGCACCGCGTCTTCCCGGCAGGCGGTTTTCGTGCGATTTCAGTTCATTCTGAGTTCCCCCCCCCCTTCAGAAAATCCTGACTGCGCCCCTGCCACATGGTGTCGGTACATGTGCATTGCTGTACGCGTCGATCCTACAGTTACGTGCGGTAATTCGGGAAGGTTACGGCCAAGACATGGGTGCGGCTGCTGCTGTTCCGTGAAGCGGGCGTCACCCACTCCGACAGGACGCCAGACTGTTTCCAGCAACAATCAGGAGGCACCTTATGGCGCCATTGACGGACCTTGGCTGGAATTGCCGAGGGCACGCCCGCTGATGAGATTAAGTTTAGGCGGCAGTTATGACTCCTGGAGGGGAAAATTGTCGGGTAGCTTAAAATTACTTTGTTCCTCCACCGATGCCCTGCTTTGGTCGTTTTCCAGCCTCGACCGAGTAAAAATGTGCATCCGGTGGTATTCCATTGTTGACGTGGTCAGCCGACCATGACGTCTATGTCGAGGCATAAGAGAGGTGTTAGCCTAGACTGCGTAGCCTTTGTCACGGAAACGCGTACTTGATCCATGCCGACATTGTAAACATAGCCTTCACTAGCGCCAAAGTTAAAGAAACTGCATGGTCAAGCACGACCATACATGAAACACCTTTTCAGTTCAGCTTCAGTTTGCGTCACGGTGATCACTAGATTTTCACGGGCACCTTCTGTCCGGGAATGTCATCCAATGTGAAAATAATCGGCTATCTGTTAATGCAGAACAAGTACGAACTTCTTTAAATTCGTTTATTTATTAAAAAATTCGTTTAGCTAGAAGAGTTGGTTCCGATTGACCAGTTAGCATACACCAGATGACAGTTGTTCTGTTTCGTGTAACTGTCAACTCGTCAGGTTAGTGGGCTTAAGAAGGCCTTGTATGAATGCGTCTATACATCAGGACATTCTCGGCATATTCATGTTAATAGCAGAGTAGTTTACAACGCTCGTTCTGCTCTCGCTCTCTCGCTCTCGCAAAACGCTCTCCAGATCCTGCCTGTTTTTGATGGGTCTTCTGTTCTCTGATTACAGGAGTTGGCTTCATCCCGAACCCCCCAGTTGACAACCCGTTCTTCACCGTGAACTTCCCCTCCAACGGCCGGCCAGCCGGCATCTTTTCCCTGAGCCAGCTGGCCAGTAACGCTCGGCCGCACAGCACCACGTCGTGGGTAAACGTCAGAAATCAGTACCACGCCTCGCCGGTAGATGTCAGCGCTGCCGGCAGAGTTCCGGCATCCACGACATTGCTACGGATCCCAGGCAGCAGGACACCCCAGGCGGACTTCCGCCGAAGCAAACTCGACCACTCGCTCTGGTCCAGGTGAATGGACCATACAGCGAAGGGGTCAAAACCACCCGGTCGGCTCATGCCTTTCGCACACACCACCCTGTCGCAACTTCACACGCGCCACCATGTGCTTCAGGCAACAAAACCCCTTGCTGCGGGCTCTGGACACGAGTGCTTAAAACACAAGACGTACTCATGCAGCAATAGTTTCAGCCACTTTCGGAAAAAACAGACAGATACACCGCGTACAGTTCGCTGAGTGAGTCTTTCGAGAGGGGTCTGTGCAGGCAGATTAACACCATACGACCAGCAAGGTAGCTGCGAGTGGTGAACGCTGTGCAGACCACTACGGTCTCAATGTTGTACTGAGGACTGCGTAGTTATAGCGCACTGTTCTAATCTGCATTTTGTACTGTTTTTTATGGACTGCATCATTCGTGTTTTCTCATCCTATGATTTTCCATCCTAACGTTGACTGAATGGAAAATATATATTATCTGCCAATGCGTTTGTCTAAAAATGTGACCACACGTGGGGAACTTATCAGTACGAGTGACCTTCCGCAGATTTCTTTGTGATTGAAACCATTCCTAAGTGCACAAAAAAATTCGAAAACGCACATCGTGACGTTAGCCGGGAAAGACGTCCATTGTTTCCTTTTTTATTCTTCATGACAAATGAGCTTCATCGTTCAAATACTCTCAACGTTTTTAGACAAGCGTACAAAGACAATCACAACGCGAATAGCGACAACCACATCTATCTCTGCTTGACGGTTACACACCGATCACCTAAGCTACCGACAACATAGGCTGCTGCAGCGAAAAATGAGCCCAGGGCTCCGGCACCATTCGGACCACATCTCAGCCCGCAAAGGACGGCATTCATGAAAGCCTGGCTGGCGCGTGACGCGTGGACGGAACGACTTGCAGTGACTAGACACGGTGAACGGCGACTAGATTTGGGACTAGACCCGGTCTCGTTAAACGCCGTGCGTTCCATACGCACAGAGTGCAGTGACGGTGGCCCCCGGCCGGAGATTCTCGCCTTATGCTTTGTTCCCACTGGAACCGCGCTGGCAGTGGCACCCCGTTGTACTGACTCGCTGGCTAATTCAGCTCCCTTCCCCGCCTACTCCGGTCCTTCCACATCCCCGGTCTGAACACAACGCCCCACAGGGAGGGACCGGGGACGAGGCCAACGGTGAGCCAGCAACCCCGCGCCGCACCCGACTGAGGGCGCCCTGACGCCGCTTCACGCCCTGTGTGTCCATCTCGCGGATGGATGACAGGCGAGGGGCGTCGGTAGGGTACAGGCCAACGGTTACCCACTGGGTTACACAACACCCGCCCGCCCGGCAGGCACGGCCGGGACCAGCACGCCCCGACATCTGGTCCCATGTACAACTGGCGACACGACCCAGGCCGAGACGTGCGCCCACTGTGGCCCCTTTGAACGACAGTTGGCGGCGCTACGCGTTTCCGACACAACCCCCGTCCCCCCAAAAGAGCGGCGCACTCAGTACACGCTTCGAAACGAGAGTCGCGTCGCCCGCGGGCTCAGCACACGGCATCGGCAATCGCACATCTAGCAGACACAGTTATGAGATGGGCCACTGCACACGACGCACACCTGAAGTTGATCCCTTTACGGAAAATGCTGATGAGACTTACACTGGTCCGATGCACTCTTAGTTCTTCAGCTGGTCAGCAAATGGCGTTAATTCCTGCCGGAGCCACCACCACAACGGCATCCGACCATCCGCATCTTATCCAGCAGGTTTTCCAGCTGTTTGACTTTCTTCTGATTGAGCTGGTTGGACGCAGTAAGCTCTTCGATCTTTTGATCCTTGACTGAAAACGCCTCCTTTATTCTGAGGACGGAAAGGACCACCAATGAAAAACCCATACACTTTCGAGACCTCACAACCGCCAGCCATTGAAAAAGGCCTCAAGCACATCGGATTCCAGTGCTGCCTGAGAGGGCCATTAGCCTACCCGTTTCCATGACGCGGCGGGGAAGGGGAAGGGAGAGGGGAAATAAGATTAGGCAACTGGTTTCGACTTGGATGACTGCAACGCGGCCCAAGTTTACCCCTGATGAGACATGCCGCAGCTCTGCACTGAGCCTTAACCCTCCAAAGAGCTGTATTCCAACGGTACTCAGCCAGCTAGTCAAACACACTACGTACAGGATGAAGAAGCATTCCAGCAATGAATAACTCATGGGCTTAGTCTGTCAGGAGACAACAGCGACAAAAACACGCTGGTGCTGACATTAATCACTGCGACAATTTACTGCAACAACATACATCTCAGAACTTCATAAGAACAGGTGGGGCAAAGTTAGCTAAATGACTGCAGGACAGGCTGCACACAAATCAGCATAACACACCTTGCAGACACAAACGACGGCAACAACTGTGCAGTGTACAGCCCTAGAACGTCGAGCTGTGTGTACACCACACCGTCGACACAACCACACAAAGGGGAGGCAGACTGCAGTTCCTAGCCATGGAGCTGCCCGTCCACCCAGTCCACACAACCACACCGCGTGCGGGCCACTGACTGTTTGTGCAGCTCCTGCAGGTCGAGCTCGCGCTGCTGGCGGCACCGCTCCAGCTGTCGCTGCTGCTCGGCCAGCTCGGCCTGGTGCCGGTGATCGGCCTCGGCCAGCCGTTGCTGCCACTTGTCGGCGGCGCGCCGCAGCTCGGCCACCTGGCTGTGGAACTCGGCCTCGATCACCTCGCCGAGCTGCTGCTGCTCCTGCTGCAGCAGCTCGGCCGTCTGCGGGGCGGAGAGTGAAGGCGCCGTCACGGCACGAGCACCAGAGGGGAGCACGGGACGTCGAGAAGAGCCTCAGGCCCGGGGTGTCGGCGTCCGGGACAAGGACAGTAGCCTACTGGACGCCGAGTCGGAACGACCAGCCACTGACCAAAGCGACATGCGGTCCCCAAAATCTGACCTGATTGACCTCACATGACCCGACCCAATTCAGCATTACGGATGGCCACGCGAACCGATCTCACATGACCCGACCCGACCGACATTACGCAAACTGGCATCACCGCTCCCACCTCACCAAAGCACGGCGACCGCAGTTGCCAATCCCGCGTCACCTGCCCTGTTCGGTCCGACCTGACCTGCCCCGTCCTGCCGCCCTGACCTGCTTCATCTCGGCGATCTCAGCGTCCTTGCGCGTCAGCCGGCTCCTCAGCTCCAGCAGCTGCTCCTCCTTCTCGGCCAGCTGCGCCCGGCAGTCCAGGTACTTGGCCTTGAAGCGCTCCTCGGACGTCTCCAGGGCGCGCAGGTCGAGCGCGTGTTTCTCCTCGAGCTTTCTGAGACGAACGGACACGGCACCGCTCATTCGGGCGGCAGCGGGGCCGGTTCAGCGCCAGACTGGCCGGGACGCAGCCGCCCGGGCCGGGCCCGAGACAGGGTGAACACGGGGATGCAAAGTTACCACTAGCCATTGGAGCTCGATGCAGGGCCAGAATCTGTCCCTCTGTCTGAACCTCAGTCAGAATCTCTTGGCTATTACTTTGACTATGTCGACAATCTTACGACCAACCGTGTAGTCAAGACGTCAGTGAACACACGTCAGACGCCTCGGTCACGCCGTACTCCCCGGTCCAGTACTGCTCTAGTGCGGCCGAACTCAGCGGTATGTTATCTGCTGCCGGACACGTGAGTCCTCCGCGGGACACCTGAACATGCTCCCGGGTCCAGTGCTGCTCTAATGCGGCCGAACTCAGCGGTATGTTATCTGCTGCGGACACGTGAGTCCTCCGCGGGACACCCGACGCCACCAGACGGTCAGCACAGCACGGCCAGCGGTGGCAGCGGACCACTGCCGGCGGCTCGGGCAGCCGTCACCGACCTGAGCTTCTGGGCCGATCGCTCGGCCTCGCCCTCCTCGGCGCGGCGCACCTCCTTCTCCAGCCGGTCAATCACCTCCTCCAGCCGGGCGTCACGCTCATCCTTCAGCCGCTGCACCTCCGCCTGCAGCCGGCTGCGGACACGGCAGGTCCCGCGCTGTCAGAGAGCAGCTCCCAGCCGAGGCCATCCACGGCCGCCGACACACCGTCACAGAGGGCTCTCAGCTGGTCCTCACACCGGAACGCCGCCACACCGTCACAGAGAGCAGCTCTCATCTGGTCCCTCCCTTCCGTGACCGCCGAGCGACATTGCCACCGAGCAGACTCTTACCTGGTCCCCACCCACGGCCGTCGGCACACCCCCACAGAGAAGAGACCTCAACCGGTCCCCACCCATGGCCGGCACCACAGTCACCCAGCGGACTCTCATGAGGTCACCAAACACAACCGGAGTCACATCGTCACAGAGAGGACCTCCTGACTGATTTCTGCTCAGCGCCTGAGGGTAACCACTCGCCACATCCGTCTGACCGCCTGACGTTACACAGGCCACTACAGGATCACGACAGAAAGACCAGCAAGGAAGTCGGCTGTCGTGGAGATGCGCCCACATAGGCCGATTCACGCAGAACCCACGCTGTTGTGCCCAGCGGGCTTGCCATGTGTTTACCACTAAGGAGAACAGCACATGCTACAGCACAGCGCATTCAACCGAACTGGACCCTGCGAACGCTCGGTTCACGGTGCTGAGAGCTCACTTGTTGGCGGCTATCTCTAGTTCTTCTCTCTGTCGCAGGAGGGCCGCCTCCGATTCTTGCCTCAGCTGCTCTCTCAGATCCCGGGTCTTTTGCTGCAATACCGGACATTGTGTTTATACGCCTTACGTGGCGTGATACATTGGCTTGCCCTCGCTGGAGACCGCAGAAAAATATTTACTTTGCAGTTTGCAGGCAACAAATTTGGAAGCAAGCAGGAAATCTGTACGCAGAAAATTACAAAGTAAATTAACTTAACGCCTTCACAAAACGGAGAATGATTACCGACTTTACCCAGCTCTTGCTGCCCTTTCTCATCTTAAAGAGCACGCTCCAGCAAGTACCAGGCACTGGCGAGAATTGCAGAAATGTGTCTTGGCAAACGGAAGTCCAGTGTTGAGTCAAATCTCAATAGGTCAGTCACGCCCAGCCAGTCTGACCCTTTAGGCGGGTCCAAACACTGCGCCCCGTCGGCGGTACCTCCATCTCGTCCTCCAGCTTCCTCTTGGCCTCGCGGAACTTTTCCTCGGCCTGGTCGGCGGCCTCCCGCGCCCGCCGCTCCGCCTCCCTGCCGGCAGATGTCCGCCGTGACGGTCAACACCCGGCCGCCACAGGGCGGGATACGACACGGTACAGCACAGCAAAAGAAACAGGGCTGCTCGCACTGAATATCCCCTTACGCGAGAGTCATTTAGGAGGATACACACACCTTTTTGGCAGGCAGGTTTTGAGGGAGCTATTTCCATTGAACACCAAAGCCTCCTGTGAAAATTTCGCTTGCGCGCTTCTACACGTATAGAAGAACTCGACTTGAACCGGAGAAGTTTTTCCTCCGCGTGGATGAGACCGGTTGGTTCCATCACAATTTAAACAGCAAACAGGCCGCAACAGACCGCCGTTTCCACTGTCCACACTTTTCACATAACCACACGATGAACCTAGTTATAACCTTCACGTGTAGCAAAGGCTGGCACGTCAAACGTGACAGATCCCACAATCGACACACAAAAAACCGAAGAACTCAGATTTCCAGAACACAAAAACCTTCGCCCCAGACCTGGTCACACCAGACAGATCAGCATCCGCGTCGACCGGCCGGGTGCCGCTCGCTCCGCTCACCTCTGGGCGTCCTGGCGCTGGGCGGCGGCGGCGGCACCGGCGGCCTGCAGCTGCGCGCGCAGCTCACCCACCTCGGCCGTCAGCCGGGCCGTCTGCAGCTCGTGCTGGGCCGACAGTTCGGCCGCCTGACGGTCGAACCTGCGACACGGCGGCGGTCAGCGCCCGACCAATCACGCGCCTGTCACGTCACCGCTGACCAAGACTGTCTCGCGGGTGAACAGCCTGCGTCGGCGGGCAGGGCTGTCGAGTTCTGCCGCGGCAGACCGACCTCGTCCGGCCGGCGGCCGGCCGTCTGTCCGGTTCGGCACAGTCACGCCGTCCAGACCAGACCACACCTGACCAGACCAGACCGGGTCCGGTCCCACGCCTGCCTCTGACGTCAGACGCCCCGACGGCGGCATGCTTGATCCGAAGGTAAGAAGGCTCCTCGGAGCAGACCAGCTCAGTGGCGGGGAGCCCTGGCTCTCTCGTCCGGAGCTCCTGCCCGGTGCTCTGACCTCTACAAGTGACGGCACGGCACCGGTGCCGACACCATCGGACACCGCCGTCCGAGACAGTGTGAATGGAGAAGACTGTGACTCCGAAGAGCGTTGCTCTTCCATGGAGCCGACAAGACCGAACATCACTGACGACGTGATGACGTGATCCGTGGCCCCACACCCCGACCAACACATCAAACGGCTCACCCCCACCGCAGTGTCCAGCGACAGACAATGCCGCACGTTCCAGCGTCTTTGTGCTGGCGTTCAGAGGTGTGTCAAAAAACTGATTTCATTCTGTTAACACACGTGACGAATGTATGATCAAACTGACCTGCTTGACGACGTTGTCGAAGAATCTAGAAACAGCTTTGCGATAAAAAGAAAAGGCGAAAGCTTCCTCAACAAACACATGCTTTATCTCCACGGTCCTTTTACAATGGAAAAATTCTTTCAAACAAGAACTGTGTGGAGAACAAAGCGGAGAAATGACGTGCATAACGAATCGTGTGCAGCGTGAGGCTCTCTTGACATTTCACCTTCAGATGTGCCTGGGCAAAACCTTCCTCAACTGAGTTCAGCTCATTTTTGAGAAGCCTACGCCAAAACAACAGAAAGCGGAATCAAAGAGTCACGTCTAACGTACGAAACGTAGCCATCGAGCTAATTCTTCACGTCATGCAAATATCGTCCGCAGCACACAACAGGTGCCATGCTTTACGCGAACGAAATAAGCCATTCAGATACAAAATCTCCTTCTCCTGAAGCAGACGTATGCCTGTAGATCTACTTTAGCGAGTGTTTTCGAATTACATAGTACCATGCTTGTCAACTACACTGTACATGTGGCCTTCAATGCTCGCATCTATGCACAAACGAATGTACATCATACATTCTGTAAGCCACTATGGTTTGCCTTCCGCGAACAACGCCATAAAATAAGAGCAGACCACGACATCAGAATAAATGAACTACTACAAATGATTTAAGTTTAAGGAGATGACCACGTCATCATTGACCAAGAGATTTAAGGAAGCACAAGAGATCACTAAGGGAACAGACATACGACAAATGTAACACAAAAAACAAAAGAAAATATGCACAGGATCGCAGACGATAAAATAAGGATCCAGAAAACGAAAGCAAGTTGGCACTGTTGGCACCGGAAACAAATAAGACGTTCCATCTAAGGAAGCACAGTACTTCTAGCCACCCCAAATACTGGAGCGGACAGGTTTGATCACCGACTTACGATTCGCTACAGTGCGTTGGTATCATAGACCAGCTGTTGTGGATGAAGAAACAGGGTGAAAATACAGTACAAAGAGGAAAAGGGGTTCGTCAGAAGACTCCCAAAAAAGACTGCCTTCTGAAAGACGAAACAAACCCAAAGAGTTATTCCACGGTAGAAATCTGAGAAAGTAAGCAAAAGAAATTTATGTCCATGATCACAATACACTACGGGCCAGAATTTCAGGACTCATACCAGATGTCACAAGTTAGATGGAGCATAAGTGGCAGACCTCGAACACTAACTTTATCTTCCGAAAAACAAGACAAGATTTTTGTACAAATCAAAGACGCTTGTAACGATGTCACTAACAGGTTTCACGTACGGTGTGCATCGCAGCAGGACATGGCTAAAACACGTACGGAACAACCGCTTGAACCAAAATGGAATAACATCCTTCGCCGTTCAGTGACAAATGCCTAGTGGGCGCAAACAAAACACTTCTAAAGGTAATCTACCCTTTTATCCCATGGCTATGGTTATGGACATAGCCATAGCCAAACTTTAAGAAATCATGATGACACAAAAATACTTCAAAATATTTAAATGACTAAATGCGATTCAACAAGCTGAAATCCTTAGAATGGACGCACCGCCATATCAGGTACGTTAGGATGATATGTACAGTAAACATATACACTATACACATGGTCCTATTTGTGGCAAACTAGCTAAATGGCCTGCCACAACGGCGAGACCCTTCATTGGATCGTCCGAATATCTCAGCGCAGGGTCCATTATTCATTTGTGCGGGACCAGACCGTGTACGAATCCAACCGAAACCTATAACACAAGTGGCAAAATGTCATCAACAGTAGCCAACCATTTTTCCTTTGTCACGGTATACCTGACATCCGACCTAACGGGTCCCCGTCACCCAGTGGCCGGCCGGCGCACGTGAGGGGGTCAGAGCAGAGAGGACGTACCTGGCAGCCGCCTCCCGCCGCTCAGACGCCACTGCCTCCTCCTTCTCCCGCACCAGCCGACCGCGGATCTCGTCCAGCTGCGCACTGTGACCTGGCGTCGGGTCAAAAGAGGTCAGTCCCACAGCCGACCGAGTGCGGCCGCAGCGTACTGTGACCTGACGTCACGTCAATCAAGGCGTGCCACACAGCTGGCCGTGGATTTCGTCCACCTGCGCACTGTGACCTGGCGCCCCGTCAAACGTCAGCCACATAGTCCACGGAGTGCAGTAACAGCGTACCGTGGTCTGACTTAAGGCCAAAGAAGGTAAACTACACAGCCGAGCCAGTTCGGTGACAGTGCACTGTCACCTGGCGAAGGGGTCAAACAAGATCAGCTGCACAGTCGAGCGAGTGAGGAGACAGCGTACTGTGACCCGATGATGGGTTAAACAAGGTATGACGGGTCAACAGCATAACGCAGGCAGCAACAACAGACAGACCTGGCCCTAATATAATCGGTCCAATCTTCTCCCTACCAGCAAGTCCCAGAACGCCAGAAACCATCACCTCCCAGAACAGGCACCATAAAATTTAAATCGGAAGGCAATTCACCATGAAGACCAATATAGTCAAAACGAGAACAAAGCTACAAGCATGAGCTCAAGATGACCAGCGTGACCGACTCTCCGCCACCCCGCGACAGCGCCCGGTGTGTTCCGCACCTCCGGCCAGCACGGCCTCGTAGTGCTGCTTGATGCGGGCCGTCTCCTCGGCGTGCTGGCGCATCATCTGCTCTATCTGCGGCTGCACGCCGCGCGCCGTCGTCTCCTGCAAACGCGGCCGCAGGCTGTCACTGGAGGTCCGCCCGGAGGCGATCGCGTCCTCACGATCACCCGGCTCCTAGGAGGATGCCACTGAAGACGTCCTCCGGTGGCGAAAGATGGAGGAGGTTCGGCGTTCTCTAGAGGCGCTTTGGAACGTTGTCGGTATCGGACTGAGGATGTAACTGGCGACTTAGTCATTAGTGATGGAATATCGTGTAGTAGGGAGGTTACGGGTGGAATATATAGATAGAAAAGGTAGAATATACAGTGAAAGGCTCTATAATTCCGCATGAAGCTATAACTGATTGCATCTGACTTATCATAGTGCTCCTGCACGTTCTTTTGTATTGGTAATGCTAATGTTTAGAATGAAATCCATAGAAACATACTTCCCAATGTTTTTACCCACATAAGCGCCTTTTCGTTCCTGTGATATCTTAAGTGCTAACCTTCACTGGTAGTGGCATGTGCGGCAGGCAACGAAATCGACAATACGTTACACAAATCGAGAAATAATCTACTGAACATTTAAACATGACACAGAAAGAATTTGGAAATCCCCATTACCAAGACAAAATAAAAAAACAACAAAACAAACATGAGACCTCTCTACATAACAGCCCTTCATTAAACCAGTCGTTTTGGTCTCGAATACAACAGAGGCCCAGGAACGCTTCAAACAAAACGTGGTATCTACATGGAATGTACAAGCATCACATCTAACAAAAAGACGAACATGTTCAGAACGGACAACCACGGATGAATGGAATGCAAATGAACTCACGTTGCTCGCACCCGGAGCGTCCACGGTGCATTTAAGAAAACAAGCAGGCCACAGAAGACAAACAGTGCATGGCGTAAGCGGCAGAGACGGAATCAGTTGTGAAACATGGAGCAGAAAGTGTTCACAGATGATAACATCGTCGATTTACCTGTCCGAAGTGTTTGCCAACAACAGAGAAGTCCTTGAGAAGAAAGGTTGAAGTAATCAGAGTTCTTGACATTGAGGAAAGACACAGGAATGCTAAAACTATCGAAAGGCTGAAGAGAAAAATAATAAAGTGAAGTGTGAATATTCCTCCTAGAGAAAGGTAAAGGTAGACAAATGAAAAACTGACATCAGGAAACTCAATCAAAATATGAATTAAGAGCTACTCTTCACAGATGCCAGAAATAACTTTAAGTGTGGCTACATTCACTTGAGTTAGAAGCAAACCCCTGACTCACGTCCTTTTCAATCATACACTTACTTTGATTTTCTCTCGCTCCTTCTCCATCCATTTTTGGCGTTTGACTTTCTCCGATTCAGTGGCTGTTCTCCGTAATGCCTATAACACGAAAAGATACAAATGTTATGTCACACTAACACCATAGAGCAATTACCGAAAATGAGAACTTTACGTACCCCCATTTAGTCGCAGAACTCTATAATACAGGACAAGAACAAACCAAACACCATTCGTTCCGACCCTGCTCCAAGCGCACAGCAGCAACAGCAGAAAAAAAACAGGGACCATCATCATAGCTTTTTATCCCGTACCCGTTAATGAGTAGGCAGGAGTGCCCTTCCGTGCCCGTATGACCCAATGACGTTAAGTACCATGGTTTCTGCGCAACCTCAAAAATCGCTTCGGGTCACACACACACACACACACCCCTCCCGGCTATTTTTATTTTTCTAAATCTACTCCCGCACCGATGATAGTGATGGGCCTCGCGAACCGGGCAGGCAGGTGAGAGGCCAGTAACGCTGCCCAGACCGCGAGGAATACCATGCTCAGGTATGAACTGAGGTTAATTCAAAACGCCAATTTTAAATAACAAATCAAGTGAAACAAAACCATCCCTAATAAGCCTATCCCTCTCGCCCTCCCAATCCCTCGGCTTCTAAGCGCGTCTCAGCGTCCCGTGCCCAACAGACTCTCGCCCCGCCAGGTCCCGCGTGCCTCTGCGGCGCCGCGTCCCTCACGTTCATCTCCTCGCGGTGTCTGTCCTGCAGAGTGGCCAGCTGCTGCTTGTGACGCTCCTCCAGCGCGGCCACCTGCGCCACGAGCGCCTCACAGCGCGCCGCCAGGTCCTGCTTCTCGTGGATCAGCTGGGAACGGACAGGTCGGACCGTCAGCCGACAGCAGAACAGCCGGTAGGCCAACGATCAGTCTCTGAGTCAGGGGGTCGAGACGCGGAACACGCTGCCCGGCCCGGTGAATAACCGGATATCTGCCTGAGCATGTCTCCGACTGCGAGGAATACTATGCTCAGTGCCGTTGTTGTCGCCTCAGACCAGGCTGTCGCCTGCAAGAGATTCTTCTGCTTGGCCACAGAAAACACAGAACGCCACACGCAGCAGTTGACAGAAAATCCTCTGACAACGTTTCACGTACCCACACCCAAACCAAATAAAAACCACATGGCACAGCCCAGCACCTCATCTATGAAGGCCAGGTAGCGCTGAGTGACGTCATCGCGGGCACCGGCCGCCGCCTTCTTGTCCTGTTTGGACGGCGGACCGGGCCCGCCGGCTCGAGCTGAGATCACAGGCCGTGACCTGGCCGCCGACGCCGAGCTGCCCGGCACACAGAGGACGAAGTCACACAAGAGCACGTGGGCACCACAACGAACTCTGAGACAGGTCCGGTAACACGATCTCCGACTAATCGCCTCCTACAGACGCTAGTAATAGGTCATATATGGAAAGGATGACACCATGACAGCTTCAAGTCACAACTTGCCCAGGGAAAAACTAGACTAACTGGACAGTTAAAACGATATTGATAACGACGAAATCAACGCAAAGTAATGTTCGGCTTCATCTCTCTGCTTCACACAACTGTTCGAATGCAATAGAGCCACCTGGATCGTTCCCCATCAACATCAACATCAATTCCCCAAACGAATCGGCACCCCACCACACCATCACTGTTACCTGGCTCGGGCCGGCGCCGCGGCCGGGGCCGGGTCCGCGGCCACCCCACCGGCCGGACCCGTTTCGGCCAGCCCCAGGGAGCGGATGATGTCCTGGTAGACGGCCGGACGGCCGCGGCCAGAGCTGACTGGACTGTCGGGCTGCGCGGCCGCCGCCGACCGCGGCTGGAGCACGGTACGCGCACGACTGGGTCAGGCCCGCACTCCACAGCACGAACGAGGACAGGCTCTGCACGCATCGAACAAATACAGACTCGGACAAATGTCAATAAGACCACGAATGGAACGACTACAGAATACTACAAAGTGTGGCTACAAAATGTGGCTAATGGCCACTGACATCTCTAAGCAAAAGGAACGTCCTTCAAGAGTACCATACCGACTAAGAAAAAACGTTCAGTGTTACATAACAGGAATAAATTGAACAGAATATCATGAAGCTGCCACCTTGCTGAAACATGCATGCTCAAAGAGGCCCAAAGCAAAAAAAAAGACCTTAACTTCCCTGGACAAAACAGTTCTGGCCAAACGGACAGACCTCCAGGAGCGCCACGTCGCAGAGTTCCCGTCATACCGTGGTGGGCTGGGCTGGACCGACGCCGGTGGGGGCCGCGTCGCCGCGGCGGGCGGGTCGGGGCGCGCGGGCCGACGCGCCGGCCCGTCTGTCGGCGGCCGGCCCGCCCGGCGCGCTCCGGGCCGTGGCCGGCCGGCGCCGGGCCGACTCCGACACCTCCTCAGAGACGCCCGTCGACCGGATGATGTCGTCGGCCGACACCACGGGTCGCGGCTGGGACATCACAGCAGGTCACAGGTGGCAGTGATGGCAACTCATGGGAGGAAATATCATCTTTCAATATTGCAACATTTCACAATGAAGAACTTTGTAAGGAAATGATATATTAACTCACCAGGACAAGACCTACCTCATACATAAGCAGTTGTTTACTGTGTGTGGCTAGCACAGTATGATTGCCTTGAGCATCACATCCAGCTGAGTCTCCATTGCCAGAGACAATGTTGACTGTCTGCTTGCCTGAAGCTGCTATCAGCTGTTGTTCCAGCTGCTTGATCTCTGGGTTTTCAGTGCCTTTTATATACTCAGAATACCACACAGAATCTGTGGTGATAACAGCTGGTGGGGTCTCCAGAGCCATTTGCTCTCAAAGCACTGCTAGCATTAAATGGCTGCTTTGGACTCACATAGGAAAAACACATCAACTGTATTCTTTTGCAAAGCCCTGAGGAGCAAAACACACAAATTATATGTGCAGTGCTACCAACATAATATCAGTAAGTGTGTTGTAAGTATATGAATGTCAATGACATCCATACACTTATGACAAATCAAGATCTCAACATCAACATCTCAGGTAAGAGCTAACAACATAAGTTAGGTCACTTCATAATAAACAAAATAATTTGATTATACATAACATCAAATAACTGGGCAAAAAAAAAACTCAATCTAGTGTTATAAGGTATAGAACATCATGCACTTCTGCACTAGTTTCACACTTCATAAAACATATCCACCATAAAGAGTTCAAAAAACATTTGGTGTCTGTAAGCATTTTAATTTATGAAAAAGCCTAAACTAACAAACATTTTGAAAAATTCCACATCTCCCCTGGTTTCATTCTTCCCTGGGTGGAAATTTCTATTTTGGCTATGCATAGACTGAAAACACTACATGTCCTGAGGATGTGCCATTAATAGCTAAGAAGTCTCCAGATGCTACATAGTAAGTTTAATATGTAAGTGTCATATGTTTCAAGAGCCACTGTATGAACCATTTGCCTTTCTAATGGAACTAGGCAGAAAAGCACCAATTCAGTTTGATCACCATGAGGTTCTAACATTTTCTTTTTAGACAGCATAAGGCAACAGTCATGATGCAACCAATATTCACTCCATTCAGGTATGTAACAAATTTCAACAGTAAATCCAGTAATAGGTAGTTTATTACTTAAACTGAGTAAAACAAAATGCTTCTTGGTTCTATGCACGAAAAATATGACAACCATCCTAACAGGGATGATGCTCAAGAGTGTCCCTACTTTGCATCATTGATTCTATAAACCCATAACATGCACATGACAACTGGGAACTGCTTGGAAATGAACAGAATATGGACATTCATGCTTTGAACAGTCAGTCTGAATATAAAGCTAGCTACTATGATTAAGGGCAAATGCATTTTTTGCAGAACGATTCATGGATAATGGCAACTGAAATACTACCTAGTACAAACAGTAGTCATAATTGTTCAATTTGGGAAGGGCTTTCCCATAATTCATGGTGTTACAAATACCACTTTGGAAACGCATTTTTCACGTAATACCTCAGGCGTAATATCAAATTCTTCCCTTAGATCGGAATGCATAAATAGCGTCTACTGCATCGTAGTCCCATCCGTAGAAAAACGCAACACAAAACTCACGTTGAACTGTGTACTCTACTCTGTTTTCTATCATTGTTTACGTTCACAAAGATGCATAAACTGGCGCAAGACATTCCATATTTGGCAGCACAGCAATTTGCCCAGTAAAGAATTTCTCTGACAGTACATTCACTTTGCGTTCCGAATATGATGCACAGCAAAGCGAACTGACAAGATAGTAAGCTAGCCTATTTGACAAGCTCGCCTCAAGGGCGGCGGAAGTGGGGGGGGGGAAGAGCAGGGGGACAACTGCTCCCAATTGCGATGAGTCTGGGGCAAGACTATGTTTCTGTCCCCCCCGCCATTTATAATTTTGGGGTCCTCGTAAGAAATTGAACAGAAAAGAAAATGGGGATGAAAGCGACGAACACGCTAAAAAAACAAAAAAAGAAAGGAGACTATGTAGGCCAGGAAGAATGCACATGGCGTACGTGTTCTATCAGATCTTACTTTGTTAGGGGTCTCAGCTTTCTTCCGGTAGGGGCCTCGAACAGATTTGATTCCAAACTGGCCAGAGATCGCGAACTTACAATTTTTAAGGAGCCTTGCGGAATGGACCCGGCAGGCCACTGACAGAGTTCGGACCACCTTAGGTGGTCCCCAATTTCCACCCGAGAGCGGAAGCTGATTTGTTTGCGTTATCTTCCATTTGTAAAATGTTTCGCCCACCACGGCGCGGGGTCGCTCTGCAGTCGGCATTGTGTGGGCCACGCGGTGGGAAGCGGGCGTCACCTTTTGCTCATGACCAGCACCAAGGGTGCCTGATTCAAGCGCCCGCCGCCAGGCGGTGGTCGCCTCTGCCGTCGGGTTGTACCTTGGCAGTGGAGCCGCGCATGGCCGCTAGACGGCGGTGGGCGTTGCATCAGGTGCCTAGGAGGCTGCTGCCGGGTTAGGCGCATGCGTCAAAGGGGTGAACAACCCATCCCGTTGCGCGCGCGATGTGGGCCGCGAAGGCCCGGCTTTCGTGGCACTCCGCACCGTGGCTTCTTTGGGGTAGGTCATGCGGGTGTCGGGCCAAAGAGGGTCTCGAGATTCTGGGGTTGGGGTTTCCCCTGCGTAAATGTAGGCGCTGTGATTGTGAGTGTGTTTGTACCGAATGTGTCACGTTGAATGCTAGGATTGGTTGTACGATTCTGTAGCCGTAACTTGTAATTAGTGAATACATGGGATACTAGAGATCAGTTATCTTTCTCCTTAGTGCGGGGTGCCGGGACTACTCTGCGGTGAGCGCAACACATGTGTGTGTACCGGGTCGCACGTAACAACCGTGTGGCAGGCGAGCGAAACGGCGATACCGGTGCTTTTGGCTCCCCGTGACGAGTTCGGCCGACAACTCACGGTGGAGGGTGGAAGGGCGCTGGGCAGTGCGAAGCGCTGCTTGGTGTCGTGGTAAGGTCCGAGTCCGGAAGGACCCACCCCACCTTTTCACACATTTTTAACATTGTATTCCCAGCCAGCAATGCCAAATAGGGCCCATCTGGGTCCTATATGGGTACCCATGTGGGGCCCATCTGGGCTACACATATGGGCCCATCTGGGCTACCCATATGGGCCCCATCTGGGTATGTCCCCTGACACCAAATGGGTCCCAGATGGGATGTGTGTGGGCGTCATCTCGGCCGTATGTGGGCTCACCTGGGATTTGTGTGGGCTTCATCTGGGCCATATGTGGGACCCATGTGGGCTCACCTGGGATTTGTGTGGGCTTCATGTGGGCTGTATGTGGAGTCAGCGTGGGTTTCATCTAGTATGTGTGTGGGCTTCATCTGGACTGCATGTAGGCTTCATTTGGGCTAAATGTGGGCTCAATCGGGTGCGCATGGGCTGCCTCTGGGTCCATCAGCTTATCTGGGCCTGACCTGTGACATGCGTGGTCAGTCATGGCCGCCCCTGGTTGAATCCGGAGTGCATGTGATACATATTTTGTTACGACGGACACGAGACACGAGCCTCACATCTCGAATAATCATGTGAACCGGATCTGTCTCATGATGTTCTGCGTTATTAGTCGCATTTGTTGGATACTGACTCTTACAGCCCCACCTTTATTTCCAAACAGTATCAGCAACGTGACGTACTGTAAAGTTGATCCGGCCACGGTTCCGTGAGCGGCTTCGTACGGCCGGGAGCGCTGGAACGCCGCCGCTACCGCCGCTAGAGGGTGAAAGTCTCGGCCAGTATGGCCACCAGGTGGCGGCAACGGCGGTGTCCCGGCAATGCGGCCGCCAGGCGGTGTCCGCGGTAGAATCCCGGCCATCGAGGCACTCCGCACCGTGGCTTCTTTGGGATAGGTCATGTGGATGTTGGGCCAAAGAGGGTCTCAGGATTTTGGGGTTGGGATTTCCCTTGCGTGAATGTAGGCACCGTGACTAAGTGTATTTGTATCGAACGTATCGCCTGAAATGTTTAGGGTGAGTTGTGCACTTCTTTAATTGTAACTTGAAATTTGTGAATATATGGCATCCATGAGATCAGGTATCTCCTCTCCTTTGTGCGGGGTGCCGAGGCTGTCCTACGGTGAACGAGCATTCATTCCCTACCCCGGCTGCTAGTAACTACCGTGTGGGAGGCGGTTAAAGAGTAAATGTTGCTACACCCGGAGGTGGCGTCTGTTGATTAAGACCCTTCGCCTTGTAACGCGCCTGGCCAGCGTGTGACAAGGGGGTCCGTGGATACCTGAGGTACACCTCTCACAGTACCGTGACAGACTGGTTAGCTATTAAACCCAACCGCAAAGGTTTCACACACGCCAACAAGATGGCAACACTACAGCTACGCTGCGCACACCAAATGTCACTACAAACATTGTTCCCCTATCTGAAATACCTCCTGTCTGATGAAATCTGATATGAAATTCCTCCCATCTGAAATGCATTACTATCTTAAAGGGAGTGTGTCTAGTCAAATCTCGAAGTTAAGCTGTATACGTGCAATCAAAGAGGACACTGGCCTGAATCGTCACGTATCAGTCGTTTCCCCCCAATCGCCTTCGTTGACCTACGACGGCCAAATATTTACCGATATTTCCCATTTCTCCAGCACCGTGCTGCCAGTACAGATTTATCGGTTTTACTTCAGCTCCTTTTCGCCACTAAGTGGGACCGATAGCTCCGATAACACATCATTAACACCAGCGAATCATCTTTTGAGTTGCCGGCTCGTTAGCAATGACAGCAGACTGTCCAGCGAATCATCTTTCGAGCTGCGAGCTGATCGGCAACGAAGCAGACTGTGAACACATAAATCTCAGCAGTTTGGTGGCCGAGACCGTTCAGAGGTATGTTGGTAAAAACGTGCAAACCGTACGGGGATTTGAGCGGTTGCGAAGGTTTTGTTCTATGATTTTTTACCCACATTTTTTACCCGTGTTCATGTCCCAGTCACAAACAAGGTTATCGCATCGTTTATCTAACCTCGTAAGTATTTTGCTACATGATAGATATTCAGTAACTTCAAATAGCCAACGATAGATAATAATTAGTGTTATCGGAATTCAAATTTTGGTTTTCAGAATTTTCCAGGTTCTAGATCGAAAGCTGATTGCATATAGCATGTACTTTTCGGTAAAAATTGGGCAGCTTATTGCAAGTCAACTGCCAAAAATGTGATACTTTAATGTTTTAGTATTCCAAACATAAACTTGGCTCCATGCAACATACACAAGTAAAATTTTGACACTATCATCAAGTACCGTGGCTGGCTAAGCTTACCCCACCCCAAGTTGAGAAATATGTTGGAATTTCCTGGGACTTGGGTCTTGGACAGTTGTTTGTGTCCTTGTACTCCAGGAGATTTTGTGTTTCACGTTGTGACTGGGCCAGATAAAAAGTTTTGTATGCCAGGGCAGATCTAATTGAAAAACAAATATTTGTGAGTACAAAAGTTTCCAGCTGACTTAGTGACAGTCTTAGTCGTAAAGCAAGGATAGAGGATTCTCATTAATATTCTGTGATAGGTTGTAGTTCTTTTTTTCTGTGGATACTGCAAACTGTTGTTTGGAATGATATGGATGGTTGCATTGTTAATGATTGTGTTCCCTGTCCTGGCACCACACTTATGTAGCTCAACAGTGAGGCCATTCGTTCTTGTTCATTCTTTTATGTCATGTTGGCATTAGGTCTGTTGTTCTTTTCTTTTGTAGTGAATATTTGAATCTGTTTTTGAAACCAATGCAAACAGTCAAGCCTGGCTGATGGGTGTCTGAACAAAAAATTGACATGCAGTGTAGTGGCTGCTATTTTGTTGACTGCTGGTTGGCAAATGCAAAATTGGCATCAGCCCATTTGCCATTTTGGCATATCAACCTCCCAGTAATCACTTAGCAGCTGACAAAAAAAACATGCCCCAAACTGCTTGTTGATTTTTTGTCATAGAACTTGACTGATGTCTAGATTAAACTTATTCAGGTAAAAAAACAGCAATGATGCAGTCATGCCTACCACTTTTTGTGGGTTAATGTTATTGTGTGTATATATAAATGATGCTGACCAGTTAATGGTGGGCAGACAGTAGGTATTTACATGAGACACTAACATCATCAAAATAATGGTGACTGTTTGCATGATGAACATCTGAACATGCTACCCATATCATTAACCGTGCTGCAAGAAATACATAATCGTGCAGATCTAACCGTAAATGGCAAAGTGTGTTAGATGAATTAACTCGGCTTTAGGGGTTGGCTGATGTTGTCCTTAGGCTAAATGACACTATCATGAGGTCAGATGTTACTGGCATTATCAACTGGCATTTGGCCTGCCAGGCATTAACAGAATAAACTGTTTCCAGTAGGCGTGTCAGAGGCTATAATTCATGCATGGTGGCTATATTTCAATATAAGGAACATCGGAAATAATATTGTTTGCACAATATTACTGTGTTGACGCCAACAGCAGTTATCGCAGACCTGTTGCAAACGTAGTGGGTGTGTTGCACAAGTGTGATGCCAGTTCAGAAATTTGCAAAAATGCTTCAATTTACTTTTGGTGGCAACTGGCAAGGTGCAGACAAGTCTATTGGATAACTGTTGATGCCATCAGAATAGTCCAAATCTGAACTCACCTTGTGGGTGTGCATACTAACAAGTAACAGTAGTTTTAACAGGGCTATCTAGAACCCAGCTGATAACTCTCATGCACCATGTTCATAGTACAGTCATATGCTGAGCATGTGATGGCAAAGCTTGCTGGAATCAACAGTTGATTGCACTTGGCCGCTTGCAGGCTACACACTGTCATTTTGATAGGCGGTGCATTGTTCAGATATAAGCTGGTCAGTCATCACACATGCCTACAGCCAACTACCGTTTACAGGTTAGTCCCTGTGCACAGACGGACATAGAGAAAGGTCGCCCTTCGACAAGAGACAGCTACAAAGGGCTATCCGGACGTTGCGGAGATGCTGCAGCTGATGGTGGCTTTCAGGAAAGAGGCTTCCATCTCTGGCCCACGTCCGAAGTTGTCCGATTATCCACGACGCCTGCATTCCTTTGTAAACCCTGGTGCCCGACCATCGGCGGAGGACATCAGTTCGTTCAGGGAGCAACGTGAAGCCCATCTGCGGTATCACTGAGGCGGTCGCCGTCGCCGTCGAGTCATCGAGGAGTTTGCACACCCGGGGCGGCCGGCGCCGCTGCCGACCTCGCTGAGGATCGGTACTTCCGGCGCGGCAGGCGCCGCCACCAAGCTCGCCGAGGAGTTTGCACGTCCGGAGTGGCTAGCGCCGCCGCAACGCGCCGAGCAGTTGGAGCTGCCCGCGTCCCCGCGATACTGGCTGAGGACTGCGCATCCGGCGTCGCCGGCGCCGCCACGGAGCGCGCAGAGGGGTCGGCGCGACGGGAGCGGTCGGCGCCGCAATTAAATCGGTGCATCCAGCGCCGCCGGCGCCGACGGCGAGCTGGCCGAGGAGTCTGCGCAGCCGGAGCGGCTGGCGTCGCCGCGCCGGACAGTTGGCGCTGCCCACGCCGCTGTCGAAGTGGCCGAGGTGTCTGCGCATCCGGCGTCGCCGTCGCCGCCGCGGAGCGCGCAGAGGGGTCGGCGCGACCGGAGCGGCCGGCGCCGTGAATGAGTCGGTACATCCAGCGCCGCCAGCGCCGGCGGCAACCTGGCTGAGAAGTCGGCATATCGGGAGCTGCCGGCGCCGCCGAGTAGTCTGCGCATCCGGAGCGGCCGGCGCCGCCGCATCGCGCCGAGCAGTTGGCGCTGGTGCTGGGGGGGGGGGAACTGTGGGTGGCTGAAAGCTTCTGGAGCACGTTCCGGAAGCCGTTGCACCCCGCATAATTAGGCTCTGGGAATCGTCGGCGGATGGCCCACACAACGCAGGATGATAGTAATCGTCCAACACCCTGGCCGTGTTATCCCCACCTGAAATAGGTTATTGTTTTTTACATGTTATTTAGTATTTTCTTGCCGCGGCTGCACCTGGCATTGCCAGGTTTACCATGTACCCTGAGATAGATGATGGAAATTGTCACAAGTAAATCAAATTTTCAAATGTTTGATTATGTAAAGGAGTTGGATTCTGATGTACTGTATGAAAACGACTTAATAGTCATTTTACTAAATGTTCCTTGATTCTACAGACTGGTGTAAGAAACCCATGCAGTTTACGTTGCTGACTGCTGTAAGCAAAAGTATGTTCATAAATAAAGAATTAAACTGTCTCAGAGGAAGGAATAACCAATCTCACCCAAGCATGGAACTATCAAACCGAAGCCGACTCGGCAGTCACATATTTCGTCTTGAACCTGGCTCTACCATCTGCAATCAGCTAACATTGCAAATAGTATTAAGCACAGGTAACGCCTAGAACCAAGAGTGTGGTTTGCTTTTCAGTTGGGGGAGGCTCGAACCCGCCAGTTTTGGTTCAAACCCCCTCCCAACTTTGGAAAGGAAGTGGGTCAAGTCCACGAAGAATTCTGTCAGTTTTGTGGGTAGGATTAGCTATTTTCCTTGCTCAGCCCGCCCCCCTCAAACATATTTTGCAAAGCTACGCCCCACTTAGAACAAAGAAATGAGAAGGAATCAGAGTTAGTTCAAACAAGTGCCGTTGAGACCATGGGTGTAGAATTGGAAGAAATTTTGGTATGGAAAAATTCATTCATCAGGCCCCAAAATTTGATATCATGTATCTACAGTATGCAGAGGTGTCAATTTACGTTCTTTTGTGAGGGCCCTGGCCCACCCAGTGTTCATTTGGGTGCACCCAATGTTGGTTTGGTCCCCCCAATATTTTCTGCCAGTTTTGAAGGGAAATGAGAAACAGCGAAAATTTTGCCACGGTAGATAAGAGACAGGCAGGAAGTAAAGAATAAAGTCTAATGATGTATCTGTCTTTCAACCTTCCATACATGTGTATATATATGCATGCACACGAGATAAATGCGATTTTCCATTTGATAAATAGTAACAAAAAACTCCTTAATTTCCGTTGGTCAAAATAAAATAGGCCAAATCCGTTGAGAAACCCACATTTGGGGGAGGTTAGATTGTGGGCTTCTCGGCTCGGCCCCCCAATCATTTGTAGAAATCGACGCCACTGACAGTACATTGTTTCATACAGCAAGAAAATACATGAATGGATGAAGATATTGCTATGGGATCCCATGCCAAAAATTTCCTTTGGAAAGCTCCATACCAAAGGCATACAAAGTTATTCTTGGTTGATACTGCCGGTAACCATTCGTAACACAAGATGACTACATGTTTGTTTGTTTGTTTGTTGTGGGTTAGGACGCACAGCCTCTTGGGCTCAAGCGTCCGTGTCTTCAGTCAAGTCTTGTGTCCCGTCGGGCGTCAGTCAGTCGTCTGCGTCAAGTCTTGTGAAAGATGACTACATGAACATCTTGTTCTTGTTCTTGTGGAGTTAGGGCGCACAGCCGCTCGGGCTCAAGCGTCCGCGTCGAATCTTGTCTGAAAGGCCTGGTGGTAGAAGTTATGAAACAGGAATCTTGGGTGCTAAATAGTGCATGGTTAAACTAAAAAGTGAAGGACAGAAGCATGTGGGAAAGTGTCTATCAGAGGTGAGAGAACAAGTGGATTTGTTTGAGAAAACACATCAGGGCTTTCATAACCGGCTCGTTGTTTCCTAGAATACCGTGTAGTGAGAATGGTAGGTTTAAGCTTCGGCACGTCAGTCGTAGTTTTTCTCTTTCTCTCTGGTAGATCTGGCAGTCAAAGAGTATGTGCCATACGGAAAGGTATGAGTGACATGGGACACATAGAGGCCTGTCTGAGTGATTTATTATGTGTGAATGAGTTAGCCTTGTGTGTCCCAGTCGTAAGCGTGCCAGAACAATTTCTTCCCGACGGTTTTGGCGGTAGCTGGTATCCCAATCAGCAACCGAAGTTTTTATGTGTTTTAAAAGTGTTGGACGAGGGTGGCTGCGCCAGTATCCATCAAAGTACTGATATATCAGTTTCCTTATTTCCGGAAAAAATTCTCTGTGACCAACTGGGACCGGGGTGACTGTGGTTATTCGTAAGGCTTCCTTTGCTCGCATATCTGCTCTTTCGTTACCGCGTATGCCTTGGTGACTGGGAATCCATAAAAATTTAACGGTCGTGCTCTTCTCTGCTATGTCGCAATACAAGTCGAACATAAGGACAGCGAGGGAGGCAAGTTTGCGCAATGACTGTAGGGCCTGGAGAGCAGAGAGTGAGTCAGAGCAGATAACCGATTTCCGGATGCCTTGAGCCTGAATAAATTTCAGGCCTTGATGAATTGCGCTAAGTTCCGCGGTGAGAACGGAAATTTTGTCTGGTAATCTGTGTCGCCCGGTGATTTGTCTGTATACAAAAGCGCACCCTACTGTGTCGTCTTTGGAGCCATCGGTAAAAAAGAGGTGGTAGTCCGAATGGTTTTCAACAAACTGCAAGAACGTCTCCTGGACCTTATCATGGTCTAGGGTGTTCTTGTTTTGTGAGGTGAGCGTTTGGAAACTGATGTGGGAGGTGGTCCAAGGAGGGTGGCTACTGTGAAGTTTGCTCACGTTGGTCGGTACCAAGAAGCCTGTATCTCTGCAGACTTTGTGAAAACGTAGTGACAGAGGAAAACCACAGAGTCGATAAATTCTTTGTTCGTTCATGTGTCTGAGGTATTCCATAAAGTGTTTCAGATGGTAGCAAGGGTGTTCCCGGTCGCTTTGAATCCGTAGGAAATACCGTGTGGTCATCTCCCACCTCCTCAGCGACAGTGGTGGCACGTTAGCCTCAACTCTGAGACTCTCAACCGGTGAGGTTCGCAGAGCGCCCAGTGCGATTCTCAGACAAACATTTTGTATCGTCTCTAAAGACTGAAGGGCCCTTGACGAGTGGTCGAAGACTTGTGCGCCATATTCCAGAATTGGTCGGACCAGTACGAAGTACATACGAAGAATAGTTTTTCTATCCGCCCCGAGGCCCGAACCAGCTATGCATTTAAGGAAGGGAATTCTTTTCATCGCTCTTGCCTTAAGATATCGTATATGAGTGGTGAAATTTAACTTGGTGTCCAGGTGTACTCCTAGAAATTTGACGTTTTCCACGAATTCGATGGGCTGCCCATTGAGAAGGAGATCTATCGGAGGTCTGCACTGCTCACGTCTCATGTATTTTTTGAAAATGATTGCTTTCGATTTTGGTGCGGAGAATGAGAAACCCCATTTGTTGGCCCAGTCTTCAATTCGGGAAAGAGCGAGTTGGAGAGTCTGAAAAATCAACCGCAGGCTTTTTCCAGTGGCCCACAGAGCACAGCCATCTGCGTACAGTGCGTGAGACACACCAGCCGGACAATCGTCGAAGAGATCATTAATCATGAAAAGAACAAGCAGAGGAGAAATGACCCCTCCCTGGACGACTCCATTGTCCAAGGGGAAGGAGTCCGAAAGGGTTCCGCTTTTAACTTGTAGTGTACGGCCGCTGAGATAAGAATTTATAAAATGCATGAAGCGTCCACGGAAACCTATGTGATGAAGTTTTGTAAGAAGACCTGCTCGGGACACCATATTATAGGCGTACTTAACGTCGAGGAAAATTGCCACGGTAAACTTTCTTGCGAAGAAGCCGCTGCGTATGTCAGATTCGAGGCGAAGTACATGGCCAACTGTGGCTCGCCCAGGGCGAAAAGCACATTGGTATTTCGACAAAAGTTGGAATTTTTCGGCGTGCCACAACATCCTGGAGTTCACCATTCTTTCCATGATTTTACATAAACAAGAAGTAAGTTGAATTGGTCGGTAGGATTCAGGTGCGTCTGTAGGCTTTCCTGGTTTTAAAAGAGGAACCACAAAAGCGTGCTTCCAAGTCGTTGGGATTCTGTTCTGTGTCCACACATAATTGAAGAAAGCAAGGCGTCTGTTTCTTTGGGTGTCGTCGAGGTGCTTGAGAAATTCATAGTGAATGAGATCCGGACCAACCGATGTTGAACCGGATGAATTTATGGATGAGTTCAATTCGTGCAAAGAGAAAGGATTGTTGTATGGCTCTGAGTTGTTTGAATCGAGATCGAAGTTCGGCATGTTGTGTGTCATAAGGCTGTCTTGGATACGAAATCCTGGGTCAAAGTTTGTGGAAGACGACAGTTGGGAGTAAAATTGACCGAGGTGATTGGCCACGTCTTTTGGGTTATCTACCTGGATGCCTTGGATTTTGAGAACCGGAAGAGGACGCTGGAAGCTTTTTTTGTGTATGAAACTGCGAACAGTATCCCATAATGTGTGCGCGGGTGTGGAGGTGGAGAATTTATTCAGGAGCTGTAGCCAACTGGATCGCTTAGCTGCTCGAATAGTTCGTCTAGCTTTGGCTTTTTTCTTTTTGTAGTCAAGGAGAAGGCTTGGGTTTTCTCTGTTTCGACGGAAACGGTTTAATGCTCTTTTGCGCGCTGCTGTTGCCTGTTTACAGGCGTCAGACCACCAAGGACATCTGTATTGCCCTTGTGGCTTGGCCGTCGGGATGTGGACTCGCGCAGCGGAAATAATCGATTGCGTGACTTTTATGCAGGCAGAGTCAACATCTGTGAATTCGGTGGCGATGTGACACTGGGCTCGGAAGGAGTCCCAATCAGCTTTTTTAATGCTCCACCCGGCTGGAACATCGTATTGGGAATGTGTTGTTTGAGTTGAACCGTCTACGTATTTAATTGTTATCGGAAAGTGGTCACTAGCAAGGGGTCGTTGTCAGTTTCCCATGAACGGAAAGGAGCTAATCCACTAGAGCATAGTGAAACATCAATATGTGATACGAGTCCAGAGAATTCATCCAGCCTTGTCGGGGAGCCGTTGTTCAAGACATGTAAAGCGTTGATTCTAATGAGTTGTTCGAAGACTAGTCCTCCTCTGTCGCATCGGTCAGAACCCCATAAAAAATGTTTGCTGTTGGCATCCGAACATAGTATGAATGGCGGTGGGAGCTGATCAGTGAGGTTTTGTAGATCTTGAAGAGAAATGGGTACGCCTGGAGGGAGATATAGTGAACATACACTGATACGGCGGTTTGAAATGAAAGCCGTGCAGGCGACCACTTGTAGGTCTGTTTGAACCAAGAGTTGTCGGTGAGGAATTGTGTTAGAAATGTATATTGCAACTCCGCCATGGCGTCTGTGAACGTCGTCACATTTTGTGAACATAGAGTACCCGGGTAGATTGAAGTCGTACGGGTCGTCTGTGAGAAAATGTGTCTGCTGTAAACATATAATATTAGAGGAACAAAACATCAAAAAAGGTTTGATTTCGGCCCATTTGCTAATTAAACCACGACAGTTCCACTGAAGAATAGTCATTAATAATGTTGTGTAGAGCCTAAGGCAGAAACCTTGGCTTAGGGAAAGTAGTGGCATTGAGTGTGATTTAGCTAAAGATGCTTTGAGTCCCTGAAGGGGCCTGTGATCCCTGTTGAGTCCTACCATGGCTGGATGAGCGGCCCCGGGGTCGACTGGGACCGGGTCTGGGCGATGGAGGTTGGTTGTCCTTATGCGGAGTACACGGTGGAGCCTTAGCACCAGGGTGGTGTGCGGGTGAATATGACCGGAGTGTAGGCTGTGGTGCTCTCTTGGGGACAGACTGCCCAGGAGTTGCGGGGGCAGTTGCCGATGCTCCTCTCACAGGATGTTTTGCACCTGCCTTTTGTGGTTCAGTCACTGTGTGCTTCTCACTGGACTGAGAACGGACAGAACTAGGTTCGTCACAAAGAGGCTCTAAGAGCTGAAGTGGAGGAAGCTGTGGTATGTCATCAGTCTGGGAAGACGAAGAGGTGGTGCTTTTTGATGTGACTTGAGCATAGGTTTTTTGAGGCTGGTTTTTCTGTGATTGTACCTGACGACGTGCCTCGGGATATGAAATGTTCATTTTTGCCTTAAGCTCACAAATGCGCTTTTCTGTCAGCCAGACGGAACAGTTCTTCGAATTTGTGGTGTGGTCGGAAGACTCACAAGAGACGCATCTAGGAGGTTTGGAGCACAGAGAGCCCTCATGCGCAGCATCACCGCAGCGAGCGCAACGAGCAGCTTGTCTGCAGTTCCGGGAGCCATGACCAAATCTCTGGCAGGTGAAACAGCGCAGAGGGTTGGGGATAAATGGGCGCACTTCGAAGCAGAGGTAGCCGGCGTGGAGCTTGGGAGGGAGACTGGGAGTTTCGAACATGAGGACAAGAAGACTGGTGTCCTGACGCTGTCCGTCCCTGAAGGTGGTTAGTCGACGGACGTGGCTGACCAGCTCGTCCCTCAGTTCGTGTTGAATCTCCCCTTCAGACATGAAGCGGAGTTCAGGTGCGAACACAGTTCCCTTGCACGAGTTTCTAATCGGGTGAAGGGTGACCGTCACTGCCTTAATACAGAAAGTTGTCTGTTTGAGAAGCATTTTGGTTTGATGGCGGTTGTTGGTTTTGATGATGAGAGAGCCATCGCGAGGTGCTTGAATGTGGAGCCGAATGTTTGGGCCGCAGATGGCTTCTATCTGTTTTGGAGGTGCCCAGACGTTGATTTTTTGAAAGTTTGTATTCGAGTCGGTAGGTTTCACGACTACGTATGACCCGAGCGGGTCCAGGTAGGGCTCTCGAACCGGGCATGGCGTCCCGTGCATCTGACCGCGTGTTGCCCCGACGGTATCCTCTGCCACAGCGCACCTGTCATTTGCCCTGGTTGCTTGTGCGAGTCCGGATATGCCCTTCGACCCTTCCGGCCGGGCCGGTCCTGGCACGCTGCCAGGGCCGTGGGGCCCGGGCGCAGTCAGGGGCAGGTCAAGGTCACGAGAAGGTGAAGAGTCAGCGTGTGTGAAAATGGTGCGGTCCTGAGCAGTGTCAGAGTTCGTGCGAAGGTCAGTATCCGATATCGCGTCAGACGAAGTGTGTTCGGGTGTCGAGATCTGTTCCGGGTTCAAGCCATGGTCGTCTTTCTTTTTGTGAATCGTCCTGTTCGTTACACCTCTGCAAACACCAATGTCGATGTCTGCAGAGGGGCTGGCATCAGAGTCCGAGTTCGAGCCTATAGAGTCAGTGTTTTTCTTTCGTTTACCTCGCTTGCCCATGACAGAAGTCAGGGAACAGCTCGGAAAAGAAAACTGGAAGTGGAGAGTAGGCCCACCTTAGAAGGGTGTGGATCGCAGAAATAAACGTGGAAGTGTAGAAAAAAACTATCAGGAAGCGCAAAGTCGAAGTGAGGACTAAAGACTAAGTGTGTCGACCCTATCGACCTAAGAGCGGAGTGAACTGCGCCCGGCCTCTACGAGGACTGCCGCACGACTGGACTACATGAACATATGAGCATTCTGTGATCTTGTCTTGCCTCAGATGCGCCATTTTTTGTATCACGTACTGATGGTTTCCAGCCCGCTAATTGGTTGCTTTTGCTACCGCCCCTTAGTGCTGTGTTTACACCCATACAGCTATCAATATTACGGATTTGAAAAAATCAAAATCATATGAGTGAATTATCATTGTTTGAAGCCCCAGATGCGCTTTTTATTGCTGCCATAAATCATAGCTAGGGTCGAGTATCCGCTGGAATGTCTTTGGGAAAACGAAAAGATTAGACACATTCCCTTCAATGGGAGTGTGCACGAAAAAGCAAACCAATGAGCGGGCTGGAGCACGAAAAGCAACCAATGAGCGGGCTGGAAACGATCAGTACGTGATACAAAAATAGCGTACCCGAGACAAAAGAAGATCACAGAATGTTCACATGTTCACGTAGTCAGTCCCGCGGCAGTCCTCGCGGAGGTCGGATGTAGCTCGCTCCGCTCCTAGCTCAATAGGGTCGACACGAACACTTAGCCTGTTGTCCACACTTCGACTTTGGGCTTCCTGATAGTTTTTTTTTCTACACTTCCACGGTTATTTCTGCGATCCACAAACTTTTAAGGTAGGCCTACTATCCACTTCAAGTTTTCTTTTCCGAGCTGTTCCCCAACTTCTGTCATGGGCAGGCGAGGGAAACGGAAGAAAAACGACGCTGACTCTATAGGCTCGAACTCGGACTTTGATGTCAGCCCCTCTGCAGACATCGACATTGGTGTTGGCAGAGGTGTACCGGACAGGACGATTCACACATGTCTGTCAAGACAGCCCACCGTGGGCTGAGCGTGGGCTGTCTTGACACACATGATTCACACAAAGAAAGATGACCACCGTTTGAACCCGGAACAGACCTCGACACATGAACACACTTCGTCCGACACGATACCGGATACTGACCTTCGCACGAACTCGGCCACTGCTCAGGACAGCACCATTTTCAAACACGCTGACTCCTCACGTTCTCGTCACCTTGACCTGCCCCTGACTGCGCCCGGGCCCCACGGCCTTGGCAGCGTGCCAGGACCGGCCCGGCTGGAAGGGTCGAAGGGCTTATACCGACCCGTGCAAGCAACCAGGGCAAACGGCATGTGCACTGTGGCAGTGGATACCGTCGGGGCAACACGCGGTCAGATGCACGGGACACCATGCCCGGTTCGAGAGCCCTACCTGGACCCGCTCGGGTCATACGTAGTCGTGAAACCTACCGACTCGAATACAAACTTTCAGGAAATCAACGTCTGGGCACCTCCGAAACACATACAAGCAATCTGTGGTCCAAACATTCGGCTCCACATCCAAGCACCTCGCGGTGACTCTCTCATCATCAAAACAACCGCCACCAAACAAAAATGCTTCTCAAACAGACTACTCTCTGTATTAAGGCAGTGACGGTCACCCTTCACCCGATTAGAAACTCGTGCAAGGGAACTGTGTTCGCACCTGAACTCCGCTTCATGTCTGAAGGGGAGATTCAACACGAACTGAGGTACGAGCTGGTCAGCCACGTCCGTCGACTGACCACCTTCAGGGACGGACAGCGTTAAGACACCAGTCTTTTTGTCCTCACGTTCGAAACTCCCAGTCTCCCTCCGAAGCTACACGCCGGCTACCTCTGCTTCGAAGTGCGTCCATTTATCCCCAACCCTCTGCGCTGTTTCAACTGCCAGAGATTTGGTCATGGCTCCCGGAACTGCAGACAAACTGCTCGTTGCGTTCGCTGTGGTGATGCTGCGCATGAGGGCTCCCTGTGCTCCAAACCCGCTAGGTGCATCTCTTGCGACTCTTCCGATCACACCACAAATTCGAAGAGCTGTCCCGTCTGGCTGACAGAAAAGCGCATTTGTGAGCTCAAGGCAAAAACGAACATTTCATATCCCGAAGCACGACGTCAGGTACAATCAGAGAAAAACCAACCTCAAAAGACGTATGTTCAAGTCGCATCAAAAAGCACCACCTCTTCGTCTTCTCAGACTGATGACATCCCGCAGCTTCCTCCACTTCAGCTCTTAAAGCCTCTTTGTCACGAACCTAGTTCTGTCCGCTCTCAGTCCAGTGAGAAGCACACAGTGACTGAAACCACAAAAGGCTGGTGCAAAACAACCTGCGAGAGGGGCATCGGCAACTGCCCCCGCAACTCCTGGGCAGTTTGTCCCCAGGAGATCGCTGCAGCCTACGCTCCGGTCACATTCACCCGCACACCACCCTGGTGCTGAGGCTCTACCGCGGGCTCCGCGTACGGACAATCAACCTCCATCGCCCCGACCCGGTCCCAGTCGACCCCGAGGCCGCTCATCCAGCCATGGTAGGACACAGCAGGGGTCGCAGGCCTTTTCAAGGATTCAGAGCATCTTTAGCTAAATCATGCTCAATGCCACTACTTTCCCAGAGCCAAGGTTTCTGTCTTAGGCTCTGCACAACATTATTAATGGCTATTCTTCAGTGGAACTGTCGTGGTTTAACCCGTCCCCGACTGGGGGGCAGCTGACTGCCCTCCCTCCTGAGGTTTTTCTAGGATGGCGAGAGAACGAACAAATACAGTCACGAAACTTTGTGTACCTTTTGCTGCATCAATTTTACATCTATAGTCAAAATTTTGACCTCAGGTCAGGCCAAGCGCCTGACCTAAGTCAGCTCAAACAGACCTATGTCAAAAAAAGTTTAGCACCCTCTAACTTTTTCGCAAAACAAGACATCTCAGTAACACTTGCTGGGATTAGTGAACGTGATAGATGCAACAAATATGCTATCTCAGATTTTTCGGAATCTTCCGGGTCATTGACCTAAGGTCAAGCACATTTTTAACACATGTCGTCGTTTTTTCGGAAATTGACGCAACATTTCATAACATTTTTAGTGTGGAGTCAAGCAGACATCTAGTTACCGTCATTGGGCAAAGTATCAATGATTTCCTGCCATTGACCTGAGATCAGGTCACGAATAACTGTAGTGAGCCAAAATGTACCACCGTCAAAATCGGCGATGAATTACCCAGAATGAATAGAAATGGCAGAACTAGCTTGCACAGACGTAAGTAATACCAGGAACCTCAAAAAAGTTTGAAAAAGTAGCATATTTTGCAAATAAACAGGCTTTCGAGAATAAAGCTCCGCCAATTGTGTAGATTGATAACTAATTAACTTTTCCAAAATTTAAGCATGAAAAGCCATCAGAAGGATCACTGAGATCAATAAAATATACATAGATCGTCTTTTTTCGCAAAAATAAAGAAACGCTAAAATTAGTTCCCGTCAATTTGTTACTGCATACGGCAGCGGCGCACGCCTACCGCTGCCGCGAGAAATGCCGTGTCTTTAACTCAACGTTTCGGCGTATATATTGAACAAATCTGGAAAATTAGACGGGTATCGGCATCCGCGGACCTTTACTTGTGCGCTGGTGCCTTTACCTATGCGTCATTAGTGACAGCTCTTGACATTCAGGCCATTTCTCGGTCTCATACAATCAGCTATGAGAAAACATATATAGGGCGTAAATTGCTTACATATTATCTAAAACTAAAAATGAGACCAGTTTCGAGCTCTACTCGTCACAAGCTTTCCAACGGTGTGCTTATTTTCATCGTGCGACCAACCGTTCGTGAGTTAGAGGGGGGCGGCCAACTGCCCCCCCCTTCCAATCGCCCATGTTCGACACGGACCGACGGTCGTGCGCGGGCAAATGGGCCGAAATCAAACCTTACTGATGTTTTGTTCTTTTAATATCATAGGTTTACAGGAGACACATTTCCTCACAGACGACCCGTACTACTTCCGTCTACCCGGATTCTCTATGTTCATAAAATGTGATGACGTTCACAGACACCATGGTGGAGTTGCCATATACATTTCTAACAAAATACCTCACAGAGAGCTATTGGTTCAAACAGACCTACAAGCGGTCGCCTGCACGGCTCTCTTTTTAAACCGCCGTATCAGTGTATGTTCTCCATATCTCCGTCCAGGCGTACCTATTTCTCTTCAAAATCTACAAAACCTCACTGATCATCTCCCACCGCCATTCATATTGTGTTCGGACGCCAACAGCAAACATTTTTATGGGGTTCTGACCGATGCGACAGAGGAGGACTAGTCTTTGAACAACTCATTAGAATCAACGCTTTACAAGTCTTGAACAACGGCTCCCCGACAGGGCTGGATGAATTCTCTGGACTGTTCTCAAACAATGATTTTTCACTATGTTCTAGCGGATTAGCTCCTTTCCTTTCATGGGAAACTGAAAACGACCCTCTTTCTATTGACCACTTTCCGATAACAATTAAATACGTAAACGGTGCAACCCAAACAACACATTCCCAATTCGATGCTCCAGCAGGGTGGAGCATTAAAAAAGCTGACTGGGACTCCTTCCGAGCCCACTGCCAAATCGTCACACATTTCACAGATGTTGAATAAAAGTAGCGCATAAAAGTAACGCAATCGATTATTCCCGCTGCGCGAGCCCATATCCCAACGACCAAGCCACAAGGGAAATATGGGTGTCCTTGGTGGTCTGACGCCTGTAAACAAGCAATAGCAGCGCGAAAAAGAGCATTACATCGTTCCCGTCGAAACAGAGAAAACCCAAGCACTCTCCTTGACTACAAAAAGGAAAAGCCAAAGCTAGACGAACTATTCGAGCAGCTAAGCGGTCCAGTTGGCTACAGCTCCTGAGTAAATTCACCACCTCCACACCCGTGCACACATTATGGAGAACTGTTCGAAATTTCATACACAAAAGAAGCTTCCAGCGTCCTCTTCTGGTTCTCAAAATCCAAGGAATCCAGGTAGATAACCCAAAAGAAGTGGCCAATCACTTCCGTCAATTTTACTCCCGACTGTCGTCCTCCACAAACTTTGACCCATGCTTTCATATCCAAGACAATCTTATGACACACAACATGCCGGACTTTGATCTCGATTCAAACAACTCAGAGCCATACAACAATCTTTTCTCTTTGCACGAATTGAACTCATCCATAAATTCATCCGGTTCAACATCGGTTGGTCCGGATCTCATTCACTATGAGTTTCTCAAGCAGCTTGACGACACCCAAAGAAGCAGACGCCTTGCTTTCTTCAGTTATGTGTGGACACAGAACAGAATCCCAACGACTTGGAAGCACGCTTTTATGGTTCCTCTTTTAAAATCGGGAAAACCTACAGACGCACCTGAATCCTACCGACCAATTCAACTTACTTCTTGTTTATGTAAAATCATGGAAAGAATGGTGAACTCCAGGATGTTGTGGCACGCCGAAAAATTCCAACTTTTGTCGAAATACCAATGTGCTTTTCGCCCTGGGCGAGCCACAGTTGGCCATGTACTTCGCCTTGAATCTGACATACGCAGCGGCTTCTTCGCAAGAAACTTTACCGTGGCAATTTTCCTCGACGTTAAGTACGCCTATAATATGGTGTCCCGAGCAGGTCTTCTTACAAAACTTCATCACATAGGTTTCCGTGGACGCTTCATGCATTTTATAAATTCTTATCTCAGCGGCCGTACACTACAAGTTAAAAGCGGAACCCTTTCGGACTCCTTCCCCTTGGACAATGGAGTCGTCCAGGGAGGGGTCATTTCTCCTCTGCTTGTTCTTTTCATGATTAATGATCTCTTCGACGATTGTCCGGCTGGTGTGTCTCACGCACTGTACGCAGATGGCTGTGCTCTGTGGGCCACTGGAAAAAGCCTGCGGTTGATTTTTCAGACTCTCCAACTCGCTCTTTCCCGAATTGAAGACTGGGCCAACAAATGGGGTTTCTCATTCTCCGCACCAAAATCGAAAGCAATCATTTTCAAAAAATACATGAGACGTGAGCAGTGCAGACCTCCGATAGATCTCCTTCTCAATGGGCAGCCCATCGAATTCGTGGAAAACGTCAAATTTCTAGGAGTACACCTGGACACCAAGTTAAATTTCACCACTCATATACGATATCTTAAGGCAAGAGCGATGAAAAGAATTCCCTTCCTTAAATGCATAGCTGGTTCGGGCCTCGGGGCGGATAGAAAAACTATTCTTCGTATGTACTTCGTACTGGTCCGACCAATTCTGGAATATGGCGCACAAGTCTTCGACCACTCGTCAAGGGCCCTTCAGTCTTTAGAGACGATACAAAATGTTTGTCTGAGAATCGCACTGGGCGCTCTGCGAACCTCACCGGTTGAGAGTCTCAGAGTTGAGGCTAACGTGCCACCACTGTCGCTGAGGAGGTGGGAGATGACCACACGGTATTTCCTACGGATTCAAAGCGACCGGGAACACCCTTGCTACCATCTGAAACACTTTATGGAATACCTCAGACACATGAACGAACAAAGAATTTATCGACTCTGTGGTTTTCCTCTGTCACTACGTTTTCGCAAAGTCTGCAGAGACATAGGCTTCTTGGTGCCGAACAACGTGAGCAAAATTCACGGCAGCCACCCTCCTTGGACCATCTCGCAGATCAGTCTCCAAATGCTCATCTCACAAAACAAGAGCACCCTAGACCATGATAAGGTAGAGGAGATGTTCTTGCAGTTTGTTGAAAATCATTCGGACTACAACTTCTTTTTTACTGACGGCTCCAAAGAACACGACACAGTAAGGTGCACTTTTGTGTACAGACAAATCACTGGACGACACAGATTACCGGACAAAATTTCCGTTTTCACCGCGGAACTTAGCGCAATTCATCAAACCCTGAAATTTACTCAGGCTCAAGGCATCCGGAAATCGGTTATCTGCTCTGACTCACTCTCCGCCCTCCCGGCCCTACAGTCATTGCGCAAACCTGCCCCCCTCGCTGTCCTTATATTCGACTTGTGTTGCGACATCACAGAGAAGGGCATGACCGTTAAATTTTTATGGATTCCCAGTCATCAAGGCATACGTGGAAACGAAAGAGCAGATATGCGAGCAAAGGAAGCCTTACAAATAACCACAGTCACCCCGGGCCCAGTTGGTCAGAGAATTTTTTCCAGAAATAAGGAAGCTGATATATTAGTACTTTGATGGGTATTGGCGCAACCACCCTCGTCCAACACGTTTAAAACACATCAAAAATTCTGTTGCTGAATAGGACACCAGCTACCGCCAAAACCGCCGGGAAGAAACTGTTTTGGCACGCTTACGACTGTGACACACAAGACTGACTCATTCACTCATAATAAATCACCCAGACAGACCTCTATGTGTCCCATGTCACTCGAACCTTTCAGTATGGCACATACTCTTTGACTGCCAGAGGTACCAGAGAAAAAAAGAGAAACTACGACTGACGTGCCGAAGCATAAACCTACCATTCTCATTATACGATATACTAGGAAACAACGAACCGGTGATAAAAGCCCTCACTTGTTCTCTCACCTCTGACGATACATTTTCCCCACATGTTTCCTCAACTCTTTAGTTAAAACATACGCTATTTAGCAACCAAGGTTCCTGTTAAATAACTTCTCATACCACCGGGGCACGTACCCTCAACTGGTTCTCCGCCATCAACTCCGCGCTCCCGGCTACGTTCGGATCGGGCGCGTAGCAGGAGTGCAGATGTGGCAGAATCAGCGAGTTGCCACGCTGTAGCTCGCTGAGGCGGCCCATCATGTCGACCTCGCAGCGACCTGGCCGGCAACGGCGAGCGTGTCAGCCGAGCACGGCAGTGTCAGTCCAGCGATGTTGACGGCGCAGATCCTGCAAATCCTGGACTTGAGGCAAATTTACGTCTAAACTGCCGACGTACGACACTGGCCTTTTCGTGTTCGGGACGTGAAAATAAGCCGTCAGATCACCGAACGGCTGCTATAATGCGACAAGCAAATATCCCCCGGTTGTTCACCAAGCTATGGCATCGTCCAAAATAAATTTGGGGCAAAACGGCCTTGTAACATAGGTCATCACTTGAACTACCATTTTCGAGAGATGACCACTGACATACAGCAGTTCGCAATTGTCATCCGTAACAACACCCCGACCTTCCCGCGCCATCAACATAGCCAGACCTAACCAAATTCGCGCCATCCGAGAGAAGGTACAGGTACGGAAATGTCCGGGGAGGTGGACTTCCCGTGGCACCGCCCACGCAGCGCTCACGTTCCTTCACACTCTTAGGTACGACGTGCTGAGCACCTCCTCCTCCTCGTCGTCGCAGGAAAAAAAGGCACCGATGCCGGGTGGCGGCGCGCGCCGCCGCGCCACCACGTCACCCTGGCTAACGCTCTTGAGCTGGCGCGGCGGCGGCTCGAGCTCGTCGTCGTAGGCCGGCGCCGCGTCGGTGGCCGAGGCGGCGGCAGCTGCAGGCAGCCGCTCTAGGTCGCGTAGCCGTCGGTCAGCCAGCGCCAGCTGCGTCTCGCTGGTGCGCAGCTCGAAGCCGGTCCGCTTCAGCGCCTGCTGCAGCTGCGCGATGCTGCTTTCGTAGCCGGCCTTCACCTGGTCAGCCTGGCTGCCCAGCTGCTTGATCTTGGCCAGAAGCACGTTGTTCTCGCTCTCCAGCCGGCTGATCTCCTCCTCGAACACAGCCTCGCGCCGCTGCTGGTCGGCGAGCGCCTTGGCCAGGATGTCGTCGCGCGACTTGCGGAAGACCGTGTTGAAAGTCTCCTGGCACTCGGTCTTGATATGCTCCTCCAGCTCGGCCTTGGCCCGCTCGGCCTCCTCCGCCATGCGGATGACGCGTTCGCAGAGCGCGGCGCGTTCCTCGGCCAGTCGGAGGTTTCCCGCGTTCAGAGCTTCCGCCTCCCGACGCTGTTTGTCCTGCTGCTCTCGGAACGACTCAGCCTCAGACCTCGCGGCCTCCAGAGAAGCTCGTAGAGACTGGATGGTTTTGTCGCATCCAGATTGCAGCGTCTTGGTCTCCGATTGCGCAGCCTCCAAGGAGACCTGAACAGACTGAACGTTTTCTTCTTGTTCCGATAGCAGTGTTTCGCAGCTTCTAGCGAGGCCTGAAGAGCCTTGCTAGTTTCCTCGCGCTGCAATTGCAACGTCCCAGTCTCCGATTCCGCAGCTTCGAGTGCAGCCTGAAGTAGAGGGGGGACTAAAATCAATTTTTATCTTCTACAAGCTGATTCTAATGTGGTTATGTATTCTGATTATGATTCTGGTCTTTATTTCGTGATTTTACCTTGTTTTAACCCTCCACACGAAGCATTTGACTTTTACCTATAGGTATGCCGTGCGGCGTACAGTGTACATTATACTAGCGTGAGAAAACGACCGTGTTCTGACGTCTTCAGATATATTTCTTACGAATAACTACTCGTATCTACTCTATTCCATCCCGATTCTGCTAAGTGCATCCTTGAAGTCGTTTATGTCCATGTTGACCTTGCAGCTGATCTTACTGAGATAGGTGGTGAGGTTCACAGCATACTCGGCTGAGGTTAGATTTCTTCCATTCTTCTTGAGACGGAATACGTCGCTGGCCTTCGGGAAGGACAGCGAAGAGTTCTTGGCATGTCTGACTTCCACGTAGAGCCTCTTGTTCTTGGTGATGTCCTCTAGGTCAGGGTTCTTCAGGAACTCCTCCACTTGCTCTGGTCTCGTAAATGGGCCTCCTAACTCGGTGAGGTAAGCCAGGTCACAGTTTCTCTGCTTGTCCTGGGCGATGCTTGCGAGTTCCCTGTCCTCCATTCCTTCCTTCTTGAGCTTTGCCTGTTTTTCTTCCCATGCTTCAAGGATAGCTGGTACGGCTCCACCCCTCTTGGTCATTTTCTTGAACGTGCCGGTGACTTCGCTTCCCTCCAGCAGTTCAGCAGCTTTGGCTTTGATCAAGGAAGAGCTAACTGACCTGATTTCTTTAGCTCCTCTGACCTTCAGCCCATAGTTCACGGAGCCGACGGCTCTCTCGGCATCAAGGTTGTGCACCGGCGCCTTCTTGAGCTTATCTTGGTCCAAACTCCTGATGTTCGTGTTGTTGTCCTCGTCATTCTCCGCCTCCCCAAAGCCAAACATCTCGCCACGCTGGTGCTTCCAGCCCGCGGCCAGCTTTGGGAGGAGGAGCTCCAGGGTCTTGCAGATTTCCTGTCTGTACTGTTCGATGATCTGGATGGTCGGTTCCAGGAGGGAGGGTGAGTACAGGCAGTGGTTGAACCTTGCTTTGGAGATGAATGAAAACGCTGGAGAGGCGAAGTCGATGAGAACCTCAGGCTTGGTCGTCATGAGGTCCATGTAGAGGGTGGGGAAAGCCTCTACCAGAGTCTCCCAGGTTGTGGAGGAGGAGGTTGTCAGGCTCAGGTAGGGCTCCACCAGGTGCACCCCGATGATGACAATCACGGCAGCCAGTACTCTCAGGTACTCCAGGCCCTCGAAGCTGCGGATGATGCAGGCCAGGCTGTTTGAGATGTTACTGAATTTGGAGAGGAAGTCTGATACGTGTTTGTCCAGGAACAGGGCGATGAGGGCAGTGTATACGAGGCTATTGAACCGCTCCTTCTGGAGTCTCTTGGCAGGGTTTTTGAGAGGGAAGATGAAGATGTCGAACTCTTTGGCGTAGTTCCAGGATTTATGGTCAAAGTCGTGCGTGACGAGCCTCATCAGACAGTTCATCCACTGCTCCACGACTGACTCCTGGACGTCGGAGAGTGACACAGCGAAGACAGAGAAGATCTTGCTGGGGCCAATCGTGATGTCTATCTGCTTACAGAACTTCTGGAGACACCTATTGAACATACAGGCGGGATGGACTTGGCAGATGAGATGCGAGGGGGTATGATCAGTCTCCAGAGCAGCTGACACCAAGTCATCAACCATCAGGTTGTGGGCAGTGGAATCCGTCATCGTGAAGTCGATGCGGCGCCAGAGGTCTTCAGAAGAGACTCCACTGACGGCACTCAGTATGGCCAGGATGGTGAGCTTGAGCTGCGCCAAGTTTTCCCTTGTCTCAGAGGAGATACTGAGGGTGGGGAAAGGGAAGAACTTTCCATCAATAGTGGCGCCCTGAACGGAAAAAGAGCCAGCACCTTGCTTCTTCGAGCCGTCATCATGATACGTGATCGTAGACTTCTCATCGCTTGCCATTATCTTCTCCACGAGCTTGCTCAGCGCCAGCGCCTCCCTCGCTTTTCCTGTCTCCCTGATAGATTTTTTGTCTGGCACCGTGTCTAGGTCGATGGTACTGTCATCATCATCAAATCTCTTCCATTTCAGGTTAAACAGCTCCTTAGCTATGATGATCGTGGAGCCGACGGCCTGCTCCTTTGACATGTGGAGCTCGGAGATGCACCTGTCTAAAGCAGTATAATATTCAGGTCGGACCTTCCTGATGCTGTGACGGACGTGTCGATAGCCGTCAGGAAGCTGCCCAGTGTTCTCTGCACTGCCCTCTTGTACAACATTCCTCTTCCTCTTCCTTGAGCTTCGTGACGAGTCTTCTTCCTCACTCGTAGTTTGCATCTCTTCGTAGTCCGCATCTTCATTTTGAAGAATGTTCTGGTTCATATCTGCATATTCTTCAGCAACTTCGATCATCTCAAGCTGGTTCTTCTTCTCCTGCTCAGATTTCTCCAGTCTCTTCTGAAAGCTTGCCATGTCTTTCTTCCTCCTGGCGTCCTGAGCCAACCATTTCCTATCCACAAATGCCTCACAGTGACTCACACGCCTCCCCCTTATTTGATCGTTCCAGAAAAGCTCTTCGTCGTTGGTCTCCTGAACCCCATACAGCTCCTCCTGCTTCTTCCTGAAGGCGACGTCCAGGGTCCTTATATCAAGTCCTTGCTCCAGGCTCTTCGTGAAGGGATCCACCTTCTCGTTCACCCACTGCTCCGACATTCTGTTCTTGGGATAGCTCTGCAGTTTTTTGAATTCGTCATATAGAACTAGGACCATCTTGGCTACGTTCTTAGGGTGTTTTGGATAGACATTGCACCACGTCCAGTGCTCACAAAGCTCCTCCGCCACCTGCAGCGCAGCCCAGTCCTTGCTCATGCGGATGAAGGATCCCTTAGGTCTGGGTACCAGGAACCAGATCATTCTTTCCAACACCTCTCTTTTTGTAGGCAGTTTGGATGAGGTGAACGTTTCTCTGGCGTGGATGGTGATAGGACCCAGGCACATGCTCCATTTAGAACGAGTTTGGAATGGATTCATCTTTCTTCTAGGATATCCTGAAACGAAAGCAAAAAAGGTTTTACAGGAGCACAGGCTTTCGGATATTAAGAGTAACGGACGGCATAGGGGAACAGGAACAATACAGGGACAGGAAGAGGTGAAACATATTTTTAGCTTTTCTCAGGATCCATGATAAGGAAACTCATCACAAATTACAAACCTTCACGTCAAACCTTTACTTTGGTCAAAACTTCTTTTGCAAATAAATCACAATAGAATAAAGATATCGCAAAATAAAAAGCGCAATGTGTTTGTCTTGTCAATGCGCATCTAATGATATGCAACATGGCCTCCACCGTGACCACTGGGTCAACACGTGACCTTGACCTGAGGTCAAATTTGAAATTGACCTTTCAGTATTAAAACGTAGCCTGGCCGATGCGTCTTGACGAGAGGAACACGATGGGGTAACGTACATTCCTGTATCTCTATTAGATCAAACGCTATAAGGAAATACCCAAAGGTCAAAATTTGAGCTTTTCGTGACCTCAGAGGTCACCAGTTATGGACCTGGGACCTTAAAAAGGGGTATCAGTCGCTTCCTCTCATCACGCCCAACACGCTCGTTTTGGTCCCGAGGCGATAGCTCAATTAGGGGCCAAACGCAAGGGGTGTCATACCCCCTATAAGTCCGTGTTAGGCATGGGACACCCAGAGCAAGGGCGAAGGTTTAACCCATGATGTGGAGGGTTAAAGCAATATGCGTATTGTATTTAAATGTTCTCACTGGCTTAAGGACACCTAACCACAAATAAATTCACTTGTAGAAAAGTCCTAGCTATGAAAAACTTCCCTAAGTCCCCCCTCTACCTGAAGTGACCGGACGGTTTTTTCGCGTTCTGATCGCAGCGTTTCTGATCGCAGCGTTTCGGTTTCCAATTCTGCAGCCTCCGACGAAGCCTGGAGAAACCGGACAGTTTCTTCGCGTTCCGATCGCAGCGCCTCGGCCTCCGCCTCCGCCTTCGCTGCCCCCAGCGAGGCTTGAAGAGCCTCAGCGGTTTCTTCATCTTCCAACTGCATCGTTTTGGTCTCCGACTTCGTAGCCTCCAGTGATGCACGAAGAGGCCGGACCGCCTCCGATAGCAATGTTTCAGTCTCCGACTTTACAACTTCTAGTGCGAGATCGTCGCGATTACAGCGTGAGGAAAGTTTCAAGGCTTTTCAGACCTCGCTAGAAGCCGCGAAGTCAGAAATCGAAAGACTGCTGTCGGAACATGAAGAAAACTTTCAGTCCCTTCTGGTCTCCCTGGAGGCTGCGCAATCGGAGACCAAGACGCTGCAATCGGAACGCGACAAAACCATCCAGTCTCTACGAGCTTCTCTGGAGGCCGCGAGTTCTGAGGCTGAATCGTTTTGAGAGCAGCAGGACAAACAGCGTCGGGAGGCGGAAGCTCTGAACGCGGGAAACCTCCGACTGGCCGAGGAACGCGCCGCGCTCTGCGAACGCGTCATCCGCATGGCGGAGGAGGCCGAGCGGGCCAAGGCCGAGCTGGAGGAGCATATCAAGACCGAGTGCCAGGAGACTTTCAACACGGTCTTCCGCAAGTCGCGCGACGACATCCTGGCCAAGGCGCTCGCCGACCAGCAGCGGCGCGAGGCTGTGTTCGAGGAGATCGGCCGGCTGAAGAGCGAGAACATCGTGCTTCTGGCCAAGATCAAGCAGCTGGGCAGCCAGGCTGACTAGGCGAAAACCGGTTACGAAAGCAGCATCGCGCAGCTGCAGCAGGCGCTGAGGCGGACCGGTGCCGAGCTGCGCACCAACGAGGCGCAGCTGGCGCTGGCTGACCGACGGCTACGCGACCTGGAGCGGCTGCCTGCAGCTGCCGCCGCCTCGGCCACCGACGCGGCGCCGGCCTACGACGACGAGCTCGAGCCGCCGCCGCGCCAGCTCAAGAGCGTTAGCCAGGGTGACGTGGTGGCGCGGCGGCGCGCGCCGCCGCCCGGCATCGGTGCCTTTTTTCCTGCGACGACGAGGAGGAGGAGGTGCTCAGCACGTCGTACCTAAGAGTGTGAAGGAACGTGAGCGCTGCGTGGGCGGTGCCACGGGAAGTCCACCTCCCCGGACATTTCCGTACCTGTACCTTCTCTCGGATGGCGCGAATTCGGTGAGGTCTGGCTATGTTGATGGTGCGGGAAGGTCGGGGTGTTGTTACGGATGACAATTGCGAACTGCTGTATGTCAGTGGTCATCTCTCGAAAATGGTGGTTCAAGTGATGGCCTATGTTACAAAACCGTTTTGCCCCAAAACAATTTTGGACGATGCCATAGCTTGGTGCACAACCGGGGGATATTTGCTTGTCGCATTATGGCAGCCGTTCGGTGATCTGACGGCTTATTTTCACGTCCCGAACACGAAAAGGCCAGTGTCGTACGTCGGCAATTTAGACGTAAATTTGCCTCAAGTCCAGGATTTGCAGGATCTGCGCTGTCAACATCGCTGGGCTGACACTGCCGTGCTCGGCTGACACGCTCGCCGTTGCCGGCCAGGTCGCTGCGAGGTCGACATGATGGGCCACCTCAGCGAGCTACAGCGTGGCAACTCGCTGATTCTGCCACATCTCCACTCCTGCTACGCGCCCGATCCGAACGTTGCCGGGAGGGCGGAGTTGAAGGAGATGCTGAATACTTTTGCAGAACTTTTGCAGAGTAACTTCGCCCATGAATTTAGTGTGCTGGACAGCATGCGATGAAGATTATGCAATGCGTATGTCTCAGCCAAACTGAGCGGTCCTCAGAGTTTTGCTGCAGCCTAGCAGCACCAACGTATTTCAAAACTGCGGAATCTCTGCGGAGCAGATCGCAATGCGCCATCTAACGCTGGGCGACTGAAATCAACTGGGAATGTCATTGATGGGCGTGTCATGGAAACTCGTTCATCTGCTTTATGTCTGCTGCTATAACGTTTTGCTGTCGTTGAATACAGGTGGCGATATCGGCAGACACGCTTGGAAATTCAAGTCTTTCCACCTGCCTTCGGCCTTACGTATAGGTGGCGTTTAAAAAAACACGTACCGGACGGGATGCCCGTGCCTAGGTATTTCAGCATAAATTGGTTGAAGGACATACAACGTCTGAAAAAAGTTGCAAAGGAATGGTGATACAAAATCTGGGGAACCTGCATCGCACTGTTTATGGAGGACTCATAAAGGAGTCCGTTTCTGGTGGATTTACCAATCTAGACACTGTTCCAAGGCCCTAAAATAGTGCGTTTTTCCGTTATATTCCTTTGCTTTTAGTAAATACTTGTAATATGGTAGAGGGGGATGTCAGCCAGAGCTCCCAGATCATTGGGACGCTTTTATACGATAAAGACGCACTAGACACATATGTGGTCTTGAAGAAGTATTTGTCTCAACGCGTTATTCACGGCGGAGCTCTGCCGTGAATTGTTCATGTTGCAGGTGAGTCACTTTCAGGGGCGTAACTTTGTATATTTTTAGTATGGAGCCTTCCATACCGAAGGAAATCATTGGCTTGAATTTCCATAGCAGTGTCTTTACCCGTTCATGTGTTTTCGTGGTTTTTAAAATAAAGCACGGTAAATACGTTATCATTGTCGCATGTTAAGGCTCGATACATTTATTCTTCCATGCCAAAATTTGTCTCATTGCTACATCCATAGCCACATCATACATGTTTTGAGTCTGCTATGAGTCCATGTTGCATGTAATCAGTGAAAATCAAGTGTCTTTGCAATTTTTTATCTGCTTGTGTAACTCTATTTTTTATGAAGGCAGTGAAAGGAAATGAAATAAGGACAGGTGCAGCCAAAGTCAGTGCCACCTACTTTTACACCTGCTTACTGCCATAACTGTGTTTTGTAATGGAAGGCAACTGAAAGGAATGTAGGCATGCTTCAACCAAATATGATTCAAGGATTGGGTTGCATTGTGTGTACTACAGGTTTTCTCAACCTGAGCCACAAGTTCATTAAATCCTATGTACATAGGGATAATGGTCCATGGTGCATATATAGATACATATACATAACAGCCCATAGGGCAGGCTGGACACTGGTCCTGAAATCTTGGGTATTCTAGGCACAGGCCTCCCACTCCTCATAAGTCAAGAAATCCTCGTAGTTACCATACCATGTTGGTATCAAAAGATGTGCAGTTAAAAAAGCAGCCCTGTTGAAGGCATTTAGTACCTCATCAACATCATAACTTCCCCAAAGTAGTCCCCTGAAATTTATCCCACTTCAACAACTAGCATGCGGTCAAGGAGCATCTTTAAGAGACAGATCAACACCAACTTTTAAGCATTGATCCTATCAGAATGTAGCTATCTCAGAGTTCGAAATATGCTGAGACTGGTGCACTGGAACAGGGCAGGGAAGTGGACTGAGACTGAACAAGGATAGATATGAATGTCTGGGAGGGAACAAGGACAGACAAGGAAAACTGGGACAGTACAGAGATATGGAGAACAGCTGGATGGGGATGGGAGAGGACTAAGGGAATGGACATCAAGGGGTATTAGGATGGAATGATGAAAAGGGACTGGCTGGGAAAGGGACAAGCAAGGGGATGGGGACAGGGCAGTGACAAGTACAGAGACAGGGCTATCAACTGGAGGGGTTAAGGCCCTTCCAGGGGCCCTTAACACTGGATCCAGTCAATGGAAGGTTGTGGAATGCCCCAGTCATTACCAGATTAATGGCCCAATCCAATATCCCATCACTGCACCAGTCCCATTTCAAATGAAATCCTAAATTTTTTTCATTAAATCCTAAATAAAATTCATTTCAGTCCATATTTGCTTCTATCCCATCATTGTTCCTCCTTTCTGTCTCTCCCCTTCTGGTCCCATCCTAATCTACTCCTTGTCCCTGTCCTGTTAAAGTCCCTCTTGTTCCTACTCCATATTGTTCCCGTGCCTTTCATGTACCTCTGCCTCAGTCCTGCACCTATCCCCTTACTTGTCTGTGTCCCATCTCCATCCCTTTACTTGACCCTTTCCCATCCCAATCCTTTTTTACCATACAGACCCAAATCCCCTTACTTGACCCTGTCCTGTCTCCATCCCTTTACTAGTCTCTCTCCCACCCCAGTCCATTTCTAAGTCCATTTTTACTATACCATCCCCAAATCATTCCACCCTTCCACACCCATCCTGTCAGTCCTCATCTGTCTCCCTGTCCCATCCAGGTCATCCATATCTCGGCACTGAGCTAGTTGTACTTCTGTCTTGTTGTTCTGCCAGTCTTCCTTCTCTGTCCTTGTTCACTCCCAGGCGCCCATGCCTGCCCTTGTTGAGACCCAGTCCACCTCCCTGTTCTGTTCCAGTACCATCTCAGCTTGTTTTGTGTTTTGACTGCTACGTTTTGATAGGTCGTTTCGTGACGTCATATTTCACGGCATCTTTGTCAACCGTCATCGCTTGAAAGTGGTATTGATCCGTCTCTCGAAGGTGTTCCATGCTTCGAACTCGTGCTAGTTGTTGGGGTGGTGGGCAACTGGATCATTTCAGGGGGCATTTTGAGGAAGTTGTGATGTTGACGAGGCATTAAATGCCTTCGATGGCGGTAACTTTAAATCGCGCATCTTTTGGTACCAATATGGTATGGTAAGTACGTGGATTTCTGAAGGTATGAGAAGTGGGAGGCCTGGGCCTAGAATACCAAATCCTGATGGCAGGTTTACCAGATCTAGATAATTTCAATATTAGGTCTGCAGCCCATGGCATTGCACAGAAAGAAATGGCCTAAAAGTGGTTCTGGTACAACTGACTGGAGGTGCGGCTATGGCATTATTTTGCGACATGTTATAACAGAAATCCTGAGGCTGAAGTAGCTGTTTCATAGGTATCAACCAGTTGCCATTAATCTACAAGTTAGGCTTATCTTCAGACATTTTGCAGCCCTCCTCTTTTGGCCATCATCTGACTTTGAAACCAAAACTGAATCTAAGCAAATTAATTCATGCTGCATGATGCCGAAAAACAGTCCTTCTCAGCAGCCTGCATCATTAAAAGCATGGTTGTGTAGAATGTTGATGCCATTGGCAACCTGAATAAAGCATCAAAAAGCCAGCAGAGCACTGTTTTTTTTTTATCTGATTACTTGAATAACTAAAAAACCAAGCTATTCTGTATCTTGTACCCTAAGTACATTAGTACTTTTAGTAATGTGCCAAAGCTCTATGTTTACAGGGTTTTAAAATGATCTCCCACAAATTTTGGCTAGTTGTTTATTCAGCCGTGTCCTGTCTTCAGTCCCTACGTGATGACGTGAGTGGGCGCATGCCAGTGAATATCTGCACATGGTCCGTATTGCGCCATCATTAACATATGATTACAGAATATGCGATTTTTTTATTAAAAGCTTTGTTGAGAGATTTGTCAGACCTGATCACTCTTTGTATAATAAGTGGACCAATGTGGAACAGTATTTGTAAAATCGCGTGTTTTCACGGCTATCTGAAATGCCGCCAGCACTGGCAAAACTAAAATTACGAATCAACAAACGGGTGATGTGTGCTATTATCGGTATGCAGTGCTGTTATTATCTTGGCTGGGGCTGTGGCATAGTTGCTTTACCATCTGATGTCGCTGAGACGTCGTGACGAAATCCCGGCTGAGTCCCATGTGCGACGAAGTTTCGCAGGCATCCCCGTCTTGTCTTGGACTCGAACTGGGGGTGGCCAGCCAGTCCGGCACCGCTGGCTGGCTCCCTAAACAGATAACCGGATGCCAAATGTATTCCATCTGTAGACTGACGGACTCGCCAGTCTGCCCATGTTCTCAGCCGATGTGTCATGTGAACAGTGCTTTGAAAACGACAAACAGCTGAATATCGTGTACAGTTTTTGGTTTTAGAACGACGTAGAATTGTTTTGCCATGTCTCCCCTCCCTTCTCCCCCACTACCACCTGATGGGAAACGGAAAAACTGGTTGTTCAGGATATTCTCCTGCTGCGAACTGTGTTACCAAGCATGGCCTGTTCTCGAAAGATGCCGTTTGGTGGTTAACTTGCTGCGGTTTTTGCGAATTAGCGAACAGTTCTCAGTTTGCATTGCTGGCCTGACGAAGATTATTGCGTTAAGTTTTGCGCTGCCCGATACAACTCAGTGCATATTTGTCCGCGAGCACAAATGCTTTGGTCTTTCCACCATCGTGGTCACAGTGATGCCTTTTCCCTTTCGTCGTCTTCTGTCGCGTACCACTACGCCAGGCCGTGATCTGCCGGTCTTAACCGAGTGCTGCCATGTTTCGTGTGGCCTGGGTTGGCATTCAGAGCCGTTTTCGTATTTGTTCACGCGGACTCATAGCCTCTGATTGCAGTCTCGCATGTCCTTTGTTTGTGCCGGAGAAGCGGGTTGGCTACCGGCAGCTCAGTCGCATCAATCGAGGCGGCTATTTTCCACGAGCTATTACGAGAACAAAGGAAAGCTGCGTGGCACAATAAGTGCCGGTCCATGAACGCCGTCCATTGATTTAGCCTTTCCGGACAGACCGTACTATTTTCGGCCTTGCGTAGGACTTCCTTCTTGTGGGGGCTGCCACGTCGTAGTGAGGCTGAGACGGGAGGTAGGGGTGACGGGGGGGGGGGACTGGTAGACCGCTCGGGGCGAGGGACGCCGCCCGGGAGGCGTATCGATCGGCGCGGCGACGCCGCCCGCGACCGGCGCGCCGTCGGTGCTGTCGCTTTCGACGGCGTCGCTGTCGACGTTGACGCGCGGCGAGGAACGGTCACGGTCGGCCGGCGCGTCTGCGGCGGGATAAACACTGAGTCACCGCGGTCGGCAGGGTCGAGCTCCGACACCGCTGAGTGACGCGGGCGGAGGCAGGTCAGTGTGGGACTCGGCAGGGTCGTTGTGAATCTGGGGCTGACTGGCGCCAGGTGAGGAAGGCCAGTGTGAGACTGGGGCTGACTGGCGCCAGGTGACGAAGGCCAGTGTGAGTCTGGCGCTGACTGGACGCCAGATGAGGCGGATCATTGTGAGTCTGGGACTGACTGACGCAGACTGAGGATGGCCAGAGTGGGGCTGGGCCGGGTCAGTGCGAGTCTGGTGCTCACTGAGGCCAAACTGAGTCGGGTCAGTGTGGGGCTCGGGGGTCAGTTTGAGACTGGGGCGGACTGACATCAGACAGACGTCAAGGCAGGTCATTATGAGGCTTGGGGCAGGTGAAATCTGGGGATGACTAACTTCAGACTGAGGCAGGTTAGTGTGTGTGGGGAGGGTCTGATTGACACCAGACTGAGACAGGTCATTGTGGGGCCCGAGTCGCTGCTGGTCTGGGGCTGACTGAGGTCGGACTGAGACAGGTCAGTGTGGGGTCGGCTTGTGCGTCAGGTTGGTTTGTCCGGCAAACTCGGCACTGGCGTCCGATGAGACTCCGATCAGCCACCGGGATTACCGTAAGTTGACGCACAGGACGACGATATTCTCGCGCCCATTGGTTCGTCATAGACTGGATGGAGGGCATGAGTTACAGAGAAGGCAGACGGTGGTGGGGGTGATGTGTGTGCATTCATTGTCGTTCGACGCTGCCGAGGAGCAGTGGGAATGACGCAGGGCGGCGTGTGCACACTTGATAGACCGAAGGAGGCTGATAAACAACCTGCCGGAGACGCGGAAACTGTATGTGGGCCTCGGTTGGTAACTCGGCACGAGGAAAAATGTTACAGGCCCTGTCGTGATATGGGATAGGACCCATCATGGCCTGAGAAACTTAACGTTGCCGGTATGGGCTTGCGGTCGTTATTATCCGAATATCAAGTACAAGTTGTGGAAAACTGTGTACTCTGTGTCTTATGAAGTATCGTGTGCATGGCGGGAGCGACCCATGACACTGGTAGGTTAGCGACTCACCAAGTTCAGATAGCCTCAACATCACGGGCACAACGTGTCGTCTTGGATGACAACGGGCCTCAAAATGGCTATGGTCCTGCCTACGTCGAAACGTTATCGTACCCTTGGTCGTCGGGGATGCAAACATTTCTTCGTTTGTCGGTTTGGTTGTGAAAAAGGGCGCACAGCCTCTTGGGTTCAAATTTCGTCAGGCGTCAGTCAGTCGTCTAGGGATACTAATGGGGTGACCAAAAACTGCTTACTGTTGGTTTCGTCTGTACCGTCTGGTGTGGCAGTACGTAAAATATCCGAAGGTTATTCGAGGTCGTAGTTCTCTGAGCCTTTAACTATCAACTGTCACTTGTCGGTTGTGTCAGAAGTTACGCTTTCGTACGTCTCGTCCGTTTGGTAGTTATGGCAAATTCGTAAACAAATTAATTATATTTATTATTATTAATATATATTATTATTATTAATTATTGGACTTAATTAATAATTAAGTCCAAATACCCATTTTCATCGTTCGGTTGCCTTTGTACTTAAGCACACAGCGCCGGTTGAAGTTGTTCGAAAAAAACACCATTTAGCTAGGAGATGCTTCATCAATTATTGAGAAAGGCCCCTTGGCGTGGAACTGTTTAGGAATCTCCAATTTGCACACGGAGCGGCACAGGCCAGTCGAAGTTCATCGAAATGCCTTCTCCGTAATAACACCGAATTGTGTTGACTGTCGTTTTGAAATGCGACCGGGTAGCAAAATCAATGGCAGTCTTGGCAGGGCAGCTGGGTGGGGTGCTGACAGTGCGTCGACGCCTTGTTTGCAGTGGCCAGGCAGCTGCGGTGACTGTTAAAACCTGGTAGATTGGTGTTGGTTTTCAAGCCTTGTGTAATGCACTTGTGTCACTAATGCTCTTGGGACTGCGATCCGAGTAGATGGACGATTGACTGAGCAGTTTTTACTGGCACCCACACAGTTGACGATGCTGGGAAATGGGGTCCCGTCTCTCCTGCTTTTTTTCTCCCCAGTGCAGATTTAGAAGAAGTTTGAAATCCGGTCGCTGCGGATTTGTGCAGGATCGTGGCGCGCCTGGCCCAACCATCCGCAGCCGGCTTCTCCGCATCAGGCGCTCTTAAATGGAGATAAGACGCGGTTCTGACACTTTTCGTCCCAACTTCGCTTCGCTAGCCGCAAACAGGTCGCGTCATTAGCCGTCCATTGGTCAGGGCTGAGCCATGATGGCGTCCTGTGCCGTCCGAGGCTGGACCGTGACGTCCTGTGACCAGGTCCGGACCGTGGTTTCCTGTTACCAGGTCCGGACCGTGACGTCCTGTGACCGGGTCCGGACCGCGGCGTCCTGTGACCGGGTCCGGACCGTGACGTCCTGTGGCCAGGTCCGGACCGTGACGTCCTGTGACCAGGTCCGGACCGTGGTTTCCTGTTACCAGGTCCGGACCGCGGCGTCCTGTGACCAGGTCCGGACCGCGGCGTCCTGTGACCAGGTCCGGACCGTGACGTCCTGTGGCCAGGTCCGGACCGTAACGTCCTGTGACCAGGTCCGGGCCGTGGCGTCCTGTGACCAGGTTTGGACCGTGACGTCCTGTGACCAGGTCCGGACTGTGACGTCCTGTGGCCAGGTTTGGACCATGACGTCCTGCGACCAGGTTTGGACCGCGGCATCCTGTGACCGGGTCCGGACCGTGACGCCAGCAGTGGTGACAGCCGAGCGACTGATGGCGTCTCACTGCATCGCCAGCGGTGGCAGAGGGATGGGGCTGGGGGGGGACGTTCATGGCTCATTACCGTGGGACTGGCGGCGCTTTCTGCGGTGGCCCGGGGAGGGGACGATGTCGGCCACTCATTAGCTGCATGTCTAGCGGCGGTGGGCGGCCGTGCTCTAATAGGCTGAGATTGAGTTGATCAGAGAGGGGCGGGAGAGAGAGCGTATGCCGTGTCCGCGCCTTTTTTGTTCTGTCTTATGCCAGTCGGTCTTCGTTAGGCAAGATTGTCGGCCCCAGTGTCGTATTGTACTGTCGGACTGTGGGCATAGACCGTCGGAATGTCGGCGTGGACTGTCCTTCAGCCCGGATTGTCGGATTGTCGCACGGTTGGCTGGGATCACCCGAACTGTCGGGCTGTTGGTCCAGGTTGTCGGTCTTGGCTGTCGGTTGTATTTCGGGGCGGTCGGACTGTTAGCCCGGACGGTCGGTCTGCCGGCGGTGGCCATGGCTCGGACTATCGGACAGAGGGATCGGACTGTCGGACTGTGGGATAGGGCTGTCGGACTGTGGGATAGGACTGTCGGACTGTGGACCTGGACTATCAGATTGTGGGATAGGACTGTCGGACTTTGAGACCAGACTATCGGACTGTAAGATCGGACTGTCGGATTGTGGGCCCGGACTATCGGGCTGTGGGCCCGGGCTGTCGGACTGTGGGCCCGGACTGTCGGGCTGTGGGCCTGAATTATAGGACTATTGGTCCGAACTTTCGGACTGTGGGCCTGGACTGTCGGCCTATAGGACCGGACTGTCGGATGATAGGTCCGGAATGTCGATCTGTAGGTCTGGACTGTCAGACTGTGGGTTCAGATTGTCGGACTATGGGCCCGGACTGATAGCACGGCTGGCGTTTGGTCGATTGCTGAGTTTCAGCTGTCGTACTGCTGTGTGGCGCATGCAGCCTTCAACTAAACGTCAAATGATAGCCCGAGTCAAACGTAGAGGCTTGACATTGCTCCAAAGTGCAGGAATCCCAACTTCATGGCGAATGGCGCCGAAAGCCAAGTCATTTCGTGTTAACCTCAAACACCCTCGTTGAACGGCTCAGATTGTGCGCATATCAGAATGCTTTGAAGACAATGTAAAATTTCTTGCCGACTCGGAACTGACGAGAAAGGCGATACTCAACGGCCTCGTTCGACATCTGCCCCAGCTTTTGGAAGCTGGTGCTGGTCGTCTCCGTGTCGCCAGACCTGGCAGGGGGGGCGGGGCGACATTCTAAAATACCAGCGCCTGGCCGGGGTCCGCTGTCTGCCGCGGGGGTCGCGGCCCCTGGAGCCGGGCCAGGCTCGGCGACTGGCGGCGACGGTCGGGCCGGAGCCGGCCGCCGCCAGTCTGCCAGTGACGGCCGCCAGCGTCGCCGTCGACGATGTGCGCCATGTCCGCCGCCGTGCTCCGGAAAGGTCGGCGGGCGGCCGGGTGGACACCGGCTGGTGGTGGCGTGCCTTTTGTCCCCATGAAGGAGCATTGCTTCATAGCGACTTTGTAATTTTTCATGCTTATTTGGTGTTGGCTGAGACATCTTGCTCAAGAAACTGGACCGTGGATGACGCAATGTGCTTGCCTCTTAAATGACTAGCGACACCTTGATTTTGTTTCGTTTTTTTTCGTTGGACTTGGAATTAGATTGGCCGTGGTCGGCGGACGTCGTTCCATGTAGTATCGTGATCTGGGAGTGCGTCCCACGGCGCAGACTATAATCGCACTCACGCGATGTGCCTGACGGCAATTTGGCCGAATTTTTACGGTGTCAGTGCGCTGTTGACTAACACGATAACATCCCCGAAAGCAGGATCATTCACCGTTGTTCTAGTGGGGGAGTATTATTCAGTGCTGTGTTGTTTGTGTGGAAACTACATTTTTGTTCCAGCATTTTCAGATTCCTATCGTGATCTTTATGCCAGACTCTCTTGGAGACCTGAAAGATTTAACCGTGGTGGTTAAAATGCCCTCGTGAGGCAGGTCAAAATTCGCCCGGTCTGATTCATCCGACTTTTTTCTTATTATTTTTTAAATGTTATTTTTACTTTCATTTTTATTTTTATTATTCTACTATTTATCATATTAAGTAAAAATTTACATTTATTAATTTTAATCGTAATCACTTAATTCGTTCCTTGGGACCCGCGCAACGGGAGGAGGGTACTGCCTGTCCTCAACCGTCCGGCTCGTTCCTGCTGCGGGTCGTAAGAGCTCTCCGTTTGCACGTTGCTGATGGCCACCATGTTGCAGATTCCACCAAGATGGCGTTCGCTGGCTTCAAGAAGCAGATCAACAAAGCCAACCAATATGTCACGGAGAAGATGGGTGGTGCCGAAGGCACCAAACTGGACGACGAGTTCACGGAGATGGAGCGGGTGCGTGCGTTGCTCGGGAAATCGCCTTTAGAGCCGTCTGCTCGTGAAATCGTTAGATCCGTCGACAGGTGCAATATCTTGGTAGTCTGTACGGTGGGATCACTTTTATATTACTTTGATTCAGCTGTAGATGAAGTTATGAAGGTAACGACGTCTTTTCTTTTGTTGCTTATAGTTTCGAAATCTTTTTCTCGATATTGCTAACATTTGTGTCAATTCCTTTTATAATGAAAGCTCTGAATCTTCCAGTTTGGTGCAAAACTTGTTCGTTGGTGAAGCGAGATATGCTACGTTTCCATTCACCAGCAATATATGTATATATATATATTTTTTTTTTTTCAGAGAACGGACATCACATATGAGTTGGTCGAAGAGCTGCAGATCAAGACGAAAGAGTTCTTGCATCCGAACCCCACGTCACGAGCAAAAATGGCTGCTGTCAAGGGTAAGTTCATGCGTTCACGAGGGAGATCCTTCCACAGACACTCAGCGGAATGTGTGAGTTGTGCCGTCTTGCTGGTTCCGTGGAACGGAAATGAAGTTGTGACGCGGTTTCTCGCAAACCGTGGCGCCGATTTCTGACTGAGTGGGATTTTAGGCATCGATGTCTGATGTGCCGTAGAAGGAGAAATGTTTACCATGATGTTGAAAGGTGTCGATTCTGTCGTTTGTGGTTCTTTGTTTTTCGTGGGATCGGTCTCACAACTTACTTATGACGGCTTTCGTAGAGATGCAGTGCGTTGCTTGGCACTCGGATGACGGTATGCGCGGTGTGAGCTCAGTTATGACTGATTATGAAGAAGGGTGTTTTTCAGTGTAACTGTTCGCAAGGCACAGTTTGGTTTGTTTGTAAGTACGATGTTTTTGTCGTAAAGTGGGTGTAAGTCGTAAATGCCAGCAAGCGTTGCGTGCAACTTTAGATGAAATCAGTGGTGTGAGGTAAACACAGTGCAGGAGTGCGTCCTGTATTCCTGAAAACGTCTTAATTTGATTTCACGGTAACATTTCAATATGTTTCTTCTGTGTGTAGTCTTGGTGTCTCATACTGTTGAATCTATTTAGTCATGAAGCTCTACTGCCATGCGTTTTTGTCAGTGGCTTTATATACACCGATTAAACCATTGCCTTTCCACCAACATTCACTGTAGCAGCTGTGGTTCACGCCAAGGAAACGCATGATCTTTTTCCTCGGTAGCGCGTTTTTTCTGAATGGTATACCGACTAATAATCTCTGCCTCTTGATTTCAACGTTCCCGGGGCCACTGTACACAGATTCATTCGGCGTCCAGAAACGTAGACCGCTCATCTTCGTGTGACCGTAAACATGAAGATGCGGACACAAAGGTGTGGACAGGATTAGGGTTCTCGGTCGTGCCGACGTAGAGGGCCACCGGTGGCACTCGAGAGTCGGATGGGATGCTGACCATGATGCGCTGAACAACAGCCGGATGGCGACACGTCAGGTGCCACTGCAGGAATCCCGTTGCTGTTTGGACCGGTATTTTGCATTTTGGCTGTCTTCTTATAGACAAGGAAACCTGGTTTGCATTACGGTGTTACTTCATTATGAGGAAAGCGTTCGCATCGCGCCCCATTTGGCGTCTTACTAGATTTATAATTAATTCTGTTGTAAGGGCAGCAGACAGCCTGATGAGTGCTGTCTCCAGATAGCGGAGAAAAGTAACGAATCAAAAACACCATTTAGCGCTAGTTGGGTATATCCCATATTGAGCGTCATGGAAATTGAACCAGTAAGGTATTTCCTTTAACCTTTCGGGAGAAAGCTCCCGAGACTAAATTCCCATTTTCTGTTTGAGTGGAACGATATTTCATGTTCTAGCTGGAAAAGTTTCATTTCTTCCAAGCTGTGATCTATGAGACACGTAATCTTTCACAAAACCCGAACGGGACCTCATTAAGTTCATGTGGGAAAAATTGTTTTAATGTTAAGCTAAGATGTATTTCTTTGCAGTTTGTGTACGGAAGAATTTGCAGATTGCATTACGATTAGATTGCTGACTGAGAGCAGGAAGCCACGACCTTTTTTACGTTCCTAAGTGAAGTACACTCTTTTGCATACCGCTTTTGTCCAGTGGTTTCCCGAGGCTGCATTCCCACAGCCAGAGCAGCAGGCAAAAGTGCGGTACAGGACAGAGGATCCGTGCTCGTTTTCTTTTATTTAAGTATTCATCCCCATTGCCTAACACTGGAGCATTTGGTTTCAAGCTCACAGCTGATCCTACCCCGTTTTTAGGAGCCGTTTGCGTAACACTGAAGCAGTCTTTGGAAAGTTATCGGAACACTGCGTGGTCATCGAGAATACAGCTCGTGCCGGCGAATACCAACTCAGTCCTGTGCCGTTTTTTTTCGATCGGAATGTATCGAAATACGCCTTCGCGAGTTCTGGCTGTTGAAGCGGGCACCGTGGCGGTTGTATGAGGCCGTCCAGCCAGGTTGGGCCGGGCCATGGGTGTAGTCAGTGGCGTTCGACCTGCACCAGCCGTCCGCTCATTTAGTCACCACCCATCCGAATCGAAAATCAATCCCAAAGGTCAGGCCGGGCGCTTTGATACGTGTGAGCAATCTGCATGGCCTCGCAGTTGTGCCGCTGAATAGGAGGCAGTAATTCGTTTCGACACGTGTGTTGCAGTGTATTATGGACGACGGTGTGTCCTGGGAGTCAATGTGCGATTGGTTTCTTTATTTGCAGAGGGCGCAAAGTGAGTGATCCTTGTTCACGACACTTACAAAACAAACATCTTCCTTGTATTCGCTTCTTTTCTTCTACTTTCTGCATGCGCATGCTTAACTCAACATGACCCAAATTTGCCAGAGAATCAAAATATGTGCGCATTTAATCCTGCCCCTGACGCCAATAATGCTACTTTAAACGTAATTTAATACTAATATATGTAATACAAAAATAATGTCTGATGTCATACCCGTCTTCAAAACAACAAACCACCCGTCTTCAAACAACCCGTCTTCGAACTCTTGCAAAGCAAGTTAAGTTTGCTTTATTCGCACGGCTGCTGCAGTCGCACGTTTGATCTTTTTGCCTCGAGGGAAGTTCAAGGAATGTGGTTCTTGTATCCTTTCATTTTGCCATAGCGCCGTTATATTTCAACCGGAACGACTATTGCACACTGCTTCGTGGAAATAGCGCGGAAGCTTCCAATGGTCCCCCACGGGTCGACTAAATGAAGGCGTCTGTGCTGTCTGATGTTATTTGTTGTTCGTAGAACGATACAGCTCGTTTATATTCACTGGCCCTCGATCGTTCGGCTTAAAATCGTATCTCATGGGATGGGCTGGTGTGTTCGTTATGGCTATTATAACTACCCATTAAATGGTCGCTCTCATCGGCCACAGACTGAAGGGATCCACTGTTCTGGGTCCTCCCCGCTCGATTGGATGTCACTCCCGGTCTGCATCCGGCTGATGACGTTTCCGATCCTCCCACCGCCCCCGTTCGCGGCGGGCCAATGACGTCGCCCGGCGAGATGAGGTCCCGGACGGCGCGCGCTCAAAAGGCCCGACCGCCGCTCGGCGGCGGACGGAGGGCGTCGTTAGCGGCCGCGGTGGCTGATTGGGCGGCGCCGGGCCGCCGGCGTTCCCTCACGGCTGTCGGCCGGGCGGCGGCCGCCGCGCCGTCCGCGCCACCAGGGAGCGATGAGTGGGCGTCCCACCGGCCGTTCAGCCGTCGCCAGGGACGTCTCCGGCGACGTGATGGCGCTGGTGTTGATGTATGGCGGCGATGATACCGCGCGGCCTTGTGTCGCGTGCCGGAATGGCTCGCTGCTCGGGGAAGGTTGCGGTGCGGGACGAATTGCAAGTTTCATTTGGTGTGCACCTGGTAGTGCGAAACCTGGGACTTCACATAGCAGAAGTATGCATTTTGCTGGCAACTGATTGTGGTCGGTCGGCTCGGTCGATGGCGGTGTTTGACATGCTTCCGGAATATGCCAGGAAATGTGTTGCACGGTAAATGATGTAATGAGTGCTTCAGGTCACGGCCTTTGATGTATACAGTTACACCCAGCACCGCAGGATGCCTGCAATCGTGCATTATCATGGCTGAACCGTTTTTTTTTTAAGTCGCTGCGTGCGAGTTCTGTTTCCTCCGATGCTGGACCTGCCCACTGCTGCTAGGTGCAAAATGGCCGTTCATTTAGCAACTTTTCAGTCAGCTTGCCAAGGTAGCGGCCCGGAAACTCGTAGCCGAACGTCTGCATTTCCACTCAGCTGTTGTGGTCAGGGAGGTCCGATGTGGGCTTGGCGAAGCCTGCCGTTCAGAAATGTACTTTTCTCGCGAAGCGTTGCGGAAACTGAAGCTGCTGATAACCAAGAGAACAGGAAGCTGGACCATGGCGTGTAATGTCTGGTTTTAAACTGTCTCGTTGCTTTTCAGGGATTTCCAAGTTGTCTGGCCAGGCCAAGGCAGCGACCTACCCCCAGCCTGAGGGCGTTCTAGGGGAGTGCATGGTCACCTTCGGGCGGAAGCTGGACGAAGATGAACCGTTCGGTAAGTCAGGTTTTAGGGATTGAAGGGAAACGTCATGGCTAGAAATACAACTACGCATTTTAGACCATAATAGGATTGCAGATACTTTTGGACTCCACGCTTGCGAACTGTATAAGGATCCGAGGGCATGTTCGAGGACCACGTTGCCAACACCATCTCAGAAAAAAATGAAGCATAAGGCTTCTACGGAAGTTCAAACGACGGTTCATCGCAGTTATTGGAATCACTGTGATTCATTGGGACACGACACGATTTTGTATGCATGCTTCAAACAAACAAAACAAATCATGTTCTGTTGCAAAGAAGGTTACGTCATCGCATTCCCCGAAACAGGTAGCAAAGGCAGCAAAGGTTAAACAAGGGTTTCATCAAGACTATTTTCCTTTCACCTTGACTGCGTGTTTTTCATTCATGGGGATCTCCAGCTAGTTGGCCGCGAGGAGTTCATGTTAAGCGTTTTCGACGTTAATTACATGATCATTGATAGAATGTGTCGTTATATTACGTGACCTGCCTGGTGATACCCGCAAATTTTCCGTGGATAGATGAGTCTACAATCTTAAATCTCCGTTCATAACATTACATCAATGCGCGACATAATACTTCTCTGGTTTTATTGGTGCTGTCTGCTCGCGTTAGAGATCGTTACATCTTTTGCTGAATCACCCCCAGAAATTGTTCCGTCGCCATGTGACAAAGGATTTGTCGTGCATCCCAACCATGACCAGTGCATGTCCGTCAAATCGTTTAGCTTTCCTTTGAATCGGCCACTGACTTATCATGAGGCGGAGACAGTCTGTAGTTTCTACGAGCTGGGTGATTTGGCATCGTTTGGGTCCGAAGAGGAACTGCATTCAGTGCTCCGAAACAAAACACTCGCGCACATCCCAGTGTTCTTTCCGGCAAACTTGACGAAAGAAGACGATGACGACTTTGACCAGAGCGTGCTGGGGGTGAAGAAAGGCGAAACCGTCACGCTGATCTGCAGCAGACCGGTGAACCGTCTCTGGCCTCGGTGCGTCGACGCCGCCAACATATCACAGCTGCCGGGGATCGCCGCCCTCAAGCACGAACATCGGGAACTCTCCAGAGCGCTGGTGACCGCCGAAAACACGCTGAAGACGGTCGTGGCCTCGGAGTCGGCCCTGTTCGAAAAGGTGGTCCGGCTGCACCGCGACGTGGAGAACGTGGGCGGCGGCGCGGCGTCCGAAGACCGCGTGTGTCCGGCCAGCGAGGACGGCGACACCTGGCACCTGCTCGTCTTCAGCTGCTTCCTGGTCACGGCGCGCCAGGACACCGAGGCGAAGATGCACGAGCACTGCCGGTCGCTGGGCGGCAGTCTGGCGGCTCTGCGGCCCGGCGAGCAGTACAGCTTCGTGCGCCGCCTGCTGGACCGGCACCGGGCCACGCACGGCGCCTGGGCGCTGCACTGGGCCGGCGCCGGCAGTCTGTTCGACAACCGCGGCGACATGCACGGCGTGCGGCCGGCGCACAGCCAGTGCCTGACGCTGGTGCCGGCCCGCGGCTGGGTGTACGCCGGCTGCCGGAGGTCGCTGCGGGCCGTCTGCCAGATCGACGCCGAGTACGCCGAGCAGCGCACGGTCAGGCCGTCGCCGGCGACGACCGGCCAGACGCCGCCGCCGCCGCCGTCGTCGTCGGGCGCCGCGGTGACGGGGCGACCGTCGTCGGTCGGGGCGGGACCGGAACAGCCGCTGCCCGCCAGCCCGACCCCGTGCCCGCAGCTGCCCTGTCCGCAGAAGGACCAGGTCATCCTGGACCAGGAGGCCGTGTTTCTCAGCGGCACCGTCGCCGACCAGGACTCGCAGCCGTGGCCGGAGCCGAACCACACGCTGATTCGCGTCGAGAGGAAGCGCTTTGTTTTGGATTTGGATGAATTTGCTGGCTTGGATCTGGAAGCGTCCACCAGCAGTAATGTGGACGGAGCTCAGTCACCGTGATCGAATTCATCTTCCTGTGCAGGCCGCTCGGGCCCTAGACGACCATCTGGCGCAATTGGCCGTAAATTGATGCAAAAATAAACATGAGCTGACATTTATATTTATTGTAAACTAACTAACTATATCTAACTATAACTAACTATAACTAACTATAACTAACTAACTAAACGTAAACTATAATCAGACGAATCAAAGCGTGCCGCGCGTGTTTTGATGACGGCTGTCGACGCAAAGAGCCCATGCTTTTGAACCGATCGTTATCCCTCGGTAATACCTGTTTTTTTTTTGTGCGTGTCACACTGCCAGACACATCGCGGGGGCTGCAGTTGACGTGTATTTGATCACTAAAAACGCACGCAGGACACTGAACTAAACTGAGAACCGTAACCTGGTGAGACCATTTCGAGATGTTATTTCCTGCCGGAGAACGTCAGTTTCCGTACCAGAAAAGTGAATGACACATCTAAACAGATATCTTGGCAGTTCAGCTGTTAGCCTGCGAGCGTCTTCTAGCACCTGTCCGTTGACCCTGATGGCCGCGGTCGTACTGTTGCAGCTCAGGCCATGATCGAGACGGGAGAGGCCATGAAGCAGATCGCCGACATCAAGTACTCGCTCGACGACAGCATGAAGCAGAACTTTTTGGAGCCTCTCCATCATCTGCAGACAAAGGACCTCAAGGAAGTGATGGTGGGTGCTTGGGCGGGGCCGGATGGATGAGCGGAAACGCTCAGTGACGGGAGGAAAATTGGGCAGTAGATCGGTGGAGGCCATCACTCATGCGATAATCTTCGGACGGCTCGTCGGAAGTTTTCAGCTGCCGACATATTTCCTGGCCCTGTTAATATCGTGATGACAGTGCTGTGATGACAGATGACACACAAACATCGAATGACCTCGCATTTCGTGCGCTATATACGCTCGAATTTCGGACATTATTAACTGAATGTAGATTTCTACTCGGCGCGGTATCATCAACAGCAGCACTGAATGCCTTTGCTGCGCATTGGCAGCAAAGGCAGAACCGTTGTCGTTCGTGACCCTGGTCTTAATAGGCCCGCGGGCATCGCGGCCAGGCCAGGTACGGCCGAACAACGCGCCCTGTTGCATCACAGGATCGGCGCTGTCTGGCGTATGCCGGTGCCGCAGTTCATTACTGAGCTGGCGACGGACCGGACGGCGTGTTGGTCTGCCGCGACTCCCCCCAGTGGACGCCGGGTGCCAGCAGGGCGGGCTGCTCCCCTCCGCTTCTCATCGGTGGCGACAGGCCCGTCCTGTGACTCATACGTCTGATCACGGGCAGCGGCTGCGCCCGAGGCGGCGTGGGAGGTCGATCGGTCTTCGTTACCGCTAATAGCGAAGAGGTCTGAGTGCGAAAAGTCAGCGGTCAGCTGGGCTGTTGAGTCGCCCGGACCGTCCAGGCTTTGCCCGGCCGCGTCCGTCCTAAACGGTTTAATGTCTTATTTGAGCCTATTTCGGGCTTAGGCCGGGTCGTGCCGGTCGGCTCGTCTCCATCCCGTCAGCCACGGCGCGGAAATAACGCGCACGAAGAGATCCCCCGGGCGGAGAGGGTCGTATTCTCCGCCTCATCTCCGGCGACACGCCGGCTCTTGGCCTGCGCCCACCAGCTTCTGCCAGCTGAGGACGGGACCGCCGCCAGCCAGCTGACGCCGCCGACGTCACCGGCCGGCCCGGCGGCGTCCGAGCGGGTGGCGTCATCAAGTGGCCGGCCGGCGGTGACGTCACGACACCGGAAGTGGGCCGGTCGATGCGGCCACCTCCCCCGCCGCCGGCAGCAGCGCCGCCGAGGCGGCTCAAATAGACCAGCCGGCGTGCGTGGGATAGGGTCGAGATGATGAAGATAGCTGGATTTAGGAAGCGCGGTTCCGCGTCGTCAGCGCAGAGGCAACGCTGGCAACGCCGCTGTGGGATTATCCGTTGTTCTTTGATGTGTACACGAGCTTGAATCTATAATATTGTCCTTTTAACAGCTTGGTTTGAGTTCATCAACTTGGCTTGGTTGTTTTGTTTGTTTCAAGCCAAATATCTAAATCTGCTCCATATATGTGATTGCATTAAAAGCAATGCTCCACGCATGTCATATAGGGCACGTGATGTCAAAGCATACGTACCATTTATATAACACATTTCTGTAGCCGAAGCTTGCCGACGCCAGTATGGCACCATCAGTTACCTTTGTGGACTTTTTTGAACAGATTAGGCTGTCAGCTCTGCAACTGGCTTGGTCGATCACGTCGCGCACGAACACGCGAGGCTCGCGTCGGATCGCTGATTGGCTGGCCACGGAGGGCTGGCTGCTCACTGGACACGGAAGTGGCACTTCTACCGACACGAGTGCTCGTGGTACCGATGTCTCCATCCATTGCCCGTAACGGTTTCGGTTTAACGTGAATCTCATCCGTCTTCCAACGTATCGTCTAGACGACGAAATCTATCGTTCAGTGGACGAAATCTTTCGTCTAACGGTTCTCGAACCATTTCAGTGAGCCACAGGATGGGACCGAACGGGTTTCCGCCGCTGGTCGTGGCCGAAAATGGCGTCGCACTGTTTGGCTTTCCGCTGCGAGAGACGGCGTCAGACGGGTGACGCGAAATGCCCTGGCGGTCGGGAGCGTCAACAAACAACACAATCACGCACACGGCAACGCACGCGTGCTGCGCCTTGGACGCCGGTGCGGTTCGTCTTGTGCGATCGCTGCCGTTCGCCTGCGTTTCGTGCGGCTCCCCACGGCGGGCGGCTCCGTCTGTGTCGGTCTCACGCCGGGGGTCCTCTCCCGTCTGTTTGCGCGCCAGTTTTTGCTGCGGCACCGTCGCCGCCGCTGCCGCCTGCCTTGGGCTGCTATCGGCCCGGCCGGGGGCCATCCCCCGCCGGTCCCCCCTACCCTCGCCTCCGGGACGGCAGATGATGCTGCCGCCTGCGGGGGGGGGGGGGATTGCGGTTGCTGATGGAGTGGGGGCGGGGGGCTGATGAACCCGGGCTCACGGTGGAGGTCTGGCGTTCGCCAGGTGCGCAGGTGGGCGGTGACGGGAATTTTCAGCTGTGGCGTAGCGCCTTTGCCTGTTTGTTGTAAAGAGTGAAGACATCCGGAAGGGAAGCGGCCTCATGCGTCATTCATTGTTGCCAGGAGTGACCATCAGCTGCATGAAAAGCGATGTTTTGGCATGTTTTACCTCGTTAAAGGTTGATTTCAGAAGATGTAGAAGACTAATCGTTCAGGATAGGGCCCCTTCATAATACAGCGAATGAGGTCTGAATACAGACAGAGAATAGCGAATTGGGTCTGAAGGCAGTCCAGGTGTATATTCGGAATACGGCTACCTTAAGACCATCCCAGTTTGCTTAAAGTTGCCATACTTCGGAACTACTGAGTCTCAAAATGTATCATGTTCTCTGTAGACTGATCTGATCTGCAGACATTTGATGAAAACTCTAAAACTGCGAAACGTCGGGGCCTGTCGAGAAACTGTTCACAAAGATTGAAACATCGAGGGCCTATCAAGAACCTGTTCACAAAGATTGAAAAGCGAGGGCCTATTCAGAGACTGTTCGCAGAGATTCTGAAGGGAACGTTAACAATCGGCCGCTGAACCCCAATCGCATGACCGTGATCTGCTACTAATGCGATTTGATGAGGCAGCCGGCGGAGAACAATATTCCTGCTGCAAACAGCGTGGCAGGGCCGGCTGCGGAATTTGCGCAGGCCCTCGTTAGCGGTAAAGAAGTGTTAGGAATCAGACTGGGTCGGTCTAGGCTCTTCAGGCCATCTGCCTCCGTACTAAGAGAGGCAGCCGAACCCAATACTCCACGTCTTTATCGTTACTACTGGGATCGAAGTATGAAGCAGGGCGATCAATGAGATAATCAGGGCACCTCTCTGGACCCTGAGGGCTGTTGTATTGTGGAGGGGACTCAGTGAGATAACTAGGGCTCTTTTCCAGACCCAGTGTTCCACCGCTGTATCGTTTCTCCTGCGGGTCAGAGTATTATGGGAAAGGAGCAGTGATAATCAGGGCTCCTTCCTGCGCCCAGTGCGCCTCCGCCGTAGCGTTTCCCATGTAGATCACCGCATTATCCAGGGGATCATTGATGTAATAAGAGTAACTCAATGCCTGTGGGTGGCGGCTGTCACGTCCAGATGCGTCTCCCGCCCCGGACGTCTCCCTGCGGAGCGGCGATTTTCACTTCCATTGCTGTCGCCGCCTCCCACGCTGGCCGTGCGCCGCGCCCGAAATAACCGCCGCCCGCGACGCCGCGGCGTGAGAAATCGTCCGGCGCGGCGCGGCCGTCGCCGCCGTTAAGTCGCCAGTCGGCCGGTCGATCTCGGCCGGCGGCGGATGGATGACGCGCCCCGGGCGGCGCTCATTCCGATGCAACGCCGCCGCCCAGATAAGGTCAACCGTCGAGCCGGACTGCACGACGAGCTGGGCGGCGGCGGGCGGTCGCGCCGCCCGGCCGGCGTTCGGCGGCGAGGGGGGCCGCTCCTGCGCCGGCTGCGGCGCGCCGGTGGGGAGCTGGCTCCGATACGAATGCTGTTCCGGTGAAGGGGTGACTCCGGTGGGAAGCTCACTCCTGTGGAGAAGTCTCTATGGCGTGCTGTGCACTGCAGAACACTGCTGCTGTGCTGAACGTCACTCGAGCGAAAACACTCATTCCGTTTGGGAAGCTTGCTGTGGAGCGAACCTCCGCGAGGTGGACGGCCACCCGGGTCTTGCCTTGTCTCGGCTAAAGTTCAGATGGCGGGGGCAAATTTCCAGGGATATATCGGGATTCTTAGCGCACTGTGGCGTCGCACTGGTCCGCCGGAACGAGTGCTGCTGTGCCTTGCGTTGTCACATCGGCTCTGAAACGCGACTAGAGTCAGCTGAGATCTTAAATGTATCATTGGCTGTGACAATGCAGCTGTGTATTCCGATTTGTTCTGATGATATTGGGTGGCTTTCATATGCGGGTTGTTGATGTCGGCTCGGTTTACCTCGCGATTTCACCGGTGTGACGTCGTGTGGAGACCTTCTGCTGCCGATGACAGGGGCGAGACGCCAGTGGTCCCGTGAGGGCTCGGCCAGCGCCTTCACCGCAGTTTGACTGCCCTCTGTCCCTCTGCCCCCAGCACCACCGCAAGAAAGCTGCAGGGTCGCAGGCTGGACTTCGATTGCAAACGCCGCAGGAGAGACAGGGGTGAGTAATGCTGCTGGCAGTCAGTGTGGCGGGCTGGCCTCGTATGCCGCGGCACGGCTGACTGTGACTGTCACAGCGTTGATAGTGACCCACACTAACATTAAATGATGCATAACGACCGACCGTCGTGTCTTAGATAACGCCGTGCGACTCTGCCGTGAGCTCGCCATAAAACCCACATGGCTTGATTAACATTCCCTGTTTGGAATGGCATGGACCTTTCTGTTAGGCCGTCTTAGTGCACATTGGTGTTGACTGATCTGGTAAAGTTGGCGAAGATGCATTGCGCTGTGCGGTGGTTTCCAGTGGGTTAGTGTGTCGGGTTTCAGTGATTTCGCCTATCGTGTCTTGCGTTTTTATCCTCGCTTTGTTAATCGCGTCTGTCATCACCAATTCTGTCCGCTGTGGCCCGCCCTCATGCTCCACGGTACTTTGGTGTTTGTCCTGTACCCATTGCATCCGCGAATTCCGTCCATTTTATTCTGCTCTCAGTCTCGAAACCTGTTATTCTTCATGCCTGTTTTTAAACGTCTTCTCATATTTTTATGCACTTGTGCCATCATGTTAATCAAATCTGTCTTCACGAACATTTCACTAACATTCCATTTTTCGCTCATGTTCTTGCCGCTAGCGTCCGTCGCCCCTGCACTAACCCTCCATTCTGTCCCACTCGGTGGCCCAGGCCGCTCGGCCAGCCCGGCTCGCACACCAGGTACGTGGCAGGACGGCGGCCGGCGGCAGCTGGCCCCCATACCTCCTCCTCCGTCGGCCGCGTTTGAGTGTTTTGCCCGGGGGTGGGGACTGGTGCAGTGTGGTGCTGCGGCCTCCTCTGTGTGCTGTGTCTGGGGTGGAACTGGTGCCGCCGTCAGGTACTGCGGCCTTCCCCGTTTTCTGCCTGTCAGGGTTTGGTCTATGAGCTCATGTCGGGGCTGTGGCATGAGCTCATAACAGGGGCGTGACGTTGTCCGGTCTCGGATCCTCCTCTACGTCTCCGGCGACCTCGAATGCTGCCTCTCGATTTTGAAGCGGTGACATTGGATTTCCGGGCTGTGTTGGCCTGGCGCTGCCATACCAGTGATTTAGGAGCGGCTGTACTGGGAGATCGACACATTTCCTCAGTTGTAAGACGCGGCTACCCAACGAAATTGCCCGCATGGAAACTTATCGTGATCGCTAAACCTTCCGACGAGAACATGAATGACAGCTGTATCTTGTAAGTCTGTATCCCGCGCCGCCGTGCCGGTATCTCCGTTCACAGTGACCGGCGCTGTGCGGAGCCAGCTCCGTGCGCCCGGTCCGGGCCGTGTTGGCTGGGTCTGGCGGTGGCCGGGCTCGGGACCACGTCGCAGGCCTGGCTTTACGGGCGGACCGCGACGCCCCGGGCGGTTCTGGGCCGGCAACATGGCCGCCGGCCAGAGCTCGTTCCCGCGGCCGGTCCGCGGAATGGGTCGTAGAGGGCGACGGTCCCTGCCACTCAGACGTCCTCAGACGAGGGTCGCTGCCCCCCCCCCCTTCCTCACCAGTTTCTGGACTTTGGCGATATATTTCCGGTCGGTTGCCGACGTGGAATGCATTTCTGTCTGGGCTACAGGCTTGGCATTTACTTGTTTCATTTTTGTGCGTAAAGGAAGGTCTGTATTGTGCAGTGGTTGGGCGGTGGAAACGGAACTGCATGTGATCTGAATGCTTTGGTAAAGCTGGCTGCCATTTCGTAGCTTTGAGTTTTGTCCTCTTGCAGTGTGTTTTTCTGCGTAGCCAGACCTTCAGCGAAAATGTCTTTTCTTTCCGATTTTTTATGGAACGGACTCGCTGGATGCGGGTGTGAAAGTTGACACCCAGTTTTATTGTCGATGTTTGGGATTGGCGTGGTGCAAAATGCCTTCAACAATAAGATTCGCAGAAAGCGTCAAAGGAGGCTAGACGGAATCCTTGAACCTTTGGAAGCTTGCTTTCGGATCGGTGCCAGGTTCTGTCAGCTCAGTGGCGGAGGCGTCCCAGCATTGTTGTCTCTGCGTGCGGCTGTTCAAAGCTGGGCGTCATGTCTGCCTGCGTCGTTACGGTCACTCCATTCCGCGATAACGGCCGCCTTATACTCACTGTCGATGGGTCTTGCCCTGTCCTTTGGCAGTTAGGCCATTATGAATTCTCATTCTTCGTAATATTTAACATGCTGTTTGTGTTCTGAACCTCTCGTGGGCGTGCCGAACGTCCGACACTTTGAACGTCGGGCTATCGCTTTCGCATTGGTTGATATTCGGTAACAGATCGCCGTAATAAACGGTTCATATCAGTATTCAACATTGACCTTACTCGCCTGGCTGCGCACGCTGATTGGATTCCAGTTGGCGATTTATTTTTACGACAGCCGTCCTGGGCGCTGGTAATCCCGGGCGTGAGGAACGCCGGGCTTCCCCGGCCCTCAGGCAGCCCTCCGAGCCGCGTCCCCCGCTCTGCCCCGGCCTCCCGACTCCGACGACCTCGCCCTGCTCTCGGCACGTCTGAGCGGCGGTTGTGGCGCCGGTGGCGGCTCGAGACGCCACTGTTCGCCGCGCGGCGTCCGTGCCGACGGCCAGGCGTCGGGTCGGCACGGTAAACAAGACGATTCGTTGTCGGCCGCGGCTGCTGTTGTCGCGTGGGCGGCGGGGGGAGGGGGAGGAGGCCGAGGACGCCGCTGACGTGCCGCCGGGTCTGGACGCCTGCTGGGATGAAGGTGATGATAGTTGATGATGATTCTGGTCATGAGGTAAAGAGCAAGCCGATGGTGGAATTTTGCCGGGAGTGGTTTCGTTCAAAATGTCAGCGAGAGTTGCAGAGTTACTCTGGGCGGCTGTCGAGTGGTACCGGTGTTTATGGGAAAAGAACCTCGTTGTGTGCGATATGGGGTTTTATGAAAACCACTCAACTCCTAATGGTTGGAAATGATGTTCCTCGCTAACCACAATTTCGAGCAGATTGTCGGCTGAAACACTGCAGATGAACTCCGACGACACGTGAGGTGCCATTTGTGAGTAATGATGCGTTAAGCTTGCTGGTACTGTCGGATAAGGCCTTTGTGATTATCTCAAACGATCCTTCGCCTGGCTGCTTCAGTTAGCACGTATTAATGACAATTAATGTACCATCTTTCCTGGGAACTCTGTTCCGGATGTGCTGGCTGCATGTGACAAAGTCATTTGGAACCATCGTGGAGGATAAGCACCCTGGGACCCGCCTGTCAAGAACAGCCTGGTGTTTTCACTGCCCACCAGAAGCCAGTATCATTAAGCATAGCCTTTGTCTACGAAATTGCAATGGTTAGAAGAAATGTCTAAATAAAACTGCCAATGTGGACGCCAGGCATGCGGCAAGCCAAGTACATGCGAAGACGAGCACACGAACAATGCGACATCGGCGAGGCCTTGTCGCTCCAGAGATTCCGTTCTACGTATTTTTCTCGATCTCGACTCGCTTAGTGTGACACAAATATCGAATTGTGATGTAGTTTTAGTATGTCACGTACATGAACATGTACCAGTGCAGAACGAAATAGCGGCATGAAACTCGAGTCGCAGCGCAGGTTTCGCTTTAGGATGACACCAGGTTTATCATCTCGACCGTACCGGAACTTATCTTGTTCTTCAACTGTTCAGAAGCATTCGTTACTTCATACAAATCGTCAGCAATAAAGTCACTGTGCCGCATTACTTTTTATGTTTCAAGAGGTTCTCGACGGAAATGAATATTGGAAACGCAAGGAAGGGTATTTCGTTGTCATGTTATTAATAATCATAAAGTGTATCGTCGTGGAATTTTTGTTTTCGTCAAGCTGTGCATGAAATAGAGTGAAAAGCTCGTGTCGAAAGTTCCTGTTTGCGGAATTCTTATCGCATTGCTTACGGCGAACTTTGCGCTCTGCTAGGTTTGCTGAACTCCCTCAGAGACAAAACATACGTGGCCTGCGTTCGTTCTGACCGCAGCATTGGGACCTGACGTCAGTCTTGGAACAGTTTCCCGGATCCCCAGAGCAGGCACAATCGCAGAACGACTCCGCGCTCGGGCCGCCTTGCGACTGTCGTCACTGATTACGTTCCGTTTCGAGGAAAGACCCTGAATTACGCCTTTCATCTCCTTTCGAGCCCAGCTGTCGCTGAAATGGTGCGTGACAAGATGTCTGCTCCATCAATGGTTTCATTACCAACGAACTTTTGTTAACAATCTGCCCCTCTGCGCATCTGTGGACCCAGTTGGACGAAGTTTTACGTCCTCACCACGCTGTCGTGATCTAAGAACAAATTAAAAATGGTGGTGGTGAATGTTGGCAATCTCGGGCTTGGAAGTAAACTTTTGATAGTCGTTGCGCTGTAAAGCTGGTTTAAAAAGCGTTCCCCTCTGAAGCCCGAGGCCTCGATTTAAGTTGCCTCGAAGCCGGCTGGATTTTCGCAGGGTTCCGGTGCTTGTCACAGCCTGTTGCCTGCGGGCCGGCCGCCCTCCCGCCTCCGGCCGAAAGGTCACGACCTCACAGCCGTCGGCGGACGGCTGGGCTGAGTGCGGCCTCGGCAGAGATAAATCTGTCGCCGGTCTGGGCCGGAACGACTCCAGGCTCCGCCCGGGCTCAGCATCCGGGCTGGAGCATAGCCGTCTGCCGGCCTTCTGACGACCTCTGTCGACCTCTGTCGGCCTCTGCCAGCCCTCTGTCGGCCTCTGCCAACCTCTGTCGACCTTTGCTGACCTCTGCCGGCGTCTGCCGATCTCTGTCGGCCTCTGCCAGCATTTGTCGGCCTCTTCCGGCCCTTGTTGACCTCTTCCAGCATCTGCCGACCTCTGCCAGCCTCTGCCAGCCTCTGCCGGTGCCGGTAGCCTATGCTAACCTCTGCCGGCCGCCATTGGGCAGCTCGGCGGACCACAATGAGGGCCCGCAGCTCTGCCGCGGACCGGACGACCGTGGCTGGATGCAGCAGCCCGACGGACACGGCCCGGTCCGCCCCGGCGACCCGGCCTGGTCCCGCCGCTCTGGCCGGCGGTCGTTTTAGGCGTCCGTGATACCGCGGCTCGTGTTCGGTGGCGCTCCGTTCCGGCGGCTCCGTTCGTGCTGCGCCGTTCCTTCTGCTCCTGCGTGTCGGCTCCGTTCCAGCAGCCCGGCTCCTGCCTGTCGGCTGCCGCGGCTCCGTTCCCGCTCCTCCGCTCGTTGGCCGCCGTTTCAGCTGCTCTGCTCGGTCGTCACCCCGGTGGAGCCCGTGCGGCCGTCCGGCCGGCGGACGGCCTGTGTTGCAATCTCTGCCGGCGTCGCGGCGGCGCGCCAGGCGGACGTTTTGACAGGCGATCAAATGACCTGCCGTCTCGGCCGCCACATATTCCCGGCACGATTTACGTTATGGCGCTTCATCGAAATTCATCTATTTGTAGAGATGAATTTGGTCGTTGTCGCCGATAGCGGGCCGGTTTCTTAAGGGACTGTTCATTGAATTTTGTAAAAATTGCCGGTTTTATTTGCACTGCTTTGCACATGCACTTTTCATCAGTAAAGCGTGCTTTGTTTGGAAAATATTAAAGTTCTTTTGTCGGTTCCTGTTAGATTTATGAATGGTGCGGGCGAATGGTCGCTTGTTCCGCACGACCGGTGCTGCTGTGCCCTGACCTCTGCCTGGACGACGTCTGGGCAGACCGCCGTCTCAGTGTCGTCAGCGCCGCCGCCGCCCCCTGCGGACCGCCCGGACGCCGTCGGCTGGACGCCGGGCCCGGAGCGCAATATCCACGGCCCGGCCGGACCGCGTGTGACGTATTCCGTGCCGGCGTCGCGGTCCGTAAGTCGGACTCCGACAGACCGACCTCGTTTGGGCGGCAGCGAGCGTGCGGCTGAGTTACAGCGCCGCAACACGCCGGCCGCCGCCGGCCGAAAGGTCGCGCTATCGATTCGGCCGAGTATCTGCGCTGCTCGCTGCGGCCGGATGGCAGTGAGGGACGCGCCGTGCCGAATTTCGTCCGCATCCGACGCGGCGGACCCGGCGCGCCTGCTCCATTTCGGCTGTCGTTGGTCGCAACGGGTCGAGGTCGGCGCGGGGAGTCAGAGCCACTGGCGTGGACGCTGCACGACGTCATGGCTCATTTGGCGCTGCAGCGTTGTGAGCTTTTTGGGAGTCAAAGTTCAGCGAGAATGCCGTTCGTTGAAAGATGATGTCTCAATAGCAGATTTCTTCGCCATTGGTACGAGCTTCTTGGTTTGAAAGGTCGTTTCGTTGTATGGAATGTAAGATAAGGCCCCGAACCCGATGAGCCAAGCTTAAAATGTCTGCTGACTGAGGGCGCTGATTCCAAGAAGTCTACACTTCCACGTTATCCCGGCTCACCGCGGTCGAGATCTGTCGGTGACATTTTCATCTCAGTTGGAGACGAACCATCGGCGTGTCTAATACCTCCGATCGACGGGCAGTCTCCTGGGTGCTTGATCAGCGGCGCTAACTTTTATCTGAGCCGACCAACCGTGGCTGGAACTTGTGAGCGATCGGCCCGGCCTGATGGCCGATTACCAGCTCCGGCCTGAGTGGAGCAGTCGGGGGCTCGTTCCCGCTGGCCGGCTGGGCCCGCCGAGCTCTCCTGTGCCGCCGGATATTGGGCCGGCGCCGCTGTCTGCTGACGGATCTGCCGGCTCACATCTCCTTCCTTGTCTTCTGACCTTGTGGCTCGCACCTTGGATCGGTTCTCGGAGCTCTCAGCTCGCTCATTGGACCGGTCGTTGGAGCTTTCAGTTCGTGCATTGGGCCGGCCCTTGGAGCTCTCAGCTCATGTATTGGACGGGCTGTTGGATCTCCCAGCTCATACGTTAGGTACCATAGGAGCTAGTAACTCGTATCTTTCATGGTCCTGGCATTTCCCTTCTCTTGTTGTGTGATACTCTGGTGTCATGGATAATGTTCTGGATTATCCTGGAGTCTCATTACTCAGTGATCATACATACATCTTATCATCGCATCTCGTTTCATACGTTCGGCTGGCCCCCTGGTTTGATGTTGTTTAACCCCTCATGGTCCTTCTAGCCCCATTCCTGGTACCTCTTTGGTGGTATACTCCAGGAGTATAATCTATGCCTCATTTCGCCCTTCTAAACTCATTCGTCCTGATTTCGCGGCATTTTCATGGGTTTGTCCGTCGCTGGAGCACACGTATCCACTGGCTCCTCAGACCCCATGGTCTTAATTTCGTCTCGTGGTGTTTGGATCTGGCAGCCAAGCCCTCTGCTCGTCCGTGCGCCCTTGAGTTCCGTCACACGGTGCGTGGCACGCCGGCTGTGCGGCGGCTGGCTGCTCTGTACCGACTCCGGCGGTGCGTGCGACAAACAGACGCCGGGATAACTTATTTGGAGGCGGCGATGGCTCGGCAAGGCGCTGCGATTTTAGTCATCGGTTGAGTGTCATTGTGCCACGGCATATTGAAACACACGGCTTGGAAGGTGTTCGAGCGAGACAATAACCTCCCTGCATCGGATGCCTTTACCCAACCTGCACATTTTTGTTTTGTCAAGGCCTCATCTCAAGTGTTTACCGGGCCTGTAGTATTTCAGTCGTAAGCAGTTGAGCTTCAGGTCGTTTGTTTAGCACTGCCCTAGTGGACCCAGCTGGAACCCCCTGCCGGCACCCATTCATTTGCGTACTCGTCATAGGTTTCCCAGTCACGTATATCTGCCGAGTTCCGCGTGTTGCAAAGTGGACGTTGGCGAATCGTGCAAACTCTGAGAGAAGCTATTCATGGTTCCCCTCGGTTGAACGGGTGGTGTTTTTCAACGCGCCGCCAGTTTACATTGCGCTTGCGCGCGTTTTGCGAGCATAACCAGACAAGGAGGGACTACCTTGGCGTGCCAGCAGTGATGTTTTATCACGGGCGTTGTTTGAGAATGCCGCTCCGAGCGGGGCCCGATGGTGGCCACGCCGGTCAGCAGGCACGAGTCCGTCGCTAACGTCTCCGGTCGTCGGCCAGGCGCACAGATCCCGGACGAGGAGATCCGGCTGGCGGAGGAGAAGTTCGCCGAGTCGCTGCACCTGGCCCAGATGAGCATGCACAACCTGCTGGAGAACGACGTGAGTGTGGCGCCGGTCCGACCCCGCACGGTGGTCCCAGCGGGTAGTTCTCTGTCACGGCGCTGGTGGTGACATTACAGTGAGCCAGCTTTGCCCCAGCTCGTCGTGAGTCGTTGAGTATTTTAGCGCTGCGGACGAGCGGTTCGCTGCTTCTCCCGTCAGGATGAGGCGGAGGACAGGAACCCCCCATCCCCCAGGTACGATGAGCTAACCATGTGATCACTGAATCGCTGGGTTCAGCCTTCTGGTCTCGGCATGACCTATGTGTGGCCCTCTCTGAACTCGGCGTAGCCTATGACCCTGGCGTGATCTTTTGACCTTGTCGTGACCCCTGTGACCGGCAGGTGGAGCAGATCAGCCAGCTGGCGTCGTTCGCCGAGTCGCTGCTGGACTACCACCGGCAGTGCGGCGACATCCTGAACACGCTGCAGGAGACGCTGCAGGAGAAGAAGAGCGAGGCCAGCTCCCGGTCGCGGCCCGAGTTCCAGCCCAAGACGCTGGCCGACCTGGGCATCCAGAGCGGCGCCACTTACCAGCCGGACGGCACTAACGGCGGCCTGGGCGCCGGGCTCAGCGGTGAGTTCGCCCCGCCGTCTGGCGCGGGCTCAGGGGGAGCGGTCTGCCGACAGGGGAAGCGCCGCGGCCGAACGGTGTCGCCCGGCCGCGGGGTGGTGTGATTCCTGCGTCCTGGGCGCCGATTCTCCGACCGGGCGGGTGGCGCCCGGCCGGTGTTGTGGTGGCGTTGGACCGATGCGGGATTGCGGGGAAAGGCGCTGTTGTGCTCTTGATCTTCTGGCTGCCTTTCCTCTTGGTTGTTTAGCGGTCGTACCCGCTTATGTTAACCGTAGCAGTATGCGCGGATCGTGATATCCTTGGTGGTTTGATGATGTGAACTCCCTGGAATACTGACACCTGCTCTGTTGTGCGTAACCTGTGCCTGCTGCTCTTTGTAAGGTGAACTCTTCTGAGCCCCTGTGCCCGCTGAGGCTGCCGGTTTCTCTGATCTTTCTCTCATCTGATCCCGACCTGCTGTTCTCTGACGCTGTGCGCCCACCGGGAAGCCTGTCGCATCTCCCCTGTTGTTCTCCCCCGCTGTGTTCGGATGCTCTGCGCCCGCGGGGAAACCTGTCGCGCCTCTTGGTCTGCTCTTCCCCGGCTGTCTCTGACTCTGTGCGCCCGCCGGGAGGCAGGTGTCCGGTCTCCGCTGCCCTCTCCGCTGCCGACTCCGGACTCGGTGAAGGCGCTGGAGCCGCTGTTCCCGGGCGGACAGGCGCCGTCCCCGGCCGGTAACGCCGCACTCTCGTCTCACCCTCCCCGGCCGCAGCCGCAGCCGCAGACCTAGCCCGAGCCGGCGCCGGCAGACTTTGTCAATGCATCTGCCGGTGCAGGCACTAGTAGTCCCGTGCGGCTGCGTGGCGGGCGTACGAGAGCCGATGTTACGCTGACCTCCACTGCCCCGTAGTCGCGATGAACCTTTCACGTGTTCGGCGAGGCCGGATCCCATCACCAGCACGTAGAGGCGTCCTGGCCGCGCGCCGGAGCCCGTAGCCGCCTGCAGTAACCCCGCGCGTCTGTAGCGGCCGCCTGCGGACCGTGCTCGCCGGCCGCTCTCGCCCCTCGTAGCTGCATCGGTGGACGGAGCTGCCGAGCTGCGCCGGCGCGCGGCCTGGCCCGGCCCGGAGGCGGTGTATGTGCCCTGAGTGTTGCCTGCGGCGCGGGAGGACCCTGTGCGCCTCTGGATGTACCCTGCAGTGTCGGCAGTCGGCGGATGCCTGCGGTCGGCGTAGCTCCCTGTCGATGTTGTCTCTTCGCACTGTGGATGCTGAATGTCGATGCTGCCTTTGGTGGGGTTGGGGTTTTGATGTCGCGGGTCGTTGAGGGAGGCGGGCCCGCTGCCGCGGTATCTTCGATTTCCGTGGATGTTCGGCAGGTGCCTGCTTTCTCAGCGCGTTGTTGTTGCGGTGCTGGGAATTGTGGGCGGTCATCTACTGACTGGCAGTCACGGCGCCTCAGTTGCATTGTTGGGGATAGAATCCCTTGCGATGGATGATCCGTGTGTGCTTTCTTCGTCGCCAGTAAATAGTGTTTTCGAGAACAGATGTAGCGCTTTGGTCCTTCTATCTAAAGTTCACGTGGGCTATGAGTGGGATTTCTATTCGTAATCTCTGTCCTCCTTTTGTGATCTCACTATTTTGGAGCAGATGTGCTATGTCTTGCTTACAATAGACGTAGCTATGTTTCATTGGAATAGTCACGAGTTGGGTCTTAGTTCCACACCACGTATCTTTTTTCCACGCAGTTTACGACCCACACCCAGCTCTAGCTGTTTCACGATGAACACTGGTCAACAAAAGTAATTTCTTGACCGTATCGGAGCGTGGTAAGTCGCGCATTGCCCAAAACCGCCCGTGACAGCGTCTCCTGCGGACTTGACACCGCCACCGGCGGGATAGCTGTGCCCCGAACGCCCGGCGCGTCGGCCGCCGCCGCCGGGCGTCTGTGCCGCCGTGCCCTGTTCGGCCACCGCCCGTCTGACGCCGCCCGTGCGCCACAGCGTCGCCGCTGCCCTCGCCGATGAGGTCGCCGTCTCGGACGCCGAGCCGGACCGGGCCCAGCGCGCAGGCGCTGTACGATTTCCAGCCGGAGAACGCTGGCGAGCTCGGCTTCAAGGTGAGGCCGCCAGCTTAACAGGCGGGCTGGGGGGACGCTGAGGAGAGCTCCGCTTGCTCGGTTTGAGAGGGAGGATTTGCCTGTCGCGTGAGCCACTCGTTTCATCGCTTGATTCTTTGCGTCATTTGAGGGTTTCCACTTAGCATCCGTCAGGAAAATCTGACCTGTGGCCTGGCGCTTGGTGTTTCAGTATTTGAATGGCGTCATGTAGCGTCCTCATTTCTGTGTGTGAAGCCTTAGGCATTGCTTGCTCATCCTCTGTTCAGCTTTGATTCCTCACTGATTCATACACTGACATCTCGTGTGATTCGGCCAATGATGCCCTTGTTTTGTGAATTCCAGCAACTGTGTACTATTCCAGGAGGGAAACATCATATCCCTGACGCAGCAGATCGACGAGAACTGGCTGGAGGGCACCCTGGATGGACGCACCGGCTATTTCCCCGTGTCGTACGTCACGATCCTGGTGCCGCTGGCCCGCTAGGCGGCAGCACGGTCGACCCACCAGGCGGCCCTGCCGTTGTCGCCGCTGCCCGACGACCATCAACAGGCGGGCGCGGCGCGTCTTTCGTGCTACGTTGTGTTCCTGATTAATTTCGGCATTTTGGATAGAGGGACCCTCTGCGCTGGTTTGGGAGCCGTGTCTCTCCCGTGCGCGCGTGGTGTGCCTTTGGTTCGTCGTCACAAGGTCCCCACAAGTGCTTACCACGGTCTCGGCCATCTGCCCGCAACCGCGGATCTCTTAAGAACCAGAAGACCACCAGCGGCCCATCATGTATAGCTTTGTTTATGATTGGCCACGTTTTGGCATGTCATGCGTGTGTTTCGTGTTTTTGATGGGTTTCTAGGATTTTTGAGCCGTCGTGTTTTTGGGCGGTTTTGCCCGTTTCCCAGATTCGATCCACGATATTATATATGTATGTTAACCGTTAGACCTTTCGGCTTAGGACGCGCTCTGCGCTGTGCCCTCCCGCAATTATCTGTCTGATATCTCGGCCGGATGTTTGTGTGTGTGCTCTCGCTCGCAGTCGGTTAGACAAACTGGAGCTTTAGTCTCTCACCGTTTGCCAGTCAGCCCTTGTCCCGACTGTCTGACCTACCCTACTGTTTTCGATGTCTACATGTGTGGGTGTGTTTACATGTCTTGAGCGACCCTGTACTTCCCTTTCGAGCTGGCAATGCCGTGTGCTTTTCGGGGCGCGTGAGTCCTTGTGTGCGTCGCCGCTGCTGCTCCCTTCTCGCTGTCCGCTCGTGTTGTGCTTTCCGCTCCGCTCGCTCGTCTCCGGGAGCCGTCAGTCTGTCCGTCTGTCTCCGTCTGTCCGTTTGTCTGTCGGTGGGGCGCGGTCCGTCGCGCCCGGCCCGCCCGCTCCGCTCTATCCCGGCTCTGGGTCCGCCGCTGTCGGCGGGCCGTCCAGTCTCGTCGATTGTCCGCCAGGTGGCGGACGCAGCCGCTCCGGCCCCTCGGCGCCGGCTCCGCGCTCTCGGGACGGCAGGGGGCCGCGTCTGGCTCCGGGGAGGCTCTCCAACCGGGCGGGGTCAGCCCGGCACCGGAGGGCCAGACCGCGCGGCGCGGGACCGGGCCGTGTCGTGGAGGGTGTCGCGTGGTCGCGTGGGGGACGCTCGGTCGCCGTCCGGTGTCGCCCTGGCGGAGAGGCTGTGGGTGTGTTCGCCGCGCTGAAGCTGGAGCGGGCGTGGAGGCCGCCGCAGCCTGAGGCGACGCGGGCTGGGTCCGGCCTGGCGGCGGGGACGCGTAACGGCGGGACGAGGCCGGGTGCCTTCTCGCGCGGCGGCTGGGGGCGCGCCGTGCGCGGAGCTGGACCGTTCGTCGAGTTGTTTACCTTGTTCGTGTCTGGCAATACACTCTTACCGAGACCGCCGTGCGTCTGCCTGGGTTTCCCCGCCAGACAGGGAACGCGAGCGTCCGCCGCGCCGCCCCTGCGCCGCTGCTGACCGGCGCACAACTCCGAGGCCGGGCCGTGACGCCGTGGTCAGGTTACGTAACGCCGGTCATTGTCCTGCGCCAACAAACACGGGCGGCGGCGTACGTGGCCGGGCGGTGCTCGCCCTCCTCGCCCGTGCCAGCTGTGTGTGCTGGCACTCGCCGAGGCGCAGTTCAAGGCCGCGACCGGCCCCTCGAAGGAGGACAGAGGGATGATCCGAGCCGTGAGTGGTCCGGGTGATCAGGCCGCGTGGAGCCTCGCTCCAGACCGGGTGGCCCCCGGTCTGGAGCGAGGCTCGCACGCAGCCGCTTGTCTGGATAATGGCCTGCATGGTGTGTGATGGCCATTGCTGAAAAGGCTCTCTGTTTCATATGGCAGCCTGCTTCTCTGGCTCGCGGATCAGTGTGACGTTTCAGAGCAGCTGGCTCCGCGGCAGAGTACGCGGAACTGTTTTGGCTGTGTGGCGTGAATTGCCTGTGTTTTTACGTCACACCGTGCGTCACGTTGGCCCAGAATGCGATCTCGGGAAGGGTATCGGCAGATGCAGTGCGTCGTTGGTCGCCGTTCGCCTTCGCTGTGAATTCCAGCTTTGATCTGAGTGAACGCGAAGGTCAGTGGTGTCGACACGGTTCGACGCGTGTTTTTGCCAACAGAGTGGAACAGCGTGCGTTGCGTCAGCCTAGTTCGTAGCCCCCCCAGAGTTATGGGATGGCTTGGTTTATCGATGGATGCATCGGCCCCAGACCTCCTGCAGTAGCCTTGGAATGTATTTAAGGGCTTGAACCGTGCCATTGTTCTGGTAAACCCACGAACAGCGATGTGCTGCTACGGGTAAACCAGTTTTTAGCCTGGAGTCTGTTCAGCTGGCCTCGGCATCAGCTGAACGCTGTCTGGAGCAGTCAGCTGATCCTCGGAAGTGCGTTGTCAGCCTTAAATGTAAAATGGGTAGCCAGGCTCCCCAAACCGGTTCCACTTTCACTTGTTTTGGAAACCGAAGAGATGTTCTCATCGTAGCAGGCGTGCAGTAAACAGTAAACCCAACGCAGCAGAACGCGGAGAGGTGTGATCCACGATTGCGGCAGCTCGGCTAACCCTTTCGGCCCGAAGCTTCACGCTTCGGGATCGGATCACTCAAACAACCAGCTGCATCCCACCTGGGTGTATCTACACCAAACACGTGTCCATTTATGAGATGACGAATCATTGTCGTGCATCTTACATACGCCTATAATGCCCGTGTGACGGACGACACCACAATGCCAGTGTCAAAACACAATGACGTGTCTTGACACAGCGACACAACGACACTGGCTGGCCTGTAAACAAGTCGCAAATCCGAAGGGTCTACAGACTAAGCCCATATAGACCAGGCCATAGACGATCTTAGTTGTTACGCGCTAACACAGCACTAGTGATGGATAAATGTAATACAAATGGTGTTAGTAATATCTGTCGACGAGTTTCTCCCGTGACGACGGGCAGATGCCGCCCACAGGACCATCAACGACGAATCCAACACCATCTCAGCACGAGGAAATCACGTCAGATATTCGTGCCATGTTCAGAGCACGGCCGCACAAACAACTTTGGTTTCTTCAACCAAACAGCTCTCGTCAGGACGCACGCCACACCTGGTCAACTGTTCGGCTCGCTGTCGGCGCCCCACCCTCCCCGCCGGCCCTGTTTGGTCGTCTGGCGCCAGACCAGACCACGTGACCGCCGCGACAGCAGTGGCGTCAACAGCAGCAGTACGTTATTCCTCTCCGGACTATTTGGCTGCAATGTGGCAATGGGGCCAGAGGGTGACCTGACTGCATCGCAAGATATAGTCCTTCTTGTTCTGACGTCAGTCATGTTCGTGAGGGCAGAGACACTGAAATTGTTCTGCGTTTTTCTTTAAAGACATTTTTTCGGCACGCCGCTGACTTCACCCTCCTCTGAAGTCCCGGCTACGCCTCTGCTGCTCCGAGCGTCTTCTTGTTGTCGCCAGCCGGCGATGCTACTCCTTGAGGCAGATGGTGCGCACGATCGCCTCGGTGACCCGGTACGGGTCGCAGTTGGAGCTGGGCCGCCGGTCCTCCAGGTAGCCCTGACCATCCTCGGCCACCTGGCGCGGGATCCGGATACTGGCGCCGCGGTTGGCCACTCCTGGGGGACACCGACCGCCGGTCAGACGGGAAGGGGGAGGGGCAGTTGACAACAGGGCGGCGCGCGGCGGCCTTGCTTGCGGCCAAGCGGCTTGTTTGGTGAATACGTTCGTGAGTTAATGACTGTGCGCCGAGGACCGCTCCCGCTCGGCCTTGAAATTCTGCAGCGACGAGTCGGGGAAAACCACTCAACGTGCCCGCCTCATTAGTTGTTGTGACAGCGAAGGCCAACGGGCCAGACGCTATCTCGCCAGCAGGCTCAGCGTCTATTGAGCCGTCAGCGCTTCCGCCAGGAACTCAGGGTAGCGGTGTGTGCAGTACCAAACCACATCATAGCATTAAACCATTAAACCAAACCATTAAACCACATCATAGCATTAACATTCCCTCCGAAAAGCAAATGTGCATTTTTTAACTAGACGGGAGCATTCACAGGATGGCGACTGCTGACAAAAAAACGTCCTACGTCTCTCCCTCCTCTTCTCTCTCTCCCTCTCTTTCTCTCTCTCTCTCTCTCTCTCCCACTCACTCATTCACTCACTCACTCACTCACTCTATCTATCTATCTTTCTATCTATCTATCTATCTATCTATCTATCTATCTATCTATCTATCTATCTATCTATCTATCTATCTATCTATCTATCTATTTGCCTATCTATCTATCTATCTATCTATCTAACTATCTATCTATCTACCTCGCTCTCTCCCTGTTCAGCGCCTCACCGGCCGAGAAGTCGTGGATGCTGGACGTCTCGTGCAGCCCGGTCAGGCGCCTCTCGTTATCACGACCCTCCTTCGGGTCGTACATCCGGATATGGCGCTGGTGGTTGCCGCTCAGCAGTTCAATCGCCTTCTCAATGTGTCTGGGGGCAGAAAGAGCAGGTTCAGTCAGCTGTGGCATCTGTTTCACTGTACCTAGCTGTGCGCGTGCGCACAAGGGAGGGACGCAGTGCCGGATTGTTTTGCTTGCAACTAGCGCACGTCTCTCGGTCGCAAGGATCTGCGTGGCAGCGCGGGTCGAAAACAAGCTTTGCTCAGGCTGCCGCAATCGGAATAATCAGTCACGCACGTTTTACAACCGGAATGTGAGCTCGCCCAAGGGCGCGAACGAATAACGCCGTGGCTCATTCTGCGCGACACACGTGGTGCGGGAAGATACGCACTGCGTAGATACTTCGAGAGTTCCATTTTAACCCGTGGCCAGGACTCAAGCCAACTTCTAATACGACAGTCACGAAACGATTATTCAGTTATCTGAAAGAATAAAATACGAAAACTAAAAAGAGTTCTAAAGCGAAAAGGGATGCATCAGCAACCGCCATAATGGGAAACTTCTCTACGCCTCGAACCAAAACTTGGTGACACTGAACGCTTTGCGTCACGGCGAGGCTGCCTGCGAGCACCCTGCACTGGCCCTCTCTAAAAAGAGACCACGCCCGGCAGCTGGTCATCATGTCGCGTCAGGCCGTCAACTCACACGATGCCGCCCTTCTCGCGCATGGCGAGCGTGCTGAAGTTGGTGTGGCAGCCGGCGCCGTTCCAGTCGCCGGGGATCGGCTTCGGGTCGAGTGAGACGTTGATGCCGAAGTCCTCGGCCACGCGGTGCAGCAGGAACCGGGCCATCCAGAGGTCGTCACCCATCCGGATCCCCTCGGCCGGGCCCACCTGTGGGGACATGGCCCGGTCAGGTCTGGTGCAGATGACTGGTACTGGTGAACGGGTCTCTGCCCGTCGACTGTTTCGCGTCCTGATATCGTGGGTATCTTGATGGCTGACCGTCCATACGTGTTAAGTCATCCGAGTGTGACTGCTCCGGGTTATGGCTGATAGTGCTGCTGGTGAAATACACTGTCGATGCAGAGTTATGGTGCCAGGAGCCTCTACCAGGACGGCACGTGCTCGCCGTTTCAACCGTATTTCCCGGCCAAACAGCGCGCCCTTTCAGTTCATCTGAAGTTGAAATGCAGCGTGACGACGCTCCGCCCATCTGACAGTCCCGTGAGACAACTCAGAACCCCACCTCATCCGATGCTGCCGTTCTCCACAGCCCCAGTCTCACCTGGAACTCCCACTGGGAGGGCATGACCTCAGCGTTGGTGCCAGCGATCATGACGCCCGAGTAGAGGCAGGCGCGGTAGTGGCTTTCCACCACGTCGCGGCCGTACACCTTGGAGGCGCCCACGCCGCAGTAGTACGGTCCCTGCGGCCCCGGGAAGCCGTTCTTGGGCCAGGCGAACGGGTGCTGGTCGGTGTCCAGTAGCGTGTACTCCTGCTCCATGCCGAACCACGGGTGCTGGTCGGCCGCCTTGTCCATCACCTCCTTGCATGTGTGCCGGAAGTTGGTGTCTGCGCCGGGCGGGCACGGTTGATATTATCCATGGGACCGAGAGGTTCAGAAACGGAATACGATGGCACTCACTGCCACTGCTTCAGAAGTACACGGAAACGGACCACGTCCACGGCTGATTAATGACTGTGTGCTATTTATGACGGACGTCACTTTTATGAGGATTCCGATGAGAAAAGCAACACTGTTGAGGGCTGGATAAATATCGATAATTGCAAAACAAATGCGGGTAAACAAGACAAAATGCAAAACAAGCAAACAAAAAACTGAACACCGCGGGTACTCTCTAATGTCGGAGTGACATCATTTCGATATTTCGAGAGACCACGCCGTCGAGAGTTGCCCTCTGCCCGGCCATCGGCGGCGTCCGAACACCACTGACCAGCCGGCCTCCGGTTGTGTTTGTAAGTCTCGCAGAGGACCAGCTTGTTGGAGCCCAGCCGGAACGGGTCCTGGTACAGCGCCACCGGGTACAGGTACACGTCCGAATTGCTGCCCTCCGCCTGGCCGGTCGACGAGCCGTCAAAGTTCCAGATGGGCAGCTCTGACGACGAGACAACAGAGCGTCAGAGAACGGCGCAAACAGGTCAGCTGTAGGTGTCGGACCGTGATGTGTGGTGGGCGGCTCACGGAATGTTGACCCCACCTTGTTTGTTGGGTTTCTGAAATTATCGTGAGTCATGACATTTCTATGGAAGTAGTTTGGCTGGCATTAGAAATGAGGTTAGATAAGCTAAACTGACAACGGACTGCAAAATCTCGCGTACAAGATGCAAACCTAATGAAGCACATTCGTGTCGGGTACAAACAAAAACATACAACATGAGCAATGTTCTTCAATGTTTTTCCGTAGATATCATGATATTCAATGCTATCTGGGAGTGTGTAGCCTAGCGTAAGCCGTCGAGCTACGTTCATCGTTTTTGTTCCGTTCTCGGCCGGGGTGGGGTGTTTAAGTGGCCGCCCGCCTGACGGTGTTGTGAGCCGCCAGGCGAGCCGGAAGCGGCGGACTCGCAGGCCTTGGTCTCGAGGTCGGCAGGCGGCGTGCCAACCGCAGCCGGCGGTGTTTGTGGCTCCACGTGTACGGCACGTGATCGGCTGCCGACGCCAAGCGGGTGCGTCGCAGCTGGCGCGGCGAGGGCCGACCGTACCTTGACTACGACGCTAATGGTCAAGCCTGACTGATGCGTCGACAAAGAAGACAGAGAACAGACACGACGTGGAATGCTGGAAGGCTTGCGTATGCATGCTGTTTATTTATGTATGCATGTATGCTGCTTCGTGGAATGCAGCTGCCCGTGGTGCGTTGTAGCGCGGCAATTGTTTAGGGAACAGAGTTTTCACCGAAAAAGGTTGAGTCTCATTCATGTGACCCTGTTGTGTGGTCATGACAATATGATTCTGCTGGTAGCGTCTTAAATTCGCTGTGGATGCATGGCTGCTTTAAGATTCATTTTCGGTATTTTCAGACACTGCAGTTGATGCAGTCCTGCTTCCAAGAGAAGTGTTAGTTAGCGACTGTCCCACCTTTTGTTGCGCTGGGAAGTTTACGGGAGGCTGTGTTTAGGAAACACCTGACCCTAATCTCTGATGATATGCATTTACGCAACCCAATGAAAGGAACATTCAGTTACGTTACGTCAGTTAAGGAAAAAGCAGCGAAAAAGCATTAAAACCAAGCTAAATGAAAAACGGCGTACAGTAATGGCGTCAAAAATAGCCCCTATCATGCATGGGCCTGTGCTTGATGCTGCGAAGGTTGGAAAGTTCCATGAAAAGTCGCTACGCTCTCCGTGAGGAGTGTGCCATGTTCTGTCACAGTTTCAGCTGCAGAACAAAAGATGGTTGGTGCAACTGCGGCCCCTCAGTTTAAGATCAGTTTCCTCACCTTAAAATTAACACAGATATCCGATAGATTCGGGGTCAAGCCCTCGACATTCACTCCACCCCACTTAGACAGTTGGCAGGAGAGGCCGCGACGTCAGGTGACCACTGAAGATCCAAACAACGTCAGCCGCCTCGCAACGCATGAACCTCCCCAGCACATTCCATCCAGCCCATCCGAACACACCTCCGCCTTGTTCCCAGCGCCCGGAGCATCGGCCACTCACCGCTGGGGGTTTTGGGCGTGAAGCCCACCGTCTTGGTCTTGGCCCGCAGGTTCTCGCCGGTGCCGTCCACCCAGACGTACATGCACTGGGTGGCAGAGTCCGGCTGCGGCAGCCGCAGGTACCTGCGGAGCGGGCGGGCCGGGGTCACGGAGGCCGGGCGTCACCTCGGGACGGCCCGGTGCGGACGCTTCGCTGACGATCGGACTGAACACGGGTCGTCAGGCGTCGGCAGACAAGCGTTTAGTGGACCTCTGGGTCAGTTCAGAGTGCACAGCGGTCCTGATGAAGACAGGTCGAATATGCCAGCATTCTGATGCGCCGTTGTGTGATTTAAACGTGGGATGTAATACGCATATCTAACGAATAATTGTATGCAGCGTTTCGAAAGTACATTTAGCAGTACTCACCGATCCAAAACGGATTTATTCGTGGCAACAGCCATTGTGCGTGGTCTGCAACGAAAGAATAAGCAGGTTTTATCAGGGTAGACATAACACTGTTGCACGGACAAGATGGCACAGGCTGATGCAACGCAGGCTTCGGGTAAATCTGCGGACCACGCTATTACCGTCACTCCAAAGACCAGTCTTCCAGTGTTCCGACTTTTACGCCATTTATATATTTTATGTCAGCCATGTAATCGACGGAGACATTTTACGAACTGATGGGTGGGCAAACCCGACCAAGTCCGGTAAATCAAAACCCTTCAAGAAACCTCTTTCGTAGATCATTCCACCAAGTACCGATACCGTCGGGGTTCTCAGAGATAGTTCAACATTTCCTATTCGTCCGGGCATATCAACAGGTAGCTTCGACGTCAGCCTTTGACCTCGTTCGAAGACCGATTTGACCACCTAAGGTCAAACAAACCGCCACAGGCGCGCACCTGAGCCTGTCGGGCTCGCCTCCAAATGTGTTCGCCGATCTCTCCGCCACCGCGGCCAGAGGTATTTTCGGCAATGTCGGTCACGGAGCAACTGCCGACGTTAGGGGGAAGCGCCGACGGTGTCTGCCGACCCACATAACGGTGAGCTTGGCAGGGCACCAGCACGCCCCATGGCCCGGTCAAATACCACATGTTGACCTCGACGGACACGTGACAGAGACTGTTGCTGGGCCAGCCCACCTCAGATGACCTCGAACCTGCCCGTTGTTATGCGACCGGGCGACCGGTGAGCGTCCCCCCATCCCCCCGGCCGTGGGAGCCAGGAAGGAGGGGGAGGCGGCGGCTGCGTGGCATTGATCGGGTGGCGGAGCACGCGGTCGGGCCGTGGCAGATCACGCGCTCCTCGGCTGACGGCAGCAGCCCGCCGCCGGGCCGGGCCGGACAAAGGCACCGGCGCTTCTCGGTACCCTTTGTCCGTCGTGTGTCCTTGATGCGAAGAAGAGGCCAGAGGAAAGGCCGGGCCAGTTTGGAAGGCACTGCCGACACGGTTGTAAAGCAAACGTCTGCTTTACAACTTCGTTTTTGCTGTCGTTCGCTGTCTTTCGTTTTTTGTTTAGGATGTGAGCTTCCGGGTATTGGCTCTGACCCATTACACAATCCTACTTCTAAACAAGCGTGGGTTTTTTCTTGCACGTGTGGTCTGATACGTAATTAATGATCTGGAGCTGGCGACGTATATTTGACTGAAAAGTGGACGTCAGGAACAGCACTACATGGTCAATAGCGACATAACCACTCTCGCCGAATGAAACTTTAAGAAAAGTTTTTAGATCAAGGATTGCAGGCAAAGATTCCCAATGATGGCAGGTAAAAGGCATAGCCAAAGCCTAAGCTATACCGAAAACAGCTAAATAAATGATATTGACTCCGTATACGTTGTGCTTGCTCTGGGTAAGCCACACATTTTACAAGCCTGGGAAATTCTTTCTACCTGTACTTTTGTAAACAGACCCTTAATGACATAGCTAGTTATTTCCAGAGAAACCTGTAACACGGCTTAAAAGTTTGGGCGAGGATATCGGGGTTTTAATGCGTTTCCTTCCATGCAAAGCCAGTAGGCGTGATGTTTTATCCAGCAATAACAAAAGAAAGAAAATAAGTGGGAAAAGACGCTTCTGCATTCCTTCCGTGCGTGCCACGCCTCTTGGGAGAGCAAATCAACAATCTCAAACAGACGATGTCTTCTCTTGACAAAATAGGCGAAATGCGGAAACTTGCACCGTACTCGTAAACCCGTACTGATGAGTAAAATACAGAAATTCAGGTGATGATGCTATGATAGTTCGATGGCAAGAAAAGTGACGAATTAAAGTTGGAAAAGGTCATTACCCGGAACAAAAGTCCCCGGCCATCGGTCTCACTCATTCCGTCGGGACGTCTGGACTGAAATCGGACAGACGCCAGGTACAATCAGATTGGTCCAGCATGGCATCCATGCGCTCTTCAGGTCTGACATCTTCAAAATTAATGGTTCATCTGACCGACAATGACAGTAATATTTACGACAGCCCACAACAGTTTAAGTGTACATCATCTATCTGACATCACTGTGTGCATCATTCAGCTGGTGCAGAATTAGTGCACTCTCACAGAACCACAACATTTATTTATCACGCAGCAAATATGTTAACACAGACTGTTTATCCACATCCATTAGACTGTATACCCACATTCAAGTGGCACGTACCACCGACGATGTCGCGCTGCTCGTCCTCGTTACCCCTACCTTGCCTTGCCTTCCTTCACTCACCTCTTTCGACAGGTGGTCTGGACGATACGGAGTGAGCACGGCTCGAGCTGTCTCGCTTCCGCCCACCGATGGTTGTAAATACGGAGCGTCCGTCGGCCGCCTCCTATATAACCCCGGCCGTATGACGTCACCGAGTGGCGTCACTCCGCGCGGCCTTGTGACGCGCCGAAGAGCCGACACTTTAACAGTGGAACTGAACTCGGCGTTAACAGCAGCAGGAGGATGCTGCATACATGGACGATGGACATGGGCTGCATGGTTACTACTGTCCGCGGCGGAAAGGAGACTGATTCTAGGTCCGGAGTCATCCGTTACGGCAGGCGCAGCTGAAGACGTAACCTATCATTCTGTAGTCGCATAAACGACGCGTAAACCACAAAAGGTATATCTTGATAATTTACCATCTCCCGATGGCTGAAATGGACATGAAACGGCACCTTCAAAATAACAAGAAATGGCATCACTTGATTCGGTGTATTTAGTATCGATGAAATAGAATGCACTGGAATGTGGTGCTGAGCATTTTGAGATATGCAGTGTTGACTAAGACATTATTTTTTCCTCTCCCTCTCTCTGTCTGTCTCTCTCTCTCTCTCTCTGTCTAGCCGAGTGCCGTCTGCTTCTCCTGTCCAGGGCTATGATGATACGAAGAACAAGAGGGTTAGAAGTTAAGTCATGTCTGTTTTTTGTGATAAACGAATGTCTCTTAAAGGAACCGCGGCTACGATATCCTTTAACACAGGCGCAGCCAAGGATAGGGGCGGCTGGGGGGCCCGTTCCCCCTTAGGCTTGCGTTTTTTGTGTGAAAACTATTGCTCATTGTCTTCCCGGCAGGCAATTTTCGTGTGACCTCGGTCCACAGTGAGCTCCGAACCCCCCCCCCGCCTTTAAGAAATTCCTGGTTGCGTCCCTGTCCTTTAAGACCACAAAATACTCATCTACGAGCTAGTATATATGATCTGACTGATCGGTGTAGAGTACTAGAAGGAATCGTCTCGAGTATTTTTAAACGAGATGTACTTTCTGACGTCTCTTCGCATCTATTTCGGATATAATCATTGCCAGGAGGCGTTGCAAAATCTTACGAGGCCTTTAATGTTTTACTGGACCATCCAATTTAATCCACCGATGACAGAAAACTGGAAAGCGGACAACAGCATTGAACGCTGCCGCACCAAAATCCTGATTTCGGCAGTCTTTTACCTCATTAGGCGTCGAATGGCCGGGCCTAAGACCATTAATAAGCAAAATACCCAATGACGTTAAGCTGAGAATCGAGTGTCTAGACACGGCTGTCAGATTTCGGCAGTGTTAGCAGCAATCGGTTCGGTTTAGGCAAGCTTTTTTGGCAACTTAACACAAAGCAAGACATCACGCGCAGAAACAGGACAAAATGACATATTTCCTCAAGTACCGCAAGTGGCAACATTGACAATACTTGCAACAGAAATGACTGAGGTGGAGATGGCATTGTCAGCGCTGCAAAATCGTCATCTGTACACAGCTGGGATAAAACCTGCACGCCCTATTGCACTGAGTGCATGGGAAGCTCAAAACTGCACGCCAAGCTGTAAGAAGAAACAAAACTTTAAGTTCCAGACAAGTGCACAATACCCACCAGGTTGCCATCGGCTCGGTTCCACATAACACACAGCCATGTCCCTGCGAGGCGTTTCCTTCCATCAACAAGATAACCGAAGATCCGCAATGTGCAAACTGCGAGAATAATACTATAGAACAAATTTGCTTCTACTGTGAACCTGGAAAGGCCTTTTGGACTGAACCCATTTGAGGCATAAATGGGAAGCTGGGTCTGAGTTATACAAACCGCCAAAACCAATATATATATATATATATGTAGATATATATATATATATATATCAGGCTGGTATTTCACACAAACCCGATAACACTTCTGACGTTGACATTGTAGCCAACCACATAAACGAACAGTGGATAGCATTTACGAGTAATCGTCTCAGTGTTGTTTTCATCCAACAGACGTCATAAGTGAACGGATTTTTAAGAGCTGGGATTTGTTTCTCATATCGGCCCGGATTTCCTTCGTGGAACCTAATAAAAACATTCATACATGATCCTTGCACTTCCTAGAATTTACATTCCGGGTCTTGTGTGGAAGTATGTCAAAAACTCTAGTGTCAAAACTCAGCAGATGACAAATGAATCATTTCAAATTTTGCTCCGCAATGTTCGATTAGCATGTCACCTCTGCGTCAAACCATCCGTAACTGTCAACCGAAAAAACAAATATTGTTAAAACAGCAAAGAAACATGATAACCACGAAGTAAAAAAGAAGTGTGAATCATCGCAAGAAGTCCTTTAAGAACAAAATTTTGTCAAGTCCTTAGATTCTAATAGACTTACCTCAAAGAAAGCCGCCTGCCGGCCCAGCCAAATAACGCGGAGCCTTCTGACTCGAATCCAACTTATACTCTCCCAACGACACTTATCCTTCGCCAAATTACAGCGGCGGCCTCTTGACCTCTCTCTGGATCTCGGAAGTCGGCGAGAACGAAGCCAGATGGCATGGAAGACACGACTTCAAAGTCGTGTAGCCCTTTCGACAGCACAATGTTGACGATCCCTTGGCAGTCACAGTGGAATACACAACTGCTCCGCCGGTTGCTCATTTTCCTTGACTTCATGTGAATGGTGCTGGTCCCATAGTTGGCCCTTTGTCCATAGTTCCATGTTGTTCACCATAGCTGCCTGACGGAGTATTTCGTCCTTTGTGGAAAAAAACTTCCAGCCAAAGGAACGCCAAAGCCACAGCAACAGGCAAGTGAAGCAACAGATGGTAGGTAAATAAGTGATTCGAGCTCTAAACGCCCTAAATTCCATGTGTCCTGTGTCTGATCCCCAGCGTCCCCATGTCACCGGTCGTCGCTTTATTGGCTCACGGTCCATGATAGGTCCAGCTCGGTCTCAGCAGTGTCCACCCTGAGTCCCTGAGCGTCTCCACGGGTTCGGAACCTTGCACCGCCCTACAGCGTGAACACTGCGCGAAAACCACCGTTTTGCTGCGACAACATGGCTTTGTTTAAAGATGATCCGTCATTCTAATAGGATGTTTTCATTTTTTCGCCAAGGTAGATTTATCGCAAAGTTCGTGACATGTTGTGGGAACATAAAGGCCATACGTTCGTGTTTGACAATTGATCTATGAGAACCACGCTCTTCGCCACAATAAGTTGTATCATGGCGAACAGGCAGGGCCTATTTTAACATGTTAACTGGGGGGGCAAATGCCCCCCCAGTCGGACACTTTGCCCCCCCGTCAAGATCCTTTGCCCATGCAAAGAAAAAACAGCCAGGTGTACTAGCGTACCCAGGAAGGTATTCCATAAAGCGCTGCGCTCGCAAAGCAGCATCTTATCAACGAAGGATGTGTTGAATCACTGAGTAATGTGAGAGCACACTTAGAAGCATCACTTTATAATACGTAATGCAGGCACACCTAGTAACCGCTGGCGAACGTGTTTCGTAATTAGTACGTCGGCACCCGATGCCGTGATTGTCTGGTGAGCGGCCAAGGCGTTTCATTGCATCGTAAGCACGTTAAAAATGATGATAACCATCTTTGATGTGTTCAAGCGCAAGAAAACTGAAGGGCGAGCTGGTGCGCAGGGCGGTTTCGCTATGGTGAGATAAGGTTTATATGAATGCGGTAACAGTCCAGCAGTGCTGTAGTTATCACCAATCATCCTGATCTGAAAACCCTACTAAAATCCCAGTACCTGATTGGTAGAACTTCATTGAACTAGGCGGTTAAACCCGAGTTTTAAGCGAGGAAAACGGAAACTTAATCAGTCATTATTAAAACCGTCAATCTTGCTGCTCCTAGTGCATGGGTTTGAGCATCCCATGAGCATGCTTCATCTGCTTAACGAACATGGCATGGCCCAGACTGCAGATAGTGACAAATGTTGATGATATCTCACTGAGGCGGGCCTAAGGCGAATGTTTCAATCTGAGGTGACTTTTTTATTTTGGGGCCGATAACCTGGAAATGGAGAAGTTTGTTCTGCCTGTGTTGGGACAGCTTTTACACTTCTGCGCAGTGTTGAAAAACATATGACCAAAATTCGGTGAGAAAATGTATTTTGGGGATAGATTAGATCAACAGAAACTATCCCGGACAGGCAACCTACTGTCTCATTTAGGGAAGAATCAAACCTGCCGCAACATCTCGCCAATATTCTGGCCATCGTTTGCAGACTGTGACTTATATATTTGAAGTACCACGCCTTGCCATGCCACGGTAACCCACGGTGCCGGTCTGGCAATTTCCCGCGCGTTCTTAGACGTCAGGATGTTTAAGGACCACCTGCGTCAATGCAGAAAGTACCTTTTATAACGGAAGTCTGTGCCACTATGGCTGCACCACGAGAAAAAAAACGAATTTTGGTTGACCGGTGCTCAGAACTGCCTTCGCGGGGAGAAGTGCAGCAGCAATATTTTCAGTCCCACCGTGTGGATAGGCTTACCCAGAGGTAGGTCAAAACACAGATCGTCCGCGAAATGATGAAGGTGTGAAACAAAGCCGGTATTCTCACTGCACTGGCGCGGAACGTGATAAAGAAGCTCAACAGGAAGCTTGACCAGTACCAAAGGCAAATTCTGGAGGTTCACCCCGGAAATTGACAAGAAGAATGGATTTAGGGACAACCTTAACCCTATTCCCGGAGGGCTAGACGGTATGGCCGATTCCCGGCAGGGGGGCGGATTCGGCCCCCCCCTGAGATCTCGAGAACTACTTATCCGATTTCATCGCAACAAACGGCAATCGATTTGCCGTGACGTGAGCTACATTTTTATAAAAAGAAATTTTCAAAATTTCGAAATTTGTGGATACAGGGGGGCAAAAAGGTCAAAATGGGGGATACTTTTGACTTCTTATAACTCCGTTGTTTATAGACCGATTTTGATGAAACTGGCATGAATCGAGAGATTATGGATAGGGCTTTTACCATGGGTATGCAAATTTGAAATTTTGAAAAAAATTCATGGGCGTTCACAGGGTTTTAAAAATAGGGGGATTAGTTTTCTAATAACTGAATGAACAAAAGAGGCCAAAACACTTTTTTAGCTTCTGCTAGTCATGTTATGCTAAAGAAGTACAAACCGCATTACAATGTTTGTATAATGTTAGCAAAGGCGGTGCCAGGGACATAAAAAAGGGGGAACTGTCATGGTCACACGTTCTTCAGATCAA